>JAUMHQ010000024.1:1401994-1451165 GCA_032361165.1 Enteromius paludinosus | reverse complement strand
CCCCCCCCCCCCCCCCCCCCCCCCCCCCACGGGGACACCAAACAATATGAGCAACGAATCGATGAGAAGGAATAAATAGACTGAATAAGAAACAGAGAACGGGCTAGCATGGTGCTGTGGTTAGAAATAGAGGCTATTTAAGGCCCGGTTGATATTTCTCAATCCTCCGCTGTTGAGTCAAGAGCAGACTGTTATGAAACACCGAGACGTTTCCCAGACTCTCAGGTGTGATGGATGGATATTTCAGCCAGTAAATATTGCACAGGCTGGAGGTTATATATTTTTCGGCGAGGACAAATCAAGTCGTTCAGATGGTCTCAGTGAGTCCCGTGGATGTGGTCCTCAGTGTCCAGAGCTAATTATATAGCAAGGAGGAGGGAATCGGAGCACATTCAGACCTTGAGAAACACTCAGATCTCCAGAGTGCCCGTCCTATCAACAGATCAAAGACTGAAGTATTCCACAACACCCCCTTCGGGCGATGAGGGACCAGTGGATAAAATGAAACGGGCCGGTTAAGAACGTTATGAGGGCAGTACGTGTTACGTATTCTTCTGTGGTGCACTGTAAAGCCAATTATATTTTCTCATTAAAATGTCAGATGTGCAACAGTGTTACTTCAGGGTTTTCTCAACGCTACTCAGTGAAGAGCAGGGACCGCAAAGAAGTACTATAAAATTCAAGACTTTCAAACTTTCTCTGTTGTTATTGTTCTTTGCCGTTCTCAGTGTTAATTAGGGCTGGAACAAGCAGTGTTGATTATCAACAATAAAAAAAATTGTTGGCAAATATTGTAAGCTTCAAATAGTTGATCTCATCTGACCTAACGTAAGATGATTTTAAACTCAAACAATGCATTTTAACAACTAGAGTGCTGTGATCCAAGAGTCAGATACAGATGGATACAGTTCAGACATACTGCCCAAAGAAAACATCCCAGCCCAAATGATTCACATAAAGCAAAGTGTGGGGAAATATTCAGACTTCAAGTGTTGACATATGCACTACATGTAAGACAGCAGAACTTGAATGTTAAATTATCTAAAAAAGGTACCACTCTTACCTAATATCTATATAAACAGCTGGATAAATATTTATATTAAGACATTTTAAATGTAGTAGATATAATATTTATTAGATATTTTATAAGGAAAATGTATATTTTTGATAAAAATAAAATAAAAATAAATCTGTTAAAAATATGAAATATTTGCAAAGGGAAAAAAAATAAAATAAATAGCAAAGTAACGCAATTAAGTAGCCAATTTCAAACCCTTTTTTTGGTTATACAACTGAATTATGAAACTGTACTAAGTATATAACATTTTACTTAGTACTAGTACATATCATGCTAAATGCTCTTTGAGTAAAACCGTATTAAGGGGCTGTACTAGTCCACACCCTCAGCAAAAACACATAAAATACATTTTATTGAATACAATTTTACTCTCTTCATTAAGTCCCAAGCAAATCAAGCTGGGAACAGATCTCAAACTGAACTTTGACGATGTCAGAGGTCACATGCAAATTGGTCATTTGATTTGAAGCAAATAGTTTAAATTATACTAACAAAACTATATATATATATATATATTACCTCCAGTTAACTGAATAGAGTATTTTACTTTAGCTCAATGATAATATAAGGAAAGTTAACCAAGTTGCATTAAGTATAAAGCATTCTTCAGTAACATATGCACCTTTTTCAGTGCACTGCAGTGTCATAAAAGGTTTTTAGGAAAATTAAGCTCTCATAAAAATGCAATGAATTTATAATGTTATGACATTATAAATAAATTTGTATAAAGGTTTCTAATTGAGCGTTTCAACTTTATTCTTGCAATAAATAAAATGGTATTTTCAGATAATGATTCTTCTGGTCTAATAAAACCTCTCATCTCAAGGCTAAATCTGAAGTCAATTAAGAGCTGTTAATTCATTCCTGAATATTTAATTAATAATTAGATTAGCTGATTATCAAAATAATTATTAGCAGCAGCGCTGGTGTTGAGCAGTATGATCAAAGAAGCTTAGCAGTATCGCTTCATAGTACACCACCTTCTAAAGTTCAACACAAGGTTGTGCATGAAGCATCCAGAGGTCTAGTTACGCCCCAAATAGAATTAATTCATCTCCTGCCAATTATTTTGGACCCAGGGCCAAGTCTAAAAGTAGAACACTATGTTTTATTCTGCTTATCTGTGGAAACCGTTCAGGTCAATCAGATATCCAGCCCACAACAGAGCCCTGATTGACATTCTTTAAGAAAAAAGACTCTTCTTTTGGTGTGAAATGTGAATAATGCAAATGCCCCAGGCCACATTTATCTACGGTCCAGGTCGAGGGAGTCGAGCGTTTTTAAAGCAGTACTGTGACTGAAGTAGAATGTCAATGGACAGCGTTGCACGTTACCTGCTGCAAGATTTAACATCACATTAAACAGTGTGTGTCCACGCTTCAACACACTCACACACACACACATACCGGCTACATGAATATTAAAATGTGACCCACGGGGCAAAAACGCAGTGTGTCTGAGAGCCGCAGAGGAGTGAGGGGCCTGTCTGCCAGCTTGATGGCCGGTCTAGCCGCACAGACACACTTCGATAGAAGCTTTCATTTGAATTTCTGAATCGCCCTGACAAGGAATCCACTGGCGAAAGAATGTCAGCGAGGACTAGATGCCTCGACAGCGAGTGTGCATCAATGTGTGCAGACGAATGCGATTGCGATTGCTCTCACGTGTTGTGCGATTGAAAAAAGACCGACAGAGAAGAGATAAGGAGAGGGCAAGAGGTAAGAGTGATTCACTGCGTCTCTATCGTACAATTATCAGATGAGAGGGTGTGAAAGTCTCACACTCGGGCCAGAACCCTTTGCGAATAAAAAGCACTTCTCCATGTCTAATGCGCACATTAATCACAAGTTCTGTTGCTCTTCTGAGCCCTTTTGTTAACACTTTGCACCGTGTTAACAAAGGGGCTCCAAAACCATTCTGCTTTCGAGCAGACTAACAGGACGGTGGACGTGAAAAACACTTTAAAACGATAAATGATTGATTAGCTACATGACAGTAAATGAATAATGGATCACTCCGAGGTACTTCGTACACCTTATGTAATACATCTCACAGCATTTCGGCTTTCTTACGTTAGCCACAGCTCAATTTGCTGTATCACGGCTGCCATCTAACCCTCTGCAGGCATCTGAAATGGCATCTCGCTCCGCTTCCGTGGCGGAGACCGGGAGGAGTTGAGAATCATTGCATCCCTAGGAGGAGAGGAGGAGGGGAGGGACATCCAGCTAAATGCATTTATCTGCTGTTGGCAGCTTTTCAAGCCCACAGCTGAGGCGAGATCAGACAAGAGCGAGTGTTAGCGATCCCTTTGCGGGCTGATATGCGGGTCATTTGTGTTGTGCAGTACACTGTCATGTTCCCATCAGATACTCTCCCATTCGAAAGTTTGAGGTTGATTTGATTTGAGGCTGCGTGTATTTTGAGGAAAAATACAGCAAAACAGTAATTTTGTGAAATATTATCACATTTTTAAATGTATAAGCACTTTATTTCTGTGATGACAAAGCTGCCATTAATCCAGTCTTCAGTGTTACATGATCCTTCAGAAATCATATGCTGATTCAGGGCTGATCAATGTAGAAAACAGCTTAATATTTGCTGTTGAAACAATGAGTCGTATTTCATTAAAGAATCCTAGAAATACAAAGATTAAAAAAAAGAATATTATTTTGTAGAAATGTCTTTTTAAATGACCCTTTAATGCTCCCTTGCTGAATTAAATAGTAAGTTTTTCTATATACACCGTATATTTTTAATTAATGATCAAAAAACAACAACAACAAAAAAATAAATATAAATATATATATATAATATATATATACTGATTTAAGAAATCTTTTAAAAATCATGTGACAGACTAGTGTAAAGACCTCGGTATACTTCAAACAAACATCTTTTTTGTTTTTCATTTGAGGGCATGAAGAAGTTCAAAAAGGCTGAGTGACAGTATACTGTTTCCGAACATTCTGACACCTCCGCGCTGCTGGAGGGCGGGGTGTAGATTAATGTAAATATGACTTGATGCTAGCTCGTAGCCTACAGGTTTGATTAAAAGCAAATGCTTATTTATACATTTTTAATTCGCTTTGAAAGAAGAACAACAACGACAGCAGCTGTACGACAGAAATCAAGTACTGAAATACTGAAAAAGAAGAGAGAACTTGAAAGATCAAAGAAGAAAGATCAACCAATCATAGGAGTCCTCACAGGAGTCTTCAGACATCCTTCCACCTGTAGAGAGTGAGACCGGTGTTGTAAGACGGTCCCATCAGAAGCAGTATAATTCTGAGCGAAGGGATGCAGTGCTCTTCTCACAGAAAGGAATTCTGTGTCCTTCATGAGGAGATTGGGAACTAGAGGAGGCACTAATGATTCATTGAGGTTTGAGGACATTTAAAGCAGAAGAGTTTGCTTAATGACAAAACCCTGTACTCGGATTCTCTTGACAAACATCCCAGCAGAGTATAGTGCACATACGTATATCCAGGCAAGATTAAAGTGGAAAAAAGATTCAGTGTTTGTTCTTCTGCTAGATTTGTGTTGATTTACACATCTACACACCACACGGCTCGTCTCAGTCTCTACGGTGGTTGCGAATGCCCCAAAGGAAGCGTGTGAGAGACATCCAGGACTGACAGACCTGATCCTAGATCAGCAGTGGGTGAATCCCGACGGATGCGTCGCATCAGAAGATCAATATACCACTTAATGCTGCACAGTTGCTGAATAACAATGGGCCGTGAGAAAGCTTTTCACTCACCACCTCCCAGCTGATACCAGTCACGGCCCGTAATTAATTTAGCAGACGGTTATGGGTGCTACATGCCTGGAATGATGTTGCAGTAAGGTTACAGAGCGCTTTCGATGAAATCTCAGTCTTGGAAAGGTTACTGCAAACATGCTGCAAGGTCTGCTAGTAAGTAAATTAAGCTTATTAAATTGAAACACGTTCAATATTATTTAGCCGGAGAACTACCAAGCTGGAATGTCTACAGTCATCAATGGAATTCAAGTGAGTTCAGCTCTAGTCTAGAGGCATTTAATTGATCCAAAGCAACAGGAAAGCCTTTCACACTGTACAGTATTTCAAATAAATTTCATGTTCTATTCAAACAATTCTGAAAAAACTGTATCAAAGCTCCACAAAAACTTTTGACTTGGATAATAGTGAATGTTTCTCAAGCACCAAATCACCGTATTAGAAACATGTGATTAGGATGAATGGCTGCAGAAAATTCTACTTTGCAATCACGATAATAAAATTGGAAATTATATGGTAAAGTATTTTAAATTATATTATAGTTTAACATTTCTAGGTTCTGCATGACATTGGGAAACATGAATATGATAGTTTCATGCACAATTAAAATTTTAAAGACTAGCATCTACAAGAATCAAGAATACAATTTGAGACTTATGATACATCTAACAGCTTTTACCAGGAAAAAAATTTAAATGCTTCTACTGTATATGTTTTCACTAGAACTCCATATGGCAACACCTATGTAGACATTAATCCACCAGTGAAAAATTCACATTTTGTTTTGTGATTAATCTAAATGTAATCAATTTGTTAACCCCAGATTTATGTACAGTACTGCAGAACAGACACCAAATTTCATTTGATAAATGAAAAATCAGTCTGTGTTAGGGATGCAAGTACAGTAGCACACCACGTTCAATACCACAGTGGTCAAGTCTAATGGATGTCGATCGCTCTTCCAATGAGACATTGAAAACACTTCTTGTTCATTCAGCCGAGCGATACAACATATTGAACTTACTGTAGCAGTCTCGGTTTTAATGGCATCAAATTGAATATGGCGTTTACTCTGACTGAAGTCTATAGCTGGATCACATTCAATGGCTCTTGAAATCTTTTATAAGCTCACTTACTAACTTCACTCGCGGATTTGCACAATAAGGTCTATATTATTATATTTTAAGACTATAATACAAAATGCACTGTGACTGAGCATAATCCAGTGGTTGCCCATCACAGGTTGTTGTGACAAGACAGGAGGAGGAGCAGCAATGTGGATTACAAAAGCACTGCAAGTATGAGTGTGAGGGTGTGTGTGTGTTGTTTGGGTATCTATTAGGATTATAGAAGCAAGATGCGTGTGACTCTGGAGGATATAATTCTGTCAGAGTCAGAGTTCTGCTATGGGGTCACCCCTCCTTGGAGCCATCTGCTTCCTCCTGCCTGTTAGTCTCAGGGCACTGAAGCTCAGAACTCAAACAGGCCCCGGGGGACAAACGCACACGCATAAATACACCGAAAATAACTAGACGCTGGTGGTTAGGAACCAGGAAGTGATTCCTGAGTGCCAATCTGCTGGTGAAAATGGGAATTTAACCCCAAGCTTTTCCTGCACAGCCTAGTGTTTCACAGTCGGTGCGTAGAGGAACCAATCAGATGATTAGGTTTGTGTAGCCAACACAGAGTTTGCTTGAATCCCACTGTATGGTTCACAGAATATTCAGTTTTGGGTGAACTATCCATATGAGTAAATGTCAAATCTCAAATTATTCCAGTTATGCATTATCGCCCCCAGCCAAAGCATTATAACAGGGTTTTTTAATCATAGAAAACAAGAAAGAGTATGTGGAATATGCTATTGTAGATGTACAGACAGTTCAATCATTGTGTTCAAGCCTAAAGTGCCATTCCAGATGACTGCTCTGAAAATATCTTATTCGCTGGGTGAGATTTTGCTATTCATTGTAGCCCTGCTGTGGTGGGCAACAATGAAGCAGAATGAGCGTGAATTTTAGACAGCCGCAGAGTCATGTAGTCAGAAGGCCAAAGAGTCAGAGAAACGGCTCTCGTCTCCTCACAGAAAAAAAATAGAAAATGCACACTCCTCACATTGCAGATAATCACACTTACTGTATGTTTCAATGTGCGGTGCCAGATGTGAGAGGAGTGAAAGAAAGACATTCATTCATCTCTTAGACACCATTCACATCTGATTTTAACATCAATCTCTAGTGTGCAGCTGTAAATACAGGGGGCCAACGCATCTTGCGCAATTGGTTCACTGAGCACATTTGGAGGAGGTCTCTGACACACATGGTCATGTTTATATATCGTAAACGATAATATCAGTGAAAGACCGCCTACTCATGTAACATGTAATCATTGCGAGACATGTTGGATGCTTTTACAGTCTCTGCCAACTAGTTATAGCTTTAAAGTTAAAATTAAACAGACTTCTGTAATGTGATGTATTTACCAGATCAGATAGGATCTGATGTTTACCAATCTGTAGTTGATTGGATCATGAAAAAGGTTTTTTCATAATGGAATGGAGCAAGAAAGCAATAGTGGATGGCCACTGAAAGCCTCCTAAAAAACTTAAGGTTCTCATTGGTTGGAATGTTAGTGGCCTTGATGATGTCAGCAGAAAAGCAAAGATAGTGGTAGAGATAATTATATTTCGATTCGATTCTATTTAAACAAACATCTTTGCCTTTAAATAACACACTGTATGAATTATACACAAAAATGCCCAGGAACTTAAATAAGTTTTGACTTCATGTTGACTTAATATGAAGAACCATCCTTTTGAACATGCTTTAAAAAAGATTAATTTTTTTAAACTAAACTACATCACACCTGTTTCTTTCTCATTTTACCATTGGGATTTACTTCGGAATACACACAAAAAAAACCATCTACATTTGTAAGCCTTCACACCTGACCTTTCAAAAAGTTGGTACGGGCCTTTCCACTGGCGCATTTCCAGACCTGCAGGGCTCAGCTCTATAGCAGATCATCCACAACACACTGAGAACCTTCGGGATAAACAGTGTGATGCAATTTGACTGAATACTGCTCGGAGTGATTCTCTGTGGCCATCAATGACCTTTGAATGAAAATGTGGACTCCAGGACAAAAGAGAAAGATAGAGAGAAATTTAGAAAGATAGTGCTTACGCTGTTGTTTCTGCTCAGAGGTCAGCAGCAGGGAAGTGAAAGAGAGAAAGAGTGAATGAACAATGGTGCGGCTTCAAATGATTTGAGGGCATGTCAGTTTTAGTCAGAGCCAAGGGTTTGACCAGAAAAACAAAGGCCATTTCATTGCATGCTAAACACCCATTATATGTTTCATTGAGGGGTAGATGTTATGAACAAAATCTTATCTTAATTGTATCCCTTCTCCCTCAGAGTAAGAAATAAAAAAATATATATATTTTGAGATAAAAAAAAAGAAAAAAGGAAAACTATGAGATATTAATATAAAATTATGAGAAATAAAATTGTCATTTTGTAGTGAGATAAACAATATCACAAATTATGGGAATTAAAAACTATATAGAGTCAGAAAGAGATATATCGAGATATATAATTTTTGAGTTTATTGTAAGAAACATGGCAATAAAATTAAAGTAAAAGTGAAACAAAAGTAAGTAGTAGGAGAGTAGTAAGATATATAAATTAAAATTTTAAGATTAAGCTTAAGTATTAACAATTAAGTCAAAGTGTGAGATACACAGTTAATCCACTACAATGACAAATAAATTGCAATAAAATCATATTAATCGCTAGATACAGAAATAATTCATGAGTCACAGTTGAAAAGTAGATAATGGGATTTAAAGTCCCAATTTTAAAAGTCAAAAATTCTAATAAATAAAGCTTAAATTATAAAAAACTAAAATTCAAATTGTGTGATTTAGTCATATTGTGAGATATAGAGTTTCAATCGGCAGAAATTCTTAGCAATTTTAAATATAAAGTTTAAATTATTAGATAAATTTACAGTTATGAGAAAAAGTCCTTGTAAGGGTTTTTATTTAGTTATTCGTGTTTTGTTTCTATTTTGCCATTTATACCATGGTATAAACGGCATAGCTGAGTTGCTACTGATAAATCTTTCAACCTTAGCTCCTCTAAACAATGCACTAATGTGATAAATTGGATGAGCACAGATCTGTATCTCAAATGCCGGTCAGTCACGTTTCCTTAACAACGTAATCCGTGAACGCCATCCAACTATAGTGGGTTGCATCAGATCTGACAGGTCGATCGCGTCTGTTAGTTCTGCTGATCTCGAACTGATGCTGCGTCTCTGTAAACTGCTGCGTCTACAATTGATTTTGTCTGCCATGACGAAGAGAGGAAATACGAACTGGCGTGTCCATGATGACAGGCAGGAAACCTGAATCACTGTAAATAGAGAGAGACTAATTCAAAACTCACTGTTATCCTTGCAGGAGACGAGCAGTGGCGGAAACTCTTCGGCTCTCACTGGTGTTCACGAGGTTAGATGAAGATTCTCACTCAAGATCCTGAGAGGGGAAAAAAAAAAAAAGAAATAAATAGACATAAATATATTTGGATCTGGCAGTGTTGGAGATTTGTAGACTAATAACCGCTGGTTTGTAGGTGACTCGTGTTGGCAGAAAAATGTGAACCGGTCGGTGACCCGTGACAGAGGAAGATTCAGAACTCACCACCACTCCGGAAAAAAAGAAAAAAAAAATCCCTCTAACGCTCGCGTTTTAAAAACCCGCTCTCATAAACACACACGGCATAACTCTAAACAGAACCAGATGTTTCTGCAAGGGAGCTGAACTCCCATCTGTGAGTGGAAAAACGAAAGCAACAGCAACTTTCCATTCATTAACCCGTTTCTGTCAAAAAAATGGTAGGAAAATCATGGCGGCAATTTGTGTTTAATACACAAGACAAACTGCAACTCTATGCATTTCTATATGCATCTATCTATTTATGCATTAACCTCATGCGGTTTCTCTGATAGGGGAACATTAAACTTTAATAGAGGGGTCTTGCAGCACTAAAACAGAAAACTGTACAATTCGGGAGACTGTGAATCACGGATTCAATTAACCGGCTGTGGAATTCCACACTCCTGCATCTTTTAAAACCCCATGGTGAGGTTGGGGGGGGGGCTGGCTGGATTTCCCGGAACACATTCGTGCAAGGCTATCACATTCTGACCGCAGTTAGCCCTGCGAACCGCTAGTGAGTTATCGCATGTGGTTCAGGCATTTAGCCCTCTCACCCTTCTCTTTCCATCACTCACACCCCCCCACGTCCCAGCCGGGGGGCTGATGGGTGAGGGAGGGGGTAACAGTCATCGCTCATAAGCCTGAAACTGGTGTCTGAACTCAACTATTTATTTTACGCCACAGAAGACAGGAGAAACAAAACAAACCATAACGAAAGTCACTACAGACAGATCGCTTTTCCAGAAACTATCACTGTCGTCTGGCTAGCCGTCTAGCAGTAATCAACCAGGGTTAGTGATGTGCTTAAGGATTACAGTATGTGGTGTAGATTTCATCATCAGCATAGCATGCACACAGCTCGATTTCTCTTATCATATGCAATTAATAATTCTCTCTTCAGGGTAGTTTGTAATTAAATACTGTAGCTAGCTGTGAAGCTAATTTATCAGACACACTGATGATGAACATGAGGTACTGTATTTGGGAAAAATAAAGACAATTTTGAAAGATAAAATCATCCTTATTGAGAGAAAAAGGTCATATTGTAAATACAGTTGCAATCATGTGAAATAAAAGTCAATCAAAATTAAACAAGTAAACTGTAAAAAAAAATTTCTAGAAATAATTTGCAATTGAGATATAAAGAAAATGACAGGCATTTAGAATCATACTATTGCATATTTTTGCATGGCTGGAATAATGTATTGGCTAATTTGTGACGTAAATGACTTGTAGTAATTATAAAGGACTTGCTACTTCCCCAGCGCTACTATTTTTCAGCTTCTGTGAAAGCTGAACTGGATTTATATAGACACGCACACACTCTCGGTACATCCTGTGTTTACGCCTCACACTGCGGAGGGTGAAACCGTAGTTCATTCTTGTTTGGTCCGGTGGATGTCATTGGCTGTGTGAATGAGCAAATCCATCAAACACAGTTCATTTGAAATGAAGCTAATGTAACTATCCGAGCATGAAGTTACACTGCAATAAAATCAATACGGACCGTGGTTGGAGTGTGTTTCTGTTTGGAAATATGAACTGGAGGATGAAAAAGACAACAATGTAGAAACTCTATGATGCCCTTTTGGCTAAATTACACATTTAATCACAGTATTTGTATGTGCGCTGTGATTTACTGGCAGTCTTACTGAGGTCCCAGCATTCCCTCTCGCTGACTAACTCAGGGTCAGTGATCTAATGGTCATGACAATATCTGAGCTGTGCTGCATCTTGAAAGAATCTAATTCTTATAGTACCATCCAAAATCTATTACGCATTTCTCAAGTGCTCTCTCTTTATTGTGACATAGTTGCACCTGTTATATCTTACACAGAGTGGCCTTAAAGGGACAGTACAGTCAAAAATAAAAATACCCATCCTCATGTCATAACAAAAATGTGTCATTAATTTTTATCTTCTCCAAAAAAACACACAAACATAAAAATCATAAAATAGTCCATGCTGGTTTTTAAAAAGATATGAGGGCGAGTAAAAAAAGAGGGGAAGTAAACTGTCCTTCAAAATAACCTTCGGATCTATATTAACCCACTAAATTGTTTGTTTTGCGTGTTTGTAATAAATAAATCTCAGCTGAGTGTCAGCTGTTTATCTTCTACAATGTGATTAGTGTCCTGTAAGTGGGCTGGTCTACACAGAAACAGAGCTGCTGTTGTTGTAAATGCACTCAGAGACTCTGCTGACCAGAATTAGGCTTAGGTTGAAGATTAGACGTAGATTTGTGATCATATTCCATTTAGGAAACATGAGATTTAGACGCACAGCATTAAGTTAAGATTAGGTTTATGATTAATACTAGAGATCTGTATAGGTTTATGATTATTGGTTGGATTTAGGGTTGAGGACATTGAGGATTATGGTTTTGTTTGGAGTGAGTCATCTGCTGGCATTACTCAATTCCCACAGAAACATAAAAAAATAATAATAATAATAATAATTCACTGTGTCTTCACTATAAACTCATCCCCATCGTCACTCAGAGGGCTACGCAGATTAAGTTTTAAAACTGAACATTTGAGATTTAAGACTCGAGTCAAAAGCCATGGATTTCAATATGTTAAAGCTGATTAAACAAGGTTATGTAACCTCCAATTTGGGTGATGTTTAGAAATGCTTTATTGATGTCTTTATCTTAAGGCCTGTTCACATCAAGGAAGATAACGATAAAGATATAGTTCTAAAAATCATTCTCAATATTAAAGAATAGAGTCCACACCATAGCTATAACAATACATGCACAGAGACATGATATCGTTGAAATACTTTTTTCCAGTCGATGGAATGAAGCCAATCAGAATCAATCCTGCTATATAACGAGCGTGAGAATTTAAAGTCGCAGACGAGCATGCACTAAGAAGAAACGGACAACAGAAATGTATCTACTTCTTAAAGATAAACTGAAAACAAATACAACCTCATATGACTGTAAACTTCTTCAATATTTCTTGAGGGTGAATAAATAATGTCAGAATTTTCATCTCTGGGTGAACAATTTTTTTTTTAAATCAACACATATACAGTATCTATCTACTGTATACCTGCTATCTTTTTACTGCTACACAAAAACATTTTACCACTCTATGAGCATGTGTCCTACTTACTTTTTTTTCAGTCTTCACTTAGCCCACCCCATCTCTCTCTTTCATTTCGCCTCTCTGTTCGGTGATGAATTGTCCCTGGTCTCCAGGAATGGATCTGTTAATAATTCAGACCAGACCATGGCATTGACCATTAGAGCCGGGAGGCAGAACTTTCAGCTGATAGATCACTAATCAGATTAATCGCCGTCTTTCAGTGGGAAATGAAACAGAGTGAGGGACCACGCCGCGCATGGTAATATACTGGACCTTCTAGAATACTTCACCAGCAGACGCTTTCAATTACGACAAGCAACCACCTACAGCTTTAGAGAACATTGCCCATGATTGAGTATTCAAGCAGCAATCCTAACATTAGCCCAACACAGTGAAAATATCATCCCGATAGATGTGTGTGTCGCACAAGACGCACTTGAGTAATTTGTTTACCGATGGATGCGACTAATGCCTGTTCCAGACAGGACATATAGCTCCGATACACTAGTCGTAACGCCATATGACTAAACTTGATCATCAGTACATTTAAATCATGCTCTCCAGGAGTAATTTCACTCTAATTGAAATGTTCTGAGGCTCAAGAAGGTACAGTATGTATTTTTTTTCCAGCTGAGCTCAAGAACACAGGCCATTATATCTCATGTCACATGAGTTTAACATTGATTTGCCTGCAAAATTATTTGATTGTATTCTGGGTTCATGTACAGATGTTACTTGCGGTCCCAGCTAATGACAAAGTCATACGTTTGGTGGGGTGTTTTGTTTGTGTCCGATTGAGCTGATGCCAGTTAAATTACACAGAGTTCACCATGGTGTGGAAATATTGATTAGTCACAGTCTGCTGTGAGGCCCGTATATACTCACGCACTGATAATAGATTATACAAACATCCAGCTCTGCTTAGTTCACCCAAGAAGTGCAAATTCTGTCACTATTTACCCATGTCTTATCCAAACCAGACAACAAAACTAAACATCGATATGACTCATGGGTAATATTAAGTCTTATGTAGACTTTATTCTGTAATATATCTATTCATTAAATATTTGGTGAATTTACATATAATAAATTAATATTATTATACAGTAAGTAAAACGTTTTATTTTGCAGTATGCAGGTTTGGAGCAATAAAGTTCATTCAACTCTATAACTTTGTACCAGTTGTGTCCTCTCTTTCTCGCTCTCAGAGCTTCGTGTTCTCTCTCTTGACTTACTGTGATGTTTTTGTTCTTTTTTTTCTACAATGAAAAGTCTGATCTGGTCTGGCTGACGGCAACATTCACTGACTATTCATATATAATTTATCACAGAGAAACAGAATGAGGGTGAGAGAGTGAGTTTGTCCCTACCTCTAAAAGATTTGAATGCTGTTTTCACACACACTAGAAAAAAAAAAAAAAAGCTGCGTTAGGCCACTGATCCTAAAGACACTGAACTCAACACCACAAAATTGAGCAAGAACAAAAACAAAATGTACAGCACAAACATATCCAGGACCCATTCCAAATATCACAGCAGGGGTAAAAATCGTGTAGTTCAAGCTTAAAAACACACAAAGTGTCACAAATCACGCAAGACGTCATTTCAGATCGTTTGTTCAGCTAATAAAACCCGACATTTGGAATTTTTTCTTTTGCGGTCACATTAGCCCCACTGTACCTGTTGTATTGTTAACCAAGCGTTAACTGTTACCCCATGCTCCGTCAACCTCAGCGTTATTAAACATGAACTCTCGCCCCAGTCTCAGTCAGAGGATTTCTGTCTCTCATTATCCACTCAGTCCTTATCAGAATATAAATAAAGAAACCGAGCTCTAAAAATGGAGTTTAGAGATACTGAGAAGCCTCTGTTCTTGAAATCAAAAGGACTGCTTTCTAACAAATCGTGACTGGAAAACAAATTAAAGCTGAAACACAAAAATACTAGATATGATGGAATGATAGTATCCGAACTTACCTGTTAGAAAACAAATATATTTTAGCATCCAATGAAATACATGCTCATTGAAACGTTTGGAGATTTTCTAATGTTTTAAAAAATATGTCTAAAGCTTATATTATTAGAATTTATAATATCAATACTCCAGTCTTCAGTGTCATATGCATATTAGATTCTCAAGAAACATTTCTTATTACTATCGATGTTGAAAAGAATCATGCTGCCTGGTATTTTTGTAGGAAACCATGATATTTTTTTCATATGAACTTGGTTTGTTATGCACTTGATGGCTAACATTTGCATCCAGAAGCAAAACCAGCTGAGAACTGCTGATCTCAACAATAAAAAGTCAAATAAGTGATGTTGTTGATGTGAACAGATCCTTTGTTTATGTGCATGTGTGTGTGAAAGAGAGAAAGAGAGAGAGGGATGAAGGGGTATAAAGCTCATGCAGGGTCAGTTCTTCCTCCTCCTGATACCGTGGGAACGGATAGACTGGTCAAAGACACAAACAGACCACTGTATCTCTCGCTTCTCTCACTGCTCTGTTCCAAAACCTAGCTGACTTAAGAGGGAGCATTTTGAGGCATCATAGACATGCTCCCAATGCTGTTCCAAAAAGCTAGGGTTCTTAAATAGGCTTCCTAAGAGCCCCTTACCCGAGATAACAAATCTCATGCGTCATCACAGTTTGGTGTGATTAAAAAAAGCATTAATTTACCTACTATTTGTGTGTAGTGCATGTGTGTTTACATTTATTAGCATTAGCTTAGCATATGCTAACTCCGCTAGAATCAAATGAATTTTTTCTTGCTTTTGATGGTTTCCCTGTTGAAAAAAAACTATGCAGGTTAGGTATGTTTTGAAGCTGGTCCTGTGCGGGCAAAGAACCAGCTAAAACCAGTAGGCTATCCCAGTTTCAAAACATACCTAACCAGCATATGCTGCTTTTGTCAGCGTTCTTTTTATATATAAACAACCATCTGTTAGAAGAGTAAACTACTCAATTCACTGCAACCTGAAAAGCATCACAACGCTGACACAGACACAGCTTTGACTTCCAGTATACAACAGGAAACTTCCTTTCACCAGAGTCAAGGCTGCCTTAGTTTCCTTCCTTGCTGCACCTGCTGTCCTCTCTCTCTCCAACCACCTTTCACTCTTTTCTTCTCATCTTTCCGTCTTTGTCTTGCCACTTTTGCTCACAGTGACCCTGACATGTCCTTTCCCCAGTGTCCACAGGAGTCCTGCTGTTTCACTCCTGTCAGGTGACAAGTGGCCTTTTAGCTGAGTCTCGGACCTCCTATCTCACCCTCTCTTGGTTTCGTCGGCTGCAGGATCTAATCTAATCTAATATTGTATAATTACTTCAATGTATACAATAGCTACTTCATGGAAAGCAGGTCTTTTGAAACAAAATTATGTAGACATGCTACAACTTTCACAACGCTATCCAAAACTACAATCCAGATGTCAAAACCATGAGAACTTTCACATATGACCACCCATATTTACATTCTAACGCTTACTCAGTATTCAGCAATGGTGTTCATTTCAAGGAAAGTACCAGTATTAAAAATCTACATTAATATTAAAACGTTATAAAAATAAAACACCAAAAACATCAATAATTTTAAACGGTACAAGCTAATTTATGCATAATTTATTATAATATATAACATACAAATTTATTTTAAGAAATTACTTATAAAAAATACAAAAAAAATAGTAAAAAATTATTATATACTGTATATTATTATTAAGATTATTATATTAAAGCAAATTTTACATGACTACAATTAACTGTGTTGTATATATATATTTATTTATTTTTAATAATAATTTATAATCTCATCCAATAGCTGCTATGGTGAAGGTACTACGCATCCTAATTCATTGTGATTTGCAAAGAAATTAACTAATTAGCCAATCAAAGATAGGGTGAAAAAATATCATATAAAACTAAATTAGGACTGTTTTGGACTAAGCAATCTTCAGCTATTAAAATTAAACTTCAGGTAACATAAATAAGTGTATAAAATGCCCTTTAAACTTCCATTCTATGTTTTCAAGAGAAAGTAATGAACATTATCATTGACCCAACAAAATCATTGTTCCCTAAAGCTCTCCACATTTGCTCCTAGAAGCTGAGACTGCACTATGTTCAATAAAGCACCAACAAGCATTATATAGCAATAAGCTAAGAAAAGTAGTTGGTAATTCAGAGGCAGCGGCCACAAAATGTAACAATTTCAGTCTAATATAAAAGGCACCGTCAGAGCACCCCTGGGCCAGTGGCCAGCGCTACAGCCAGGCTTGAGAGCAATATAATGGCATCTCTGGACATTAATCACCTTGAAAGCCACAAGCAGCATAAAAATTGACAATCTGGCAACCCACTGCATGTCTTTATTAAATACCACATCACTCAGGGCCTACAAACACCCCTGTCCTGGTAACGAGGGCAGAAACTGGGAGAAACGGAATAAGATCCAAACGGGAGGGAAGGAGAGAAAGAACAAGTGAAAAGGGTGAATGATGGAATAAGAGATGGAGAGATGATGAATGTTTAAACTAGACTATATTTTATGGACATAGCGGAGGGTGATGCATGCGTCTGTCAGTGTGACAGCTAAATCGAACCATGACATGTCATCATCACTATTCAAGAGGCTGGGAAAAATGTACCTATGTACCTAGTTTCCCTGACACTTAAAGTAAAAGAAAAATTACAATTATAGTGACGTCAACTCGAGTACAGCACAGTACTCTAATGGAAATGCTAGTGATGTCACATGTGGGCCTGTAAGGAAGCAAGTGTTTCAACTGTGAAAAGCAGCAGGGAATGAAAAACAAAGCAACACACCACAGAGGAAATAGAGGCCGAAGGCTTTTGCTCATTCAGGTGAAGCTTTTCTGTCAGCAAGAAAAACTGCCTCCCCAAGTCATTAATTCAAGCAACCGGTAATTTCCTTCTGGACAACAACACTTCCTCTGCAGGAAAGTACAAGGGGGGGGTGGGGGGACTTTCATGTAGTTGGAAGTAACAATGTAAATCTATTACTCAAAAATCTGGAGTGTCCACATGACCCCAAAATGGTTCAGTGCAAGTTTGAAAGGGAACAAAATTACGGAAAACAGTACAGTACACATACTCTAATGCTCACAACACAAAAGTACCTCCCCAATCCACACAGACCACTTATGGAAACCAGGGCTGTGACTGAAATGGTCATTAATATGACAAAAATGGACAAATCTGGGAAAAACATGAGAAAACTTTACGTCCATCCATTTGTGTTTTTGTCTGATGCCGTCTAATCAGAGTGCAAGACGCTTTTTTTTTCTTATGTCTGATTTATGATTACAAATTATTCTTATGAGCTGGTTCTTTTTAATTAGCCAGTCAAAAAGATACTCAAAACACATTATTTTTTTTGTATTAAATTTTTTCAATAAACTCCACTCTGTGGCCAATTCTGAAGATTTCAATCCCAGTGCTGACTGCCTACACAAAACTAAGACAAATAATAACCCCAGACCCTAAATATAACCAGAGTTTAGCATTAGTACCACATCCTGATAGCATTAATAGTTGTCCTGATTGGATTCACTCTTGATATTTATGAGCCCTGAACCAAAACCATGAAGTGGAAACATTTTTTGACACTAACTAAATGGTTGAGTTGATACGGCTTCTGGGTGGGGATTGTGCTTAACTGGTTTGGGGAGTAGAAAAAAATAAAAAAAAATCATGCACACAAAACAGCTTCACACTTCCCTGTGAGTTAGAGGTTTGAAACAGACTTACTGTGTCAGTAAATCGTTCAGAGCTGATGCTGAGTCCAAATTGACTCCCTCACTGAAACGAGTGTCATTTTTCAGTTGTCCAATTTGAAATGAATCAGGAAACATTATTGCAATGTATAAGCCTACGTTAGGTTTGGCTGTTGTTTATAGGACAATGTGTTATTTAAACACGTTCACAAAAAAAGTGCTTTGCTGTACAAATTGATAAGAGTTTTCTTTAAAGGAAATCTAATATTTGACAAAAAAGATCAAATATTTAACAAAAACTATATAATAAAACTATATAATGACTACATAAATATTATATATATATATATATATATCAGTATATTGTGTAGCCTGACTGACTAAAGCTGATCTAGACTGTACACATCTGGCTTTGATCAGGGAGGATATGAAATCAAAAAACACACAGCAGTGGAACTCACAGAGGGACGAACACAGAACCCGGGATATTTAAATTTCCACTCACTCTTCTTCAGAATGATGAATTCAATTGTTGTTTTTTTGTAGAACAGAAAGGTCCCAAAGCTAAAGCCCAACAGCAACAAAGAGAAGTGAGACGATGTGAATTGGGATTTGTTGCGAAATCATCAGACGAATTTCTGTTTTATCCTCTGAGAAAAAAATATCTGAAGAGTATTTCTGCTGTGTGAGAATCTAAAATCATCAACTCTTATCCTAGTGTGTCAGAGAAACATGTTTAAGCCATTACACACAAAGAGCAATGACTCCTTTCTCATCCTATTTGTGCCGTCTACAACATCCATGCAGGTAATCCTGGATTAGGAACTCATCACTGGACACCTTTAAACAAGGACAGACACGTCTGCATCTCCTGTTCTGCCTCTGGTATCCATGTATGTGAATACGGATGAACAATAAAATCCGAAAGAGTTAACCTGGAACACATCTTCTGAATATCCAAACTTCAAACCATTACATACTGCTGGACGGAGTCTTGCAACATGACACGAAAATGTCTAGTGGTAATGTTCTGCAATTCAGCCAACATATAAAAAAAGCTGTAGGAGCTCTCTTTAAAAGACTGCAGGATGCAGAAGAACACTGCGTGCTGCTTGGCTGCCAAATATGAATGATCTGACTGCAAACTTTCCCACTTTAGTGGGAAATCAGGTTTATCTTCAATGGATTTGAGAGAATACAAAAGAACAACCCCGCATCGTTCTCTTTCACCCTCTAAACTCAAGGTTTTAGATTCAGAATCCACTGCTTTTCTCTGCCTATGGTCTGGCTTTTATCTCTTTCTGAAATTGATAAAAGCAAAAAATTTACAAAGGCACCAAAACATATCTGAACACTTACATCACACCTACAAATGTAGAAATTTTTAACTCAAGTGGATGTTTTTTTCCCTCAATAGAGCTCTTCTTTATGAATGAACTGGTCTTTTCCGACTCGTTTTTGAAATTACTTTCAAACATCTGGCCTGAATGTGTATATATATTGTATTATCAGTGCACATATTTGTCTATTTGTGGTATCTTTAATATACACATTTCTGGTTCGGGTGCTGATTTATACACACGTCTTACAGATGGGGCTGCGAGGATACATAAGCCCAAAAAAAGTTTTGAAAATATTGAACTAAGTACAATGCCGTTCATAAACTAGTGTCCATTTTCGGGGCACTGTTCTAGGACAAAAAGATCCCGCTGTACTGGGTCTAGAATAGATGTGGGTTATATTAGCTGCTTTGCTCTGCCGAGTGTGGTGCTTATTGACCAGAGAGCTCTGAGGGATTTCACCGTCCTGCTGCTGGATTTTAGATTAGCTCAGGTATTTTTCACCCTCTTTGACGACAGCCGAGTAGATTTACAACGAAAATCTTTCAGCGAAAACAGCTGCTTAAAGAAAAAAAATGGTTCTAGCTCATAAAGGATATTCCAGGATTAGCCATCTCTCCACCCGCACAGACTTCAGCAAAAAGCGACCTTTCACCTAGAAAACAAATAATTCCCACACAAGGACCCGATCGCTTCTCAAATTCTTTTTCTAAATCAAATCAACTTTAAATTGAGCACTTGGCAGCAAAGGAGCATTGTTGAAATATGGGTCAGAGAGCTTTAGGAACGTGGATCGTTGAATAGAAAAAGCACAGCTCGGTCAGCTTCTCACAGCTTTGCGGTTTTCTTCGATTGCGAAACATGCGTGATGGTAGTCATCCAATAAACTCCAAAATGAGAAAGCAATGAGCAAATGCCACCAAAAATCCACTAAAGCAGATCAATATAGAGAGAAAGCGAGAGAAGGAGAGGGAGCGATTCAGCTCCTTTCGTGTAACACTAATGCAATTCAATTTTCCCTCAAAAGAAACAATCATTTCTGACCGTCTTCCTGGTCTTTACAGGCCGTAATCTCTTCATTAGGGCAGTTATGACAGGGCTCTTCAAACAAACAACTGTCATTCAGAGAAGTAGGAATCTTACAGAGTCCGATTACATCCAAAGCATCACAGTAGGGCTTGTGAAGGGCTCTTTATGAGGTGGGCTGTGTAAACATGAACTGAATGAATGGAGGCACTCACTGGCTGCTGGGTCTGAGTGAGTGATGCCCGAGATGAAAAGTTTTGCTTCTCTCCATCTGTAGCATCTGAAGAAAAACACATTTTTGTGCCAGCGGATTTGTACACAGACACACACACACACACACACGTCTATGAAAGCAGCTTGATGGAGCTAAATTAGCTGAGATGTGCATTGCTTATGCACACGATTCTGACACCCTTGCTTAATCTTTTAAATCCAGTCCTGGAACAGAACGTCCTGAAATTTCAGTAAATGGAGAGATTTGATCGCATTTGTCAAAAGATTATGTTTAGAGATACATTTCAATTACATTTAGGAAAAGTTGCCTGTTTTTGAAAAACTTTCAGTTAGCTGGCCTTGGTATATATTGGTAGAGTAATAGCGACCAGGCAGGTGGATGATCAATGGAACCGCAAAAAACACTCCAAACACACCACAACTTCCTTTTCTGTTAATACGATATAATAGTTACTCTCAAGACCAAGAACTTTCTCAACTTGGCAAGTTCTAACCAGTTTCTTTCCAGTTTGCTAAACACTTATGAACATAAAAATAAACCAAACAGTTAGCGATTACTTTAACTGCAAGACAAACAATCTTTTCCAGTTTAGCAGATTCAGAACAATGGCATAAATTATAGTGTTTTATTTTCACACTGCACTCTGACGTAAATGAAGCTTACAACTAAAAATAATCTAGCTGGATGCCACTTAATGAATAGCCTGAATCTATTTATCCATCTATCCACCCATTCATCCACATATATATGTCTATGTATATGTCCATGTATATTTACCATTTTTGTTTTATTTTATAATATTAAACCTGGTTAGAAGAGTCAAATTATAACTATCTAACTAATTGAAATGCTAAATAGGTCAATATTTCACATACATTTATTATATACACATTTGAAAACAATCAATGTTTGAATTGAATGTATTTAAATTCAATAATGTTTGTTAAGGACTCCTTAATAAATGTGTTACCACATAGTTCCTCTATTATTCACGAATCAAGCACAATCACCGAGTCAGACTAACAACTGTCTATCCAATATAAATCAGAACTATAGCGTCCCACCCACCAACGTTCACCTCACTTTCACCTTCACCAACATCATTTAGACGAGTGAATCTCTTACCATAGGTTTTTCCATCTGCACTCCATGCATCCAGTCAACTGCAACTGCGAGCTGTTTTAAGGGCACATCAAAAGTGTAATTCACTGGGTCTGAAGGTTTCATAAACTGGAAGACGACCAGGTCTGTCCCATCCTCCCATTCTTCAGTGGATACGCTTGAGCGGCTCTCTTTACCTGAGCTGACAGCGATGCTTGGTCAGTGTTATCTGACAGAAACATTCTCAGCTGATTCAAGCAGTGATTACTGAGTTAAAGGCTGACAGTTGTGGAACGCCCTGACGGACGGACAGGTTGGAGAGAGATTTTCAACGTTTGCTAAACATGGCAGTCTGAGTCATCAGACACTGTATCAGGGAGGAAAACGACAGAGAGCGAGAACGCCGGGCTTCATTAATGCAATTATCGTCAAAGCCGAAGGGATATTTGTGTACGTATTATTATTGTTGCAGGATTGCATGTATGCGTTTCATTACTGTCGGAAAGCTGTGAGCCAGCTTCCGCCGAGTTGTTGTTTACGTTCCGCGCAGGCCGGTGTGTCGGGGCCGAGAGGTAATTAGGTAACCATAGTAACGGGGGTGTGTAGGGTCGAATCGTGCATGTTGTGCGGTGTGGACAGTTTTAGAGCAGGTGGACGGTCTGTCCTGATAGTGTGCAGTGGCTCGCTGGAAGTGTGTGTGTGATGACAGCAGCTGCTCTGTTCCGCTGATGCACGGTAGGAAGCTGGGAGCTCGTCGACAACAGCTTATCTGCCAAAACAGCTGGAGCCCTCGGCACCTCCCACAGAGAGGACACGCATGCAAACGTACGTGAGCATCACCCACCTGAAGGAGGACAGTCAGTCACTTAGACGGAGACAGAGAAAGACAAATAGAACTTGCACGCAAGTAAACACGCACACCCTTTGTGTCACAAAATCTACCCAAACCAGCTTTAAACTATAGTTTGCACAACCTCACCACACCTAGACTCTGACAGACATAACGCACTGCAGAATAGCAGGATTGCGAGGGTTGGTATATTTTATTAGTGCTGCTTGTAAAGGCAGGCTGCTGCGTGACGCATCAAACTAAGTGGTTTGTTAGAGGAGAGCTATAGTATCACTTTTATCAATTGGACTTTTTTGCCTGGCGGATTGTTGAAAAGAAAATAGTAAAGTGCTGGACAATGATTAATCGTGATTCATCTCATCCAAAATAAAATTGTTTCATGTTTTTTTATTATGTATATATAAATACTCAAACATTAGGGCTGTAACGATACACGACATGAAACCGAAATCGCGACAGTCGCGGTGTGATAAGGGAGCATCGCGACACACCCCGTGACTACCTTGAATTGCGCGCAGATGACTTTTGAAATGAGCTCGCGGCTCCCTTTTCTTTGCGTGTAGATCTGTTTTCCTCTGGCGTATGTGATTTACCGTGTGCGCCAGCATCAGTGGTGCGCTCACGTATTACTGGCATCGATTTGCCACCATAGATATGCGACCATTTTCGGATGTCGATAACGAGGGGTTCAAGTATTTACTCAGTGTGATCGAGCCCCGTTATCTATTACCAAGCTGGGCGCAAATTGTTTTAAAAAAAGTTTTTTTCTCCCACCCCCCACAAAAAAAATCGTGATACAAACAGAATCATGGGTTCGGTGTATCGTTACAGCCCTAGCAAACATGCATGCATATTTAAGAAAAATATGTTGTATTTTACATTTATTTATATAATGTAAATGATATGAATATAAATAAACAAATATTTTCAAAATATATACTGTATGTGTGTCTTTATATATTCATATATTTATGTATGTTTGTATGTGTATACTGTACACACACACACACACACATTATATAAACAACACATTTTATTTTCGATGCGATTAATCACGATTAATTATTGTCCGGTACCAAAATAAATAAATAAATATTGCAGATAAAACGGTGTTTCCAATCCATGTAGGAGGTTCCACCAATATTAAATCTAGCAATGCTGATAAGTCTTTAACTTTAACATTTTAACTTTATGTTGCAAAAGACTGTCCATATCTGATTTTTAAACACTTTGGGGATTTTTTGCCTGTATTACAGGATAGATCAGAACTGACAGTACAGTACGAAAATTGCTGAGCTACACTTAACAGTGTTAGTTAGGCTAGTTAAAGCAACAATGTTTTGTTAGATGGTGGCAAACGTCAACCATTTAAAATCCAATATTGATATAACATTGATGCAACAAACAAAACTTGGCATCTTGGCATTTCCACCCAGCAAAATATTTTTTATTTGGAAATATCCCAATATTTTCATTAAAATGTGGATGCAACATCATAACGCCCTGTAGTATTTTTGCCGACATGTTTTGCTTGATAAAGTAGCACTTGTATTTTCTTCAAAAGATGAGCAAAATCTGGTTCAAATCACTGCTTTACAATCCAAATGACAGAGCTTTACTATGTTTTGCACTTCACACACTCCAGGTGGAAAAGAGGTGTGACAGATGAAGTGCCGCTGTTAAAAGAATATGAAAGAGATAAACAAACCCATCAGGTAAATATTACCGAACCCCCTGTGGCCAAAATACAGACCCCCAGACAGCTTAACCCACATTGAGTGTGAGCGAAAGAGTGCGTGTTTGTGCGCCTCTCTGCCTGCCATTGTAATGAAATTAGAGAGAGAAGTCCATGTCTGATTTATGGCTGTGTCAGGTCTGAAAGCACCTCTTTTACATAAAGGAGAGGCACTTCCAAAGCACACGATTTATCATTCCCATCTCTCATCTCACCATCCATCCTTACTCACGCCAAGGCTCATCTCCAGCCTTCCTCTGAAAACTCTCTTTTTGCAGCGAGGAGTTGAGCAAGAGGTGTTTAACCTTGCTGTTATTTACTGGACTGGTTTTGGAGGCAGGAAGGGACATATTGTATCCAGAGGGGCTTATATGTGGATGCACATCATGCTGGGGTACAGGCATTGTATTATGCAGCTGCAACAAAACCGAGGATTATGGGTTGCATATAAGGTTATAACGAACAGGCTTCTGCCTTGGGCGGGCTAGCCTTTGTCGTGTGGATGGAAAGGATCTGTGTGTGCGTCTAACAGCAGGAAGTTGTATAAAAGATGTGTAACGACTGAAGCTGGGACATTGTGTACAGCTGTGAGGCATCTTTTGTTGTTGAAGAGCTGCGGGGATGTGGGACAGAGAACAGGCTAAAGACGTCAAACCCAGGCATTTCAGATGTGATTTCTCTTCCATTTCTAAACAAGTTTTCCGAAAACAACACACTAGACGAACTTTTAGTCCCGCCCAAACAATGTCCAACTGCTCAAAAACGTACAGCACAAGCTGTATAGTCCGACTCTTTGAACGCATGAATCCTTCTGTGCATCGAAAAACATACAACCAGAGTAGTTTGATTATACTATAGGACAAATGCAGGTTCTTTTCAGTGAATCAAAAGCTAGTGCCTCCAACCAAAAATATTTTGATGAAATGTGAAAACAGCTCAGTGCAGTTTGATTCCCTAACAAATGACTCTTATGAACTGGAACCTTTTAAATCAATTAAAAAAAACAAACAAACAATCTGTATAGGTATCTTTTGGGACGTTACTTTTTAGTGAATCAAACACATACAGCTCAACCAGTGCAAATTGATTCCCTAACCTAACAAATGATTCTTGGGAACTGGTCCTTTTGTTTAGCGTACAAATAATGCCTGGTAAAAGTCCACAAGCTAGAACAGCAACACACACACACACACACACACACACACACACAAATAAAATAAATAAAACGAAATAAAATAAAATACCTCTTCATCCGTAACATACACAGGCCTCAACAAACAGACTCAACAGACAGAAAATTAACACACCCTCAGAATACACGCAAACACATTTTATGCTGACTTGTGACATTAACCTTGATGAGTGATTGAATGTGCGTCATAAGGTGTGCCAACATATGCTTAACAGATTTGAATATCTCACAAAAGCTCATTATTTTAGACATTCACATTCCAGAAAACACACACACACTAGCGCCACAGTTTTAGCATGTGTTATGAGCTTCCTCAAGAAAAACAACAAGCGCATGCAACATGTCAAAGCGTGTTTCTATGGCAGCTTGCAGAAAGTCTCACAGGGTTCTCAGACAAAACCGCTCACAGAGAGCTTGTTTTACCAGTTATCTTTATTTAAATCACAGTAAACAAATAGCTGCACGTGGTCATGCATGCTAATGGCTTGATGCTTGACTAAAAAGCAGCCACAGGGTTCTTTCTAGAACAAGCTCTGATGTGGATGGCGCCGTTTATAGCGCCATAAGGTTTAGTTTAAGGTATAATTCAGGGATTTCCAATGAACCCCTGCCCTCCATTTATCAAGAAACTTAACTACTAATGGTTGGGCACCATTTAAAGAAATTAGGACATGTCTAGGTCAAGAAAACAGGTCCATGCAGCAGGTTTCAAGAGTGTCGGTGGAGGTGAAAGAGTTTAGACGAGGAGAGAGGGAAGGAGGGAGTAGTAAAATGAGGGCAAATGGCGGAGGCGTCTATCTAATCGAATGTGCTAATTAACCTTAGCGCTTCCCAGGGAGAACAGGTGGAGGAAAAGAGGAATGGATGGATGGATGCATCTAATGAATACTCCTAACCGCCCAGTGATGCTTCCTGTGAGCGGCCCCCCTGAGGAGGTCTGTCGGGCTGGGCTGATGAGGACAATCGGTGGAAACATGTCCATGGAGATATAGACAGAAGGATGGATGCGGAAGCAGGACAATCAATGAGTCTGGTCTAAAAGCAGTCCCTAAGAAAAGCAACTGGTGCAAATGCGCTCATCGGAGAAGAAAAATTTGTGGCACAGAGAATGAAATTAACGTCTTTTATCTTTGGAACACTGAATACAAGACAAAGAGAGAGAAAAAAAAGGAAGAGAGTGTCTTTGTTCCACTGCCAAACAGGTCACAATGAAACAGCACCTGCTCAAAGTGAAGGACACTTCAAGGAACGGAGGTTTATTAGTGTGTGTGGGGCTCAAATCAAACTCTGAGGTGAGGGGTCCTCATCATGAGTCCCTGTCCCCGCTGTCATGTCCCCTACTGTCCCTCTGAGATCTGTCCTAGTTTCTGATAGTTATCTTTCACAGCTCCACTTTTTCTGGCAACAACGTTTTCCTCGGCTATTGTTTGGCTGAATTAAAAAACATTAAACACCCACCTGTTTGTAAAGTGATAGTTCACAAAGAAATTCATATTCTGTCATCATTTACTCACCCTCATGTCATTCAAAGTCTTTTTTCCCTTTTTTGATCCTCAAAAGAAGGCAACAGATTCGTCAATTCAATGAAATTCAGACGGGTCCAATGTTGTTTTAAAAATGAAGTCTTGGAATTAAAAAAGTAAATTGTTTTAATCTCACTTTCTGAGAGAACAAAAACAACATGGTTTTTGCACAAAGGGGGAAAAAAGTATTTGAACAAACTGGCCAAATATGTCTAGAATGTAAATGACTCGATATTAAGTAATGAGTATAAGTAACATCCGCGGTCTAAAGCCGATTAAATTAAAAGCATGCTGATTTCCAGTAAAAAACACAAGAATATTGCAGTGTTTATTATAAATGAATGATCTGTGCACACCATTATTTGTTTAGAATCTTTTGCCCTTGTGAAAAAAACCCCCAAAACATTACCGTTCTCTCAATATCTCCGCTCTGATGGCGTTTACATCTAGCAAGTGCTGGACAATAATCTCTCCGGTCCAGCAACCACACGAGGTCAAAGCAACTAGCCAGTGACAAAGAGCCAATCAAAAAACGATCGCAATTTCTGTTTCAGTTTGACTTTAACTAATGATACCACAAATGAGGCTGCTTATTAGCTTCCAGATTAGCATCGGTTGATCATATTCCTGCATGTCTGGGCCACACAAAGGTCCATTAACCCTGAGCACCTCACGACGGAGAATAGACACCTGCAGATGGAACAACACAGCTGTTCAACTTCCCTGGGTAAATAGAAGCAAAAAAGAGAAATACTGCACAGTCTGGTCTTTTAAATGCTAAATACTCAGCATGACACTAGCACTGGCAAGGTCATGGGCTTGATTCCCAGGGAACACACTGATAAGAT
Source organism: Enteromius paludinosus (assembly GCA_032361165.1). Lineage (NCBI taxonomy): Eukaryota > Metazoa > Chordata > Actinopteri > Cypriniformes > Cyprinidae > Enteromius > Enteromius paludinosus. The sequence goes on along the minus strand of JAUMHQ010000024.1, from coordinate 1,422,926 downwards.
GTATAACTTTGAATGCACTTTAAGACCCTTTGGATAAAAGCATCTGCCAAATGCATAAATGTAAATGGAATGCATTTACTGTATAACTAAAGTGAAATAAAATTGTACCGGCCAACAGTGCAAGCCTACTTTACTTTAGTCTTAGCAAAGCTGCTTGTACAAACCACAAATAATGTTTGACAGGTCAAACCAAGAATATATATATTTTCTTTTTTAAGTTAAGTTTAACTACAACATAACTACAACCAATTAAATTTAGTTTAGAAAGGCATGAGAACAAATAATCTAATTTAAATCATGTATTATATGTAATTATTATATTTTATGTTATGTTCATTTTAATTTAACTGTAGCACATTTGTTTAACCAATAGATTTGATGGTGAAATGATGGTGCTCAGGAAACCTATTAGAAAACAGTAATTATTATATATTTCTTTCCCAATGGTGACACTAATGCTACAGCTAACAAAAAATATAGTCCAACATGTAATAAGAGCTTTATTTGGTATTTGTGGTTGCATTGTGTATGTGTGTATATACACGTTGCATTGTGTATGTGTGCAACCACACAATGCAACCACGAATACCAAATCAAACTCTTATTATATATATTGGACTATATTTATTCATTTGCTTTACTCAAAAGCCATTACCCAAATATTAACCTAAAAGTTCATGTTAAAGCATTAGTTGCATTGCATGAAATAAAATAATGCAAAGCGCAATACTGTTGCAACACTATTTCATTGAGAACATTCTTTGTGACATCACCAAACTGTCTACAGACTAATCGAAGCTACTAAGTTCTGCTCTTGTCACCTCTTTTCCCAACCGGTTGTTCTCAAAGTAGACGATTACCTCTGGCGAGACCCCCCTCTCTGTTTCAAGTCTGTCTCTCCTTCTGTTTCTCTCTCGGTTACCTGCAGCCTCTCTCTGGGTCCATCACCACACTGTCTCCATGGCAACGGCTGCCAGGGCTGAACGGGCAGTTTTATGCGAGTCCAAACACAAACGGGTACATGTGAGGGTATGGCTGGACACATGCAGAGCACAAAGACACTAAAGAGCTCTCCATAACAGAGATAGCCCCGTCTCCTCGCTCCCCTTTTCCTCTCTGCTTCCTCTCTGAACACTGCCAAAAGCGCATAGATGGAGAGAGAAAGAGCGAGAATGAAAGAGAGAGGGAGTCAAAGACAGAGCTGTCTCTGTGAGACTGAATGGGGTTGTAGGAGAGACTTCATGCTGCATATACCGCAGAATCAGAATGTTAATGCGGCCAGATGCTGAGGAGAGAACATCCTCTCTGTCTAAATGTCATCTCCTGTAACAAGGTAACACGGGTAAGCACTGTGGATTCGGCCAGGTGATGGATACAGGCTTTTATTTATTTTCTTCTTCCCCCTTGCTTGCTTTCACGCAATTATTACTTCTTGCCCTCTTCAATCTCTCCATCCACCTTTCCATCTCTGCCAGCACCCTCCCTCCCTCTCTTTCTCTCTCTCTCCCTCTCTTCTCTACAAGTCCGCTCCCCCTCGTGTGATCTATGGCTTCATTTCCAGCAGGTCTTTCTGCCAGAATAAGATTACAATCTGTGCAATTGAGCAGAAACTCGATGGATTTGTTCCAAAAAAAAAAAAAAAAAAAAAAAGTAAGAAAGGAGCGGACAAGAAAATGTCTCCCTTTTTCTGATTTCAGGAGTTGCTGTTCAAAACCTGAAATTAACACAAACCAAGAAAAAAAAGGGGTTAAGGTGTGTGTCTCTCTCTCTTTCTATATACACACATATATATATATATATATATAAACACTCACCTAAAGGATTATTAGGAACACCATACTAATACGGTGTTCGACCCCCTTCTGCTTTCAGTACTGCCTTAATTCTACATGGCATTGATTCAACAAGGTGCTGGAAGCATTCTTTAGAAATGTTGGCCCATATTGATAGGACAGCATCTTGCAGTTGATGGAGATTTGTGGGATGCACATCCAGGGCACGAAGCTCCTGTTCCACCACATCCCAAAGATGCTCTATTGGGTTGAGATCTGGTGACTGTGGGGGCCATTTTAGTACAGTGAACTAAACCATTCTGAAATCAGTTTGGAGTTCAGGAGATTGTCTTGACCAGGACCACCACACCCCTAAATGCATTGAAGCAACTGCCATGAGATTGGTTGATAAGATAATTGCATTAATGAGAAATTGAACAGGTGTTCCTAATAATCCTTTAGGTGAGTGTGTGTGTAATATATTATACATATATATATACACACACAGACACATACACACACGGTGCATTTCAAAATTAGAATGTCGTAGAAAAATTCATTTATTCAGTAATTCAACTCAATCTGACAGTTGTCCAGAAGACCATCATTGACACCCTTCACAAGAAGGGTAAGCCACAAACATTCATTGCCAAAGAAGCTGGCTGTTCACAGAATCCTGTATCCAAGAAGAGAACTGCAGCCTTATAAGGATTGTCAAGCAAAATCGATTCAAGAATGTGGGTGAAATTCCCAATGAATGGACTAAACCTAGGGTCAAGGCATCAAGAGCCACCACACACAAACGTGTCAAGAAATTTGGCTACAGTTGTCACTCTAGAACCACAGACAATGTCAGAGGCATCTTATGTTGCCTAAGGAGAAGAAAACCCTGGACTGTTGCCCAGTGGTCCAAAGTCCTCTTTTTAGATAAGAGCAAGTTTTGTGTTTTATTTGGAAACCAAGGTCCTAGAGTCTAGAGGAAGTTTGGAGAAGCTCGTAGCCCAAGTTTCATGAAGTTTCCACAGTCTGTGATGATCTGGGGTGCAATGTCATCTGCTGGTGTTGGTCCATTGTGCTTTTTGAAAACCGACATCACTGCACCCGTTTACAAAGAAATTTAGGAGCACTTCACACTTCCTTCTGCTGACCAGCTTTTTAAAGATGCTGATGAGCTGATGGCCACTATCAAAGAAACCTGGGCCTCCACAGTGCCACAAACTGATCAACCATGCCATGCTGAACGTAGAAAGTAATTAATCAGAAGGAGCCCCTACCAACTACTGAGTACATACTGTATACAGAAAATGAACATATTTCTACAAGGCCATCAATTCACAAAAAAAATTTTTCTCATGAAGTATTCTAATTTGTTGAGAGTGAATTTGTGCGTTTTTGTTAAATGTGAGCCTAAACCATCAAAAAGACTTAAACTTCTTCAGTCTGTGTGAACTGAATTTATTTAATATACAATTTGAGTTGAATTACTGAAATAAATGAACTTTTCCATGACATTCTAATTTTGAGATGCACCTGTATATTATGTACATAAAAACCTTTGATTTTGGATGAGATTCATCATGATGAATGGTTGCCCAGCACCACTCAAATAATGATTTTTGCCATCTTGTTTGAGAAACCATCTCTGTTTTTTTACATTCCTCTCGATTTCTCACGTGTATACAGTGAAAAACAGAGCAATAACGATGCATTTAGTAAAACAAAAACATGTCTACTTTGCATAAAAGTGTCTGCTAAATATCTAAATGTAAAATATAAGTTCTGTGGTATAAACCATAAAGCAAAAAATCATACACATTTCTACCACACCACGTACCGTCATGCCACCCAGCACTAGAGACATTCAGATGAGACAGGATGATAATGTAAGAGACCGGTACGTAGATGTTAAAAAGGTAGCGAATATGCAGACAGACAGGCGGAGATATGGAAAGTGGCGACATTGGTATACGGAGCAGGCGTGTGTGTGTGTGGAGGAGTGGGGGGCGTACGAGCACTCTGGCCTTTCAAATGGCTCGTTATCGTTCTTTGCAAAAGGGCAGAGACACAGATAAATGCAATATCATTAACGCAGAACACACACATAACACACGCTACCTTTAGCGGTTACCACGGATACAGCTGTTCTGTCGGCATCTTGGCCCGATTAAAAAAGCTCAAACTATCACAAACGCTAGATATTTTCTAATCATTCGAAAACAGCCTGTGCTTAAAAGGTTTTAAATTAAAAGGAGACCATGTCAATATGTTCGATTTTGACCGCAAAGCCTTTAAACTACTTAAAGAGCACAAAATTTGTATTCTGTCCATGTTAAGTCACCCGTCTAAACCACCACAAAGGAGGGATACAGGTAAAGAAGTCTGCTTGTCCTCTCAGATGTGCTGGGTTACGGCAAAACCCACAGGCCCTTTAATGCTAGCTAACAGCCAGCGGATAGGTGGAAGTATAGAATGACTGCAGGACTCTGTCACACCAATTACATCCAGGCAGACATTTCTCACCTCCCTCAAGCAAAGGCCTGCAGCTGTGCACAACACAGCCCTGAGAAAAGACATCCACAGTCCACACACAAAAAAACCATAGGGAAGTTCAGAGAAAGAGAAACTTAAACCAAGTGTGTGTGTGTGTACACAAGTGTGGAGAAAGTTACAATATTTAAGCTTTTCTAAAAGTACTTAAAATACAAGGAGATTTATCTTTCAGATCCAAGAGAATTACTAGCCCACTACATGACAGTATTTAATTGTTAATATTGCAGTCAACCAATTAATAATAATAAATGCATCTAAAATAAAAAAATACATATATACGCATCATATTTTTCTTAAATATCTACGCAGATATACATTCATTTATTTGACCATATAATAATATACAGTAAAATCTTACAACAAATGTAAGGTTTAGATTTTAAAATGTAATTTATTCCTGCATTGGCAAATTTTAGTATCCTTTAGAAATCATAATAATATGCTGATTTGATGCCAATTCTGGATTCTCAAATGAATAATCAAAAGTGCAAAAGAACAGCATTTACTTGAAACATTTTTTCTAATAATTGATTAGTTTTCCTTGCTGAGTAGAAGTATTCATTTCTATTCTGACCCCAGAGTTTTCAATGATAGTGTATATTGCATACCTAATTATTTCATTACGTGAATTAAATATTTATTTAGACGTATTATAAAGATTAGAGGAGAAAAAGATATTTTCAATTGGAAAAAATGCTGACATGACTCACTGAAATAAACTGATTTACTAAAATGAATCATACTTTTGTGCCTCTTGTGAGCCGGGATTTTACACCGTGTGTTTACTACACTACCTCGTATTTAATTGCAGTAAATCTCCACTTGTTGGGAAAAAAAATTGCTTGTCTCTGGAACAGCTACACCATTTTGAAATGCCTGACTACTGACAAAAGTAGTTAAGTAGTGTCGCTACTTCCAGTTAACCCAGCACTAGTCTCGAGTAGTCAGACTTTTCACTACTGCATTAAATCTGCCCACTTTGCTGCTTATTCTGGACAGAAATCGGCCATTTAGCCAGAAAGAGATTGTCTGAATGACACGCAAAGAGACCATTCACAGTTCATTATGGCTGTATATGTTGTTAAAGGGCAGGTAAATCTGAAATCCATGACACTAGTGTAACAGACTGAAAAACTTACTCAAATAATGTCAGTCTGTAAACGGCTATACAGAAAGCTCAGTAAAAAATTCAGAGATTATTTTCTGTGTGCCATCCAAAGTAATAAACACAAATTTCACAGACAAAACAATGGAATATCCAGTTCTGCTAGTGGATATTGAGTTCATTTGCTACTTAATGCCTCAAAAAAAAAAATAAATAAATAAATAAAAATCCTGCATCAGACAAATATCATCGTGACAGAGAAAACTTTACAGTCCACATTGCATGACACCGCAAGCTAAATGATCATCTCTAGACATCTCAAAGACACACAGGTATGCAGAACAAACAACAATCTGAGGACCCACTGAGATTAAACTTCATCCAAGCTCAGTGATACACAGCAACAAATCTCACTAACTATGATCCAGAACTGATCATCTGAGATTATGTGGTGAGGAATGAGAACAGTAATCTTCAGAGATCAGAGGCTTCTGCCAGCATCTGGGAGTGTTTGCTATCTGTTACTGCTTGTGTAACATAAGGAGAAAAACAAAGATTTTCCTCTCTGTGATGACGAACTCATGAATTGTTTGAGTCACCAGCGTCTATCAATAAGACAACAAAACATCACTGGCTATGTTCACACAGCAGCAGAATGTCTAGGGCAGGGGTAGACAACGTTGATCCTGGAGTGTTGATGTCCTGCAGAGTTTAGCTGCAACCCTTAATAAAACCTCACCTTCCTGTAGCCTTGAAGACCTTGATTAGCTTGTTCAGGTGTGTTTGATTAGGGTTGAAATGAAACTCTGCAGGACATCGACACTCCAGGACTGACGTTGCCTACCCCTGGTCTAGGGTGTTATTTATTTATATAAATGTATGTTTTAATGCCATATCAGCCACAATAGATATATACATGGCAGTATCATTTCAATGCATTATTTACAATAATACAAAATATCCTTAAGAAGCAATTACTGTACAAAAGTATACAATTAACAACTACAACAAAGGAATTTTTCAATTCAATATATTAAAAAAATTCTTTTAAGAGACACCTTTTTAAAAATCCAATCCCGGCTCAAGTGGCCACTTCACTTCCTGTCTACACTACACTATTATATCCTAATAAAAGCAAAACGCCAAACACAAATCTGGTTCAGTGTCGCAACTGAATCACCCGCGAAACTGAATGTGATATTGCATAGCTTGTCAGTTATCTACAACTCTGTGTATTAACTGTCGCTCCATTTAAAACAGGTGATGGAGATTTCCCACTTATCTAAGAACCGGATGACATGTGCATGAATATATCGATTAATAGATCACCCAGCCCTAACTAGAAATATTTATATATTTAATTAAAGAATAAGCACACTTGTCTTTACAAAAATAGTATGTAGACTGTGTGAACGATCCAACAAAATGACAAATTATGATTTCACATCTGCATCTTCTCTGGAGAGCGTACAGATGACTACTTACTCCAACTGGGGCCCAAAAATCTCATTACAGGAGGAGCTGCGGTGTACTTTGGAAATCCTTCAGACATCTGTTGAAACATCCCGCAGACCTTTGCATGCGTGCTTTAGCACATCTTCATCTTAGCGGCCTTCTTCAGAGTAAAAGCGTGGTGATGAAAAGCACAAAAATGAAACACCTCCACAAAAACATCTTCACAGCTGTTTGAGCGAATCGCTGAAGTGTGCGGTTGATGGGAGATAATTAGTATTTACTGTGAATAAGTGAGGATTGCCATTAGCAGGTCTTTGTCTATGAGACCTTGTCAGTGAATGCCGCGCGCTCCAGCGTTTGGAAAAGCGTAATCGGCGATACGGCACACCGACAACGCGATGACGGAGAGAACGGAGAGTGACTTGCTCTTCTCTCAGATGACGAGACTGATTTAAATATCAAAACAGAATGTAAAACGGTAATTAAAACCCAATTATTCCGTACGCGGTTGAAAAGTCAATTAGAGACTTCAGAGGCTCGGAGAAGACAGATGCCAAGGTGGAATGAGGGGAGATGGCGCTGGGCCCTCCGGCAAACCTGACAAGTAAGAACACACCTGGGAAAGCTACAGAACCACCTAAAGATAATCCACAGCAAAAGCTGCATCATATTCCATCCCGACACTTTCTCGAGCGGCCCGGATCTGGCATGGGAAGAAAAAGAGGCTGTCAACTTCATCATGACCCATGTATAAATGATGAGCAATTTGCATTAAGAGACATTCAATTAAGACCAAAGAGAGAGAAAAGGAGGTGCAGAGAGACAGAGGGAGTTTGTAACAGAGCGAGAGAGAGAATTACAAAGCTTGGAAGTTAAGTGGGCTCCATCCAGCATTCCAGCGATGCCCCTTCTCATTGATCCTTCATTAGTTATTTATGTGGCGGTAATGAGGGCTGAATATGAGCAGTGAGAGAGTGTGGGTGGTGTAGCCAGACCAGGTTTTTGATCACTTGTGTTTAGTTCCAGAAGAGACGGCTGGTGTTAAACAGAGCTAGAACAGCACTGACAGCCCCTCGCTCGGCTTTGGACTAGCTTAACTAACATGAAGCAAAAGTGGGTTTAGCAATCCAGCCTGTTAAAATGCACAGGGAGATGTGAGAAAGTTCAGACTTGCTTCCCACTGGAATGCCCAAATGCTCAAACAGTACTTAACCTTGCATGCTAAATATTCAGCAGCTCATATGAAAATTCATTGTATTTAGAAGGGATTGGTGATTGATATTCACCTCAAACATGGCTTATTCTCATCTCACACTTTTTTTTTTTTAATTAAGATCAAAAAAGTCGGCAAAATTTGACCAGTCAGAAAGGTCCATTGTCAACAGTGTAATGATTCACTGTATGGAACAGAAATAATACTTTACAATTAAGTAACAAAAGCCACAAAACTGTTGGTTATGGGGCAAATCTGTCACAAAATCCCATATCATATTGATTACCATTTTAACTACTGAACAATCAGACTAATTAACAATCAAAATCTAATTATCCCATATAAATATCCTATATATATCTAATTCTCATCTTATTCTCTGACGTTGGGAGAAAAAAAAATGAGATCAGGACATCTTCAGACCTGTATTGGCCATGTGTGCACACTGTCTCAATGTGTTGGCTAACCTTTGTTCCAGCGCTTAGACTTAAGAGATTGTTTTTAAGAGCTTTTGGAGGTGACTATGTTAAGCTGAAGTGCCAAATTCACGCTATGCCTTGGTAATTTCATTTCCATGTCAGGCCCCGTCCACTAAAAACATTAAAGCCAAAAATAGCCCTACAAAGAATGTCCAGTCATTACTGTGATTTTTGAGAAAACTCCAGGGACAAAAAGAAAACACACAATCACACGCTAGCTTTTGTTTACCCTCTGCGTTTTTCCCAAGATCTAAGGCGCTCTAGGGTTGTGGGAACACACGTGCAGCTATCCTTAAGTAGCCCAAAAAGCTGACAGTTTACTGACGCCTGAAGCACAATGACATTAGCAGACCTTTACACAGCAAGGAGAGGAAAGCTGTAGGAGACAGAACAGACTTAGACGTTTACACCTGAATATCCCCCTCACCCCCTCTGAGAAAGAGCTTCTGACGCTGGTGAAGCTTGGCCCAAACAACCTAGCATGTTCTCTCCATAATATTGCTGAGAATATTAGAATTGTTTTTGATTATCGGCTCACAATAGGATTGCACTGATCACTCTGAATCATTCGAGTCATGGACGGATTCTGGCCAGTCTCAACTAATATGTAAATGCTAATGCGTTTGAAGTAGTCAACATTAGCAACTGCCACCGAGACTAAATAGATTGTACGTTTTTATTTATAGTCTATTTTCAACATGCTTTTAGCTTTTTTCCCTTTTATTCTGTTCTCATAATGTGAAAAACAACCACTTCGGTTTGATGACCTGATTTATTGAACAACATCTGATGAATTATTGAACTGGTTAGAACCAGGAATATCTCATTTCTCTCCCCAAATCCTCAGTCACATCTATCTTCTGGTCTATTTTTTTTTTACAGAAGAGCTTTAAAACTTTATTTCCCCCTCTTTTCTTCACTTCTGATTCCTATTAGCATCCTTTACTGTGGCAATGTTTCTAAAGTAGGAGAACAACAGAAAGACAGAAAGCTTTTTGAATTATCTGTCAGTATAAAAAAAAAAAATGCTGTTTCACCATTTTCCTCTGGTAAGACTGATTGTATCTTTATCCGACCACACTGGAGATGCATTGGAATGCAAGCTGAAGAATATTTAGATAGTATCCGATATGAAACGCATATCAATGCCAGGTAGAGTGAGAGCGATGTAGACTTATCGAACCTGGCATGCTGATTGGCTTCAGAGTCGACAGAAGACACTCTTGCACTGTCTTTCTCTGTACACACAGAACAAAGGCAACACAACCATGACCTCCTCTGGCATTTCCAGCGTCTCTGAGGGTTTGTGTGTGTTTGAGGAGAATAAAAGCCTACAGGTCAAACTGCTGTCTGACAAAATCATAAACTCTTCAGCTGAGTTCCCCTAAAGCACTGCCTTTAAAACACCATAAACCCTGTCATTAAACTGCCATCGAAATAGTGCCAAGCAAAGTTCATGGTACAGTGTTGCGTTTTCATAATGTCCGGTTTCGCTCAACACAGATTTCTGTCATAGACAAGCTGCTCAGTATTTTTATTACTATTAACTGACAAATAGGCAATTCAAATTAGATGTGCCACATGTGCAGTAAAGAAACGATTTTCTAAAGATTGTGTTTAACATCGTTATTACATCATTAGCAATTAAGCATGACATCACAGAGTACAAAATTCAGTATACTACAATTAGCCTGACTTCTGCGACTTTTAAAGCTCATAGGAGCTTAGTCTGGCCAAGCTACCTTACTACCCGCCTTCTGGGAGGACGGGCTTAACCTGTGTCCATCAGATGGGGAGCTCGTTTCTCATTGGTCCCCACTTTTTTGGAAACGGAAATGCTCTAAAACAGCAGCTTTGCCACACTAACTTTGCTCGCGAAATAAAATGTAGCATGACAGGAAGTATGGGCGAGCCCAGGCTATACTACAATATTAAATTTAATATACAAAATCAGGCGACACCAATGAAAAAAAAAGTGAAAAGCTCTAATAATAACTGATAACCAACATGGCACTAATATATGCAATTCCCAAGTATTCCCCATATTTGTGATGAAATTAAAGGCCTTTTCAAGGATTTTGTTAAAATAGTCCATGTGATATCAGTGGTTTGACCTTTATTTTATGGAGCTACAAAAATATTTTTGCGCAAAGAAAACTTGATAAGCCTTTCGATGTAAGAACTTTGTTAATAGGCCATGCGACATCAGTGGTTCAATTTTATGTACTTTATTCAACAATTTCTTCTTCCATGTCAATCTTTGACACACATTTGCAGAAGTATGCTTGTTGCATAAAAGCACAATGTAAACCTGGCGTTGCAGTTATGCTGTGAAACAGTTCTAATGCTATGCTGTCATCTGTGATGGCGAGTCTGTCTCACCCCGTTGTTCACTCCAATTTCTCTCTGACGGACGTGTGAACGTGACTTGCTCACCACTAAATGGAAGTAATTGATTACCGTGCTCTATCTGTCTGCTGGCTGATCCTCAGAGTCAAGGGCAGATCGACAGGAGACACAGAGCTGGGGGAAGAAGTGTGGAGAGAAGCGCCCATCTGCACACGTGGCCCTGCAGGAAACACAATGTGCTCCGTGCCCAGAGCAGGAGCCTCAGGGCAGGTGAGATCACCACTGCTTTTTCACACAGACTCCAGTATTGTGCAATCGCCGCCCCAGGCAATTTTTTCCCCATTACCGTACAGCAAAAATGCTTTACATCAACAACTCTGCAGCGTCTCGGGTCCGCACTGTACATCTACTGAAACGGATCTAAGGCCAACAGCAGCAGACTACTTAGTGGCTATGAAACGCTGACCGAAACCTTTTGCTAAGGCTTTTGAATTTTTCAGAAGTTTGTGGTGCCAAAATACTGAGGTTATTTCTGTCGCCTGCATGCTATGCAACTCTTTTACGAAAGACTAAGCCATGCTGACAAGATCATGTGTCTCAGCATTTTATCTTTTAATTATATATATATATATATATAAGATGGCTTCAATAGGAGAAGCCATATATATATTCAGTGATGTAATGATGAGATGTATTTAAGTCACTGAATGTATGAATGTATGGATCTCTTTCTATATATCAGATGTTTTGCTCTGCTCTGAAAGCATTTGAAAATGCAAGTGCATTTATCCACAGCGACGATCAGGCGCTTCAGGATAAACAAACGCATCGCGCACGTGACACGCAAGTCAGTCAGCGCGCAGGTTTCGTGGATCTAATACCAATGCGTTCAAAACGGTATATGAAGATCACGGACGACAGGTGATAAGCTCGCATGTACTGTAGTTTAGAAAACTAGTCCCGCCCGAATAAGGCTACAGTGTAATTCGGCTATACATCCGCGCTAAAGGTGAAAGTCACCATAGCTAGTAGTATAGACTCCAACCCAACTTTGTAAATAGATTAACGGCGATATTTTTTTAAAATCACGTGATAAGAGTCTCGCGTTAACGCCGATAACGGCCCACCACTAATATACATATATATATGTATGCACGTGGTGTAATTGTCCTGATATTATAACAAACAAAAGAGAAAAAAACCTTGCTTGACTTGTTACTTAAAAAAATATTATTATTATCAGTGTTGAAAACTGTTAGGTTAATATTTTTTAACCTTGAGCTGCCTAATATTTTTGTGGAAACAAGAGTGTTTGATGAAAAACGTTTAAAAGCAATTATTTTAATTGAGCTAGAAATCTTTTGAAAATAATAAAATGTCTTTTCGTCACTTTCTATTCACCTTGTTGAAAAAAAAAAGTGGTAGTTCCGTTTTTAAAAATCTTTTGAAAGGTATTAGTAGTGTACATTTCTAAGAACATTTTATATATATATATATATATATATATATATATATAAAAATATCTTCCTTTTTAAAATTGTGGAACCTCTTACATTTTATTAACCAAAAAAATGGCTTTTCAAATGAAAAGCCAATTTAGATGTATGAGGCTTCAAGCTCTCAGAAAAAGTTTTAACCAATTCCCAAGAAGTTACATGAACGTTTAACGAGACCTTCACAATCAAAACTTTATTTTCTGAGAGCTTACAGAGGAACCTCCAGGTTTCTCAGCCTCACTAAATATTTCTCTCTATTCAAACTCTAAATAAACTCACAAAGGAGGTGATGTTTTCTACTCCTAGCATTGAGTGCCAAACTCCACATTAAAACCTCCCGCACCACTGTCTGACAGGGCAATTAGAGTGCCATGGAACTGGTGCTCTCCACTCCCGTAAAAAAAAATAAAAAATACAGTCTCCATGGTAACACAGATGGTGGTCCACAGTTTTGAGCTTTTCCATTTGAGATACTTCAGTCAAAAGCATCAATCTTCAGAAGACACCCAATGGACTTAAAAGAAGGAAATATCTCTAAAGCCTAAAACATCTGTTCTAAGGCCATCATTACAATGACCGTGAGCCGGTATAGCTCTAAACAGTTGATAAATGCTGTGGGACTGTGGGTAATGGAGGCAGCAGGCGTCTTCAAAAGCAGGATTCAGAAATAATTGTGAAGAGCTCATCTTATATTTGTGGGTGGAAAACAGCTTAGAAAGCAACTGTACCATGGCAGAAACTCTTGACGAGTCAGATCTAAACCACACAGGAGACAAATAATGAATGAAAGAATGAAGTAACCCACTGACATCTGGATTCAAACGAGCATACAACTTTAGATGTAGCCCAAAAGGCACGGATGTAGGCGATCCAAAAGCAAAGAAGCCTTCAGCAAAATGTTAAACCCTTTAGATAAAGAGATCTCCTCCTGTTCATCCATTCAGCCTATTACTCCTCCATCTCGATCTGTATCAGTCCAGTCACTTCGCCTCTGCTCTTTGAATCGGCCATCGAAGTCATCTTTATCCAACAACAGAATCACAAAGATAAACATATCCCATAACACCAAGATGAAAGCAAAGATATCCTACAACATCCCAAACGGAGTATGAGCTCACATACACGCACACAGTCGATATTATTGAACATGCTGTGGTCTTTGTGGTGGGAGACTTAGCGACATTACCTTCCAGTGACAGGCCTCATCGTGAGGTCATTCATCACAGTGGCGTGTGCGGGTCGACTGGCACGCGACCCGTGATTGCAAAAAGAATCTCGATCACACTTTGGTGTTGCGATCACACGGGAAAAAAAATCAATTCACCTGTGTACATTCGTGTACGTGTGTCGACTATTGAAGCCATCTTATCGCTTCTCCTTGTCCTTGAGGTACCAGATTCACAGATGATTACAAGTGGACAAGTATGTGAGCTCTCGCTCACAAGCTGCAATTTCCGAAATACATTTCGGTCAAGGTCTTGGTCCCAAGTGGCTAATTTCCTGCAAACTTCATAGCGTTAGTCGCTTTGAATATGAGGAAGACCAAAAGAAAGGCTGTTTTGTTCTCCATCATACCGAAAAGCAATTAATACAGTAATCCTGTCCCAGCAGGCCTTGGGGGGAGGGCTGTATGTAAATGACCTGAAACAGGAAAGTGAGTGAGATGAAGTAAATTAGCTTCAGGCTGAGGGTAATAAATAAATATCCTTGCTGATTAAAAACTCACTAACACGTCTCTCCAATGCAGGTCAGCTACATTTATTGGGCAGAGGGTGGGAAAAAAATGAAAGTCTAATTTCCTTTTCTCAAGGTGACCTTTTATGTCCAATATAAAGATATATAACAATTTCTTCAGGCTTCAGACACCACACATACGCATTCATTAAGCCTTCAAATGTGCTGACAATGAAGAACGCAGCTTGAAATAAAGATTCATAACTAATGTTCTTCTTATTAAAAATCCTCTTCTGCTATGACTTGCTGGATTAAACCATCTATCTCCTGGACGTGTCCTTCTACCCTAACAGTTCTGGGAAAGATACTTTAAAAACGTAGTTTGTTAAGATACATATAGGTTCATACAGTACATACAGCACAAGCTAATGAAACACTGCTAATAAACATAAAACACAGAACTAGAAAACAGCACAATTTAAGTAAAACAGTGGCAAAGCTGCATTGCTTAAACAGTATTACTCCGTAAGATTGTTTACTGAAAAATGTCACACTCATTTGTATCATGTGTATACACTGCCTGCAAAGTGATTTGAGCCCTTTTACTAAACTTTTTTTTTTTACACCATTAATTTACACTAAAACCGCCAACACAAAATGTAAAACTTAATGCGATCAATAAACACTTGATATCATCAACAAAACTAGCAAATGTCCTAATTTACATACCAAAAAAAAAAAAGGCAAGCAAACAAGGCAAACTAAAAAAAAAAGCTAAGTGATAGTGCTGAAAAATGCAAAAGTTAGTTTGTTCCTCCCCCAGCACAGGCTCAAACAGGAGCAAAACTAAATTCAGACATGATAAAAAGTTGATATGGGAACAAGAGCGAGCTTGTGAAACGTACTTCACTCACTTAATCAGTGGCCTTGCCCTGCGCTGTCAATATGGCTGATCACACCGGTTTTTCCACATTACGTTAACAACTTCATGAGCTCTGCTGAGCACAGTATTAATCTCCGGCGAAACCCCACTTTACACCCTGATCGATACACGCTGTCTGTCCTGCCTGCGGCGCGAAGACTGTGGGAACCACTTTTTTTTGGAATCTGGTCAGAACTTTCACCACGCATTTCACACGCACGGGATCGAAGCGAACAGCAGCTATTTTTAAGATGTAGCACCCTTAAAGAGGAACAACAGAAGCAATATGGCTATAGTGAGAATAAATGAAAAAGTAGAAAACTTATCAGAGGCAGCCAGCTTGGCAGAGCAAAAGTACATTGCAACACAACAGGTAGAAAGCATAAAAAAAACAGCAGTTGTGTTGCACAGCTTAAACAAGGAGTCGTTTTACCTCCGCATAAAACACGTCTATATGTGGGCGTCTGTAATGTAACATGCTATTTTGCAACCAGACCTGCAATTAGAGCATGGAAGCTTAACCAAGTTTGCCACTTGTTTTGTAAGAAAGTGCTTTTCTCACTCTCTCGGAAAAGGTACGGGACTAATCCAGCTCGCTGGGAGGCCACTTAAGCTAATTGGCAGGTTTTGTGGGCATGGGTTGGTACTCAAAATAGCCGAGACCACCTTCCTTCTCATCTTGTATAAACGGCTCCTTCACCGCCATCATCTCCTTATTCCAATCAGGCCTTTGAATAAGCCAGGCCTCCCCCACAAAAACGGCGAAGTGCTCTGTTAAATTAGAGTAATGAGACAAATGACTTGAGAGCAAATGAAGGAGAAAGCAAGTGAGGGAGGAATTCGAAGAGAAGGAAAGGATCCGAGTATGTCACATTCACTGTCACGCATCTATTGTGTCTCAATCCGCTCCCTAGTTCAGTAGGCTGCCCCGTTGTGCAAATCACTCCAACACAGAAATGTTCATGCCCAAGAAATTCCCAGCATGCACCCAACTTGGAGATAGCAATAATATTTAATTACTAGAAATGTCACCATTCCTTCTTAAGTATTTCAAGTTGTTTCTTTATCTGATCTTTCATCCCTATTCCCTAAAATGTATGACAGGTAAACAACAACAACAACAACAAAAAAGGAATGGACTATGGCTGATAATTGCTAAAAAGCTCATATTAAAACTCAACTATTTATACTATTATGTAGAATTCATTTATAAAATAAAAAGAATGCTAACAATGTTACATTTGAGTAAAATATTTTGGCCAATAACATTTAGCTGCTAAATATTTTCATAAGCTGATACCCGACGAATAGCTGATATTATGAATAGAGCAGGAATTAAAAAATCCACAATTTAAAATTACACAACTTCATGTAGGCAACAGAACAATAGTTCATAAACTAAGAAATATGTATTTTTTCAATTTGCAAAAGATTTATGTTTTTATATATTTTTTAAAGTTGCATTAATATAAAAAATTACTTTAAGATTACATTTACAATAGTATCATGCAATGAGCAAGCAGAATTAAATATTCAATATTTATTGATAAATTTTAAAAATACCTCTAATATAACCAATTTTAGCACTAATATACATTGTGTATAACATATATATATAGCTAAAATATATTATTAACATAATATATATATTGCTAAAAAGCTCATATATATATATATATATATATATATAAGAATTAGCATTTTTTAGTTTATTTAGGTTGAGATTTTGGTATTTTATTCATAGTTTAGGCTAATAATTAGTATTTATATTGTAATAAAGTTCAGGAAAAGCACATTTTCAAAACATAATTTTCACATTGATGAAGGTGCACAATTTTGTTAAAAACCAGATACTTGTAATTGTGATGCAACCAGGTCAAACGTGATCGAGTCATCAATTTAGCAAGCTTCAGTGCATCAAAGGTCTTGTTAGTACTCACATTTGCTCACTATGTCCTGAAACACGTCAAAGGGCATTAAAGAGCAGAATGAAACACAACCAGTCTTCAGTTACACTTCTATTGAGCTAGAGTCACATTGCGTAACCGAGGGCAAGAGTTAAGGAAATGAGTTGTTTACTTCAAACTTTTAAAAGTACGCCAACTTAAATTCCCAAGGTGCCCTCTTTGTCTGAGGTAAATCACAGTGAGGCGGTACACATCTCCTAAGTGAGCCAAAGCTTTGTCACCACAGTCGCCATTAAGCTAATTGCTTTTATAAAATCTGAATGGTGATGAGACAAGAGTCTTGTCTTTCGGTCTTTGTAAAGAGAGACAGATCTGGCATCTAAAAGGCTCAATTCTTCAATGCTTTCAGCCAGGGTCACATGTCATTGGCAGATCTGATTCTGTAAAACAGAATACAGCAAGTCCATGAGCTCCGACACCAAACTACACCAAAAATAAGGATACGTTTAAAAACACAGAATGAGAGAATTAGATATTTTGGCGTATTAATGAAGTTTCTATGAATACAAACATTATACAAGAGATATTTCTAGATCTGTTTTGCTTTGTAGTCTATTCTGTCTGTGATTAGAGAAGACAAGGTACAATCTGATCCCAGACCTGCCGTATTTTCTATGAACACAGTGCCTGGCTCCCTCAGAGACGTCTTGAAGCAAGGCTTTCCTCTTCATTTACATTTTCGTGCAACATAACAAATGTCATCCTCAAGGATCTCTGCATAAAACAGGCTGTATTAACCTCATTCGTTTCATTTTCATGAATTTGCCACTCCTTTGTGTTTGTGAATCCTCACAGCAGCAGTTGTGGAGTCCCAGCCTCCCTGAGCACAACACGAGTTCAAACATCAGCATCACAGTGCCTCCCCGGGTCCAAAACTAACTTTCTTTTTGACCAGGTATTAAAGGTGATTAAGTTCTTGGCTACACAAGAGTTACAGTGTGATTAAATGAGTTGTCATATATTGCCTCAGGCGGAACAAGGGGGTTATTCTAAAAATAAGCAAACTTACAGGTTTTCACATATGTTCCAGGTACACTAATCTGTGGCAGTCATATGGGATGTAAAGATTTGAATCTATAACTATAACACAAAGTATTCTTATTTGGTGGCACATTGTACTTACATGAACTTAAGTGTCCATTTAATACATGCCATTCTCTCAAAGCAGTCTGTATTATTTCAAAAATAATACAAAAAAAAAGATGCGATCTAGGAAAATATATAGCCTACACCTGGACTCCATAACTTTAGCCAGTTGGTTCACCCTCCGCCGATGATAGTATAGAAGTATACAAGAATTAAAATGACTTTTGGCTCCTGCAGAAACAGTAAAATGTCTTTTATGGCACATTACTGCATATAGGTATGCAAGAGGGTTGTGTTCAAAGTCTTGCCTTGTGCTGACAGACATTAAGAGAGAGGGGACATTCATAATTCAAAGATGGGTGGTGGTGGAGGGGGTTAATCCCTCTCCATCTGCCTAACAGCACCTCTCCCTCCCTCAACACAGGCCTCAGATCCACCTGCACTGAACCAGGGGCTCTCAGCTAAAGATTTGGGCTGACCTGCATGAAGGCTCCCTGCAGACTTTGCCTCCCTGCCTTCCAAATCGCCAATGCCTGACTTTGAAGTTTCCAGAAGGAGAGACTCCGAGGGGCCTGCAATCTCACTAGCATGGCTGTTTCTCAGGATTAAAGGACACAGATGAGCCAGGAGGTGCTTCCTGGCTCCAAATGTGCAAGCTTTCCCCCCCCCAATCGCCAGCGCTGATGGATTAACAGACGAACTAAAAGCAGCATAAAAAACAAACAATACACAAACAAAGTGTAATATGGCACCAGGTCCTAAGAAACCAATTTGTGAATAAGAACAGAAGGGGAGGCGGAGGGGGGGGGGGGGTTTGCTTTGGTCCATGACTCCCATTTTCTCTCCTCCTGCTGCTACTCTGCTTGTTCTTTTAACGACATTTCAGTTCTGCACACCAAAAAAAAAAAAAATTATAAACTCAATCTGAAAACTCAAGAAGCTACTTAAAAGGCTTTTAAAGGAATGTTCTCTTTGCATAATTTGCACATTTCTGTTGCATTATTGACCTACAGTACAGTGAACAAAAAAAAAGCCCCCTTAGCAATTCGGAGAACAAAATGGTTGCAGCATTTTCAAACAAAATGACATGCTGCTCAAAGTGAAACTTTCATTGAGTGAAACTGGCTAACACAGGCTTACATCACCCCTGAGGAAAAAGTAAATGCCCCTTTAAATCTAATATCAGGCTAGACCACACTAAACAATAATAAAGGCAATCAAACACCAGCTGTAATCTGATATGAGCCTTTGTTTCTTTTCAGTACTTCGGATGTCAACTTGTCTCTGTTTTGGCTTATTGGCCTGCTGTTTCACACAATTGCGCTCATGCTTCAACTCAATAGTCAGACGCCCAGACAAGCTCTTAAAGAATTATCTATATATTGTCGAATACAAGCGTCTTTCAGCAATAACAGGTCACAGAGGCCACCACACACTTTCAAATCAACCATAATACCACTGTACACATCACATTCTTACAATACAATGCTGTAACTGTTATCTGGCCATATAATCTTCCTTTAACAAACATATTGTGAACTTTAATGTTCTTTTTGGTGAGCACACATTTTGACCTTGATACTCTTCCTTTAAGTTGTTGTTCACAGTCCTGAATAGTGTCCTTCGCTGATGTAAGAGAAGCCTTTGTTCTTTGCAAGTTTTTCTGTGATAATTTGAAGCTTTCTGGATGAGGTAGCACTGCGCCCTTATGAGAGAGAGAAAAAAAAACTAAAAACGACCACACCAATATAATTTCTGTTGATTCAAAGACTAGGGGCGTTTGTAAGGAGAGAAAATACAAAGGAAGTCACGGGACAACAAAACTTTGTGTCTTACAGATTTGGAACAACAAAACAAAAAATTAGGACTTTTTCCTGTTTGTGTGGGCTATACCTCTAAATAAACCACATGATGACAAATATACGCTCTTTCGATGTCCATGTTTCTTCTGCCTACATTTTTATTGTGAACGCATTAATAATTTCAGGTAAAAAAATATGTAAAAATCAGGCTAATACTTTTGCATGGCAACATACCTGGAATGTGCATACTCATGATAAATACACATTTACCATCGACAGAGCAACTGCACCTGATTTTAGAAAGGTTTTTGCAACTATCCCAAGCCAAACGCTTATTGGTGGAGTGGAAGGGTGGAGGGGGGCAGGACTGATGGGCAGTTTGCCTGAGCTCAGCGCACAGCTGCAGGGCCTGCGGGCAGACAGATAGAGCCCTGCTGCAGCAGGTGCTGACATTAATGAGAGTGATAAACCATGAGAGAGAATTTATAAATCAGTAAAAAGCTATGGTGGACCAAACCCTCTGCTGACATCTGCCCATTCAGCTGACCTGTGGTTAAATAAACCTCTTATGAGAGAAAGAGTATTTGTTGGAAAACCGACGTAGAGCCAGAATTTACGATTATTCTGATTGTCAGGTAGGCTTGAGGCTTCACTGAATTGTTGTTTTTGAGCCTACCGGAAAGCCATCAATTGATTTGAATAAGCCCACTTCTGTCTTTTGTATCACCAAGTGTTTGATCACAAATCTTTTGAGATTGGTGAGTGAGTTGTACTTTGATTAACATGAATAAAGATTCAAAAGTGGAAGAACACAATGTGGCCTCAATGTCTGGACTGAGATTCAAGAACATCTATCAGCATCTTTTACATTGTCAACTTCAATGTCCCTATTGTGAAATGAAGGTGAAAGTCGGAATGAATGGTGCTATTCGTTATTGAAGAAAAGAGAGACAAAGAGAATATATACAGTACAGGCCAAAAGTTAGGACACACCTTCTCATTCAATGTGTTTTCTTTATTTTCATGACCATTTACATTGGTAGATTCTCACTGAAGGCATCA
>JAUMHQ010000024.1:1390618-1401894 GCA_032361165.1 Enteromius paludinosus | reverse complement strand
GTTTCCTTTAAAATGATACCAATCTTTTGTACATACACCTCTGCATGTGGGTATGGGAAGCTTTTTAATTTGGTAGGCCAAATGCAGGCGGAATTCCCCAAAATAGCCCCAGAGTGTAACAGGTTAATTTCTACACAATTTAATTGAGTACAAAGGTAAATTAGAAATGGCTGAATATCTTCAGGTTGGCACTAAGCAAATTTAATGTATTCGTAAAAACAAACATACACACACTGAGTTACTACGCTGCTACATTTTCTTTATACTGTGTTGTTCACCTGAATAAATCTACAATTGATAGGTTTGAGGTATAAAACTGTAAAAATGTGACTTTTTTTTTTAGTTGACAGTTGCATGTCCTTGATTGGTTACAAATGCTCTGAGAGCATCGGTGAAGAGCAACAGCCTAGTACAGTATGAAGTTGTCAATCATCCAATGGGGTGCAACTGGCTGAGTGCCATCTGCAAGTCAAATCTGCTCCCATACTGTTATTTCCAACCCCTACACAATTCATAAAACATCAATTCTGCAGCCAGCTCCACATGGAAAATCACTATCCTAGTAGGATCTAAAACTTGCGAAGATGTGCCTCTTTGACTTAGCTGAACCAATTATTCTGTCAAGTACGGCAGTTGTTTGACAAATAGCTAGCATATTTTATACTGTTAAGCAATTATAAACATCTTAATCTTAATCCAAATTCTGTCTGTTATCTCTGTGTTTATGATGAAGGAAGTCTGCCAGTTTGGCCTGAGCCTGAAACAGATGCGTGAGGTATTGGGCTATGTTAAAACCGATTGTAAACAACAAAACGTATCAACAAGTTTGTTTTGTCACCTTCAGCTCACGGTTAAGATGTATGGAATTAAATTTCGTGCTCTGCACATGTATTGTGTTCACATCCTGCTCGGCCTATAGCTGAAGAAAATGAGTTGACCCCAGAGAGCAGTTTGTCCCACAATGTCAAAATTAAATTTCAACCTCTATGAGCTCCTTAATGCTGATCTTCTTCATTAGACTAAACAGCATTGGCATTTTCCAGCATCTGCAATGATTTGTTATCCGAATGCAGTTTTCGGTAACATGGACATTGTTTTGTTCTAGGAAGAACCACACATTTTTGTCTAGTTTAAGTGAGTTAAACAATTATGGTATTTTGAATCTGTGCATCTCTAGCTCCCACTCTCTGTCTCTGTCAGGGCTGGGAAATCCTGGGGCGCATAAATGCTAATAAAGGAGCATTTTTGGAAGAGAGGGCAGAAAGGTTCAGTGCTATTCTGCTTGTGGGTCTCTGAGCCGTCTGCGGTCTGGCTCCCACTGACATTAGCTGCCTTATTCCTCAGCTGATACAGGCAGAGCGGTCTTTCCTGCCAATTCAAGGACTGCAAAATAATACTCTTATTTCTCCAAAAGAATCGAAAAGATACAGTAATGATGTGTTTTCAGACCAGATACAGTAGTTCTGCCCCAAACTAGGGATGGGAATCTTAAAGAAACTAACAATTCTAATTCCTTTACAGATACATTAAAGACTCATACTGCAAATTAGTTTAATTTTTTATTAAATACCGTACAAAACATATGAACAAACAGCAGGCTCATTTTGAGTCTTTCCCAAATCGGACAATAAGTAATTAATGACAGAATTTTCATTTTTGAGCAAACTATCCCTTTAAGAATTATACTTCATTAGTCACTCTACATGCTTCATGAACAAGAACTGTATAGGCTATCTTCTCTTTTTTTTTTCACTCTTCATGCTCTCAGAGAAGGTTCCTTTTAACACTTATGAGCCAATTATATGTAGTAAAGCACACAGCGAAGTCCGATTTATCAGCAAACACAGAATTACAAAATCTGATTCGGGAAAGACCCAAATGATCCTACTGTTTGTTCATATGTATGTGCATTTTGTAGATCTGAGAATGAATGGCGCACGAGTGAAAACCATATACAAAACCAAAAATAGTTCAGTTCCGGTCAAATAAACACAGTTCATATCATGAGCCACGGTGTGTACACTTGTCAGAGAAATGGCTTACTCCATTGCTTCTAATTAAACCAGGATAGAAAGTATTTTAACATCCAAATAATTGCACACTTCACCTTTAATCAAACACACAACACGAATCTGCGGATTTAACCGAATTCACGTCAACGCCTTCTGGACATGCTGCCAAGTGAAGTAATGCAGTTCAAGAGGATTCTGAAGTTATTTCAGTGATTAATCAAACAATCTTCCATATGCTACCTCTCGCGCACGACGCGTGCCTATTAAAACAGCAGCCTTCTGTTTTCCTCTCAAACCAAATCCCCTATAACACGGTTTACCTACAAATGATACGAAAATCGCACTTGAACCTAATCAACATGCAGCTGCCTTCGCATATGCGAGACTGTGTATTTAATAATCGCGTAATGAGTCCCTTGCATAATGAGCGTTTGTACAGCAGGGGGGAGGTCAGCGGATGGAGACGGCGGAGGATAGCGAGCGCCTGTAGGCCCGGCTGGGGCCTTGAGGTGACACAGTGTTAATGAAATCAAAGCAGTAGGATGGATAGAGCTATTAATAAGGGTGTTAGAGGTCTGATGATCCGTAACACACCAGGAGCCTCTCCCACTGCCGAACCAGTGCGCCCATGGACCAGAGCATCAGAGGCTGTCTCTGTTTACTGCCCAGAGCCGCACTACAGAAGACTAATTAGGCTGTCAGGGGACGCCAGCCCTCCCTTCCTTACTCTTGTGACAGCAATTAAAGGCAGAACAGGACGGCGGGGATAGCTTCCCTGCTCCCACAGGTGACAGCTACGATGACACCTCACTGTTCCTCAGGTGCGTTCTGCCGCTGACAGATAAACCAGACGCAGCAGGACGGAAGGGTGCAAACGCAGAGTGACATCTGTGAGGCTTTTTGTAGAGGCGGCTATTTGGAGAAACAGCCTCGCAATATGGCTCCCAGCTCGCCGTAATAACTGACACGCTCAACCCCACGCGAACACCGAGCAGAAAACAGAGGTGCAATCTGACGAGACAATCTGGACAATCTCTTTCAATCTGCCCGAACTGCTCAACCTAATCACATTCAGATACGCCAAACATTCCCGGCTTGTTTTCAGTGCTCTCGGTTGGCAGGCACTTCATGTACGCTTCTATCTAACTATACTTATCTTGTAGCGATACTTCACCGGAGTCTTATTCCGCACAACGTACATCTGCATGACAATGGGGCGCTGTCTGATTGATGCAATTTACATGGGATCCCTGACCTGAAGCGGCGTATTGTATTCATATTCTCTTTCGTCCTTGACAAGAAACTGGGGAGAGAAAGAGCGGGAACATTTGAAGACGAGATAGCGAGTTAGACAGGTTCCCTTCAACCCTGCATATTCAGTGACAAAGTAATCCTATCAGCCACCGGTTGCTATTTACGCATCTGCACCTCGATAAGAGCCGCAGCGACCCGCGGTTTCTTTGTTCTTCTCCGTGATCGTCCACTTTGCAGCGCTCAAAAGGAAATTGCTTCACGGAACGCACTTTCCTGAATAAAACACAATGCGTGTAGCCTGAACTAATAGCAAAACTCTGTCGATGTGGCTATCACAAAAATCCATATATTTTATGAGAACTCATGCTGGCTTTAATGTCTCCATACCGGCGCTGCCATCCCACGTCCCGCTGTGGGCAGCAAGAGGCAGGTCATTTAATAGCCCAGAGAGGGTGTGGGAAAGAATGGACCCACAGAGAACCTCAAACTGTGCTAAAAAACTGATCTATACTACCCGTGAAGAAATGAGTAATGGCATCTATTCTGTAACTTTCGCTCTTGCTCTCCCTCTTCTTGTTCAGTTTTCATTTTCACTTTATTGGCCTTATCATTCTGCATATAATAGCATTTAACGTGCATAAAAAAAATTGCAAAATAAAAATCAATAGCATAAAATAAAATATAATAAAACAATTAATAAATCTATAAAATATTAAATGGAAAATACAGAAATTAATATTCAATAAATAAAAATACAAATAACATTAAATTAAGTTTTAAAATAAATAAATGTATTGTAAATGTAAACAAAATAATTAAATAAAACCGCATTTAAAATAGAATATAAATAGCAATAAAATAGAAAACTTTAATCAAATAAAATGAATGCAATAAAATGAATACAAATAAAACTTTTGAAGAGTGTTAAAAAATTTATGAACTAATTGAAATGGTGATTATGCTATTTTATCGTTTATCACTGTGAAGTTTACGTTGTATAAGCACTATAGTAAAAAAGGTGACTTGACTAACATGCAATAATCTCTACTCTGTCTGTCTGTCTCTTTCTTGAGCAACATATGATTCAGTTTGAATTATTCATAGACGTGGACAGAGTAGAACAAGGTTTGTAGACCTCCCTTTCTGACCTCATTTTGTTGTCAGGCATCTTAAACCATAATAACAACTGAATAAATGTCCCTCTGCATCCCTGCCACAGTGAAAGTGTAACTGGTGGAAATGCGTTTCCTATGAGACGATTACAGGCTTCTAGTTGACCTTTGCAGTTTGCATGGATCAGGATTAAAAGAAATGATTAAAAGGCACTGTAACTGGGCAAATTGAACACAATGCACATTGCGTAATCAAAAGATTTGGTTTGTTTATCTGCGATCAGTAGTTTATTCATATATTTTTGATATTTGCATGAATCTTACAGATATGGAGATAGATGAAGCATTTGGGTCTCAAACACAGGAAATGTTCTGGAAAGGTTCAGAATGTTCCAGACCACTGGTCTCTGTGCCAACAACAACCAAGATCAGAAGAAAATATTGGTCAGTTTTATATGTGGGTGAGTAATAACTGTAATCAGCAGGCTTCAATGACATTTGCAGACTTCAAAGTTATGACCGCATTGGACAGAGCCAATGGTGGTCCCTAAGATCAGTCTGAAGTGTCCATATACATTGGCATAAAGTTATTAAAGCCACAAAATACAAGACCATGTGATGCACTGATTGTACTATGGTAAAGTGGTGTTGTTAGGCACCACTTACTGTAGCTATAGGGGTTTTACAAATTGTAAAAATTAGGCATCACAAAGTTCATTAGTCTAACTAAAAGAAGTTATTGGCAAACGTAGAAAATACATTTTCAGATCAAGATCGATGTGCAAAAAAAATTTTTTACCACAACTTCACATGCAACTCACTCAATCAGGTCTTTTCCTTTAACGAGTCGCATCATATATTCCTACAGCCTTTTGTCAAAATCATTTTACTTAGTGCATTCATTAGTACAAGGTCTGAAGCTTCCTCTTAGCATCGTACCATCTCAGTCATCTCCTTTTGCCATTAAAGTCAAGTGTTTCAATAAAACAGCACATCTTCCAAGTACTGTATTGCAGTCACTGATCAGCCAGGATCTTCAAAAGCAAAATGTCAGCATCCTCATTCTCTTTGCTCTCTGTTGGTGTTCTGATCAGTCCTCCATTAGTTTATGGTTCTAAACACTAGTGATAGCCACGATCAATCTCACTTCTTTCAGAATCTTTTAATGCTTGGTGTGTGGTTGATTAGCAATTAGGTGATTAGACTTTAGGGGTGCAGTAATAAGGCCTTTGACTTTACTGCTCTATATCATTGTTGATAGCATTGAACTTACATTATAGGGACATCTCTGGGGTGACATAAAACACTTCTCCATCACACTCCTACATCACTGCACAGCTACAAAGCACAAATAGCACTTCTGCCCAGTCTAACAGAAGATGGCCTTAAATTACACATAAAATACAGCATAAAATGTGAATATGACACGTTGGCAGAGTAACAGATAGTGAACAATTTTCTCATGCATAACAAAAAGCATTTGTATTGATATTTATTACAATTTATTCAAATGAACTTTTGTATAATTATAATGCGAAAAACATATTGCTAGAAGCTTAAAATTAATGGGGAAAATATTTTAATAAATAGAAAAAATTTTATCTAATAGAAAGAATGATAAAATAAAACCAAATGCAGAGCATGACCACAATTATACACTTTGAGCATCAGATGCACACATGACAGAAATGTTTATACCCATTAATGCCACTTTCTGTGGACCTATTTATGTGTAAAATACAATTTGAATGTTTAGATGTGAATATTTTAACCTAATAAAAGCATTGAACTTTTAATGGGCCTTTATCGGGATCTGTGGTTTACAAAGCAGAGAGCTAATGCATTTAGGGGAGGAGAAATGAAATGTACATACAATGGCCTCTGCTGGATCCATTTAAGGGATCCTCAGTGTTTCTGGATAAAAAATGTGTGCTGTTGTTCTGTCATTAACTTGTCCATCCGTCTCTTTAGTTGTTCTCGTTCTGCTAATGTTTTCAGCAGACCGTGACCCATCTAACCCCGCTATCCGAGCACAAACAGCACTGCGCTCGCTTTCACAACTAAGCGCAACTCGTTATATCAGCTCCATGGTGGGCGAGAGTTTAACATATCATCACCTTTTAAAAAAATCAGACTGAATAATAAAGTATAAGCCTATAACACAACTCATACTTCCTGATGAGTGTGAGTTTAATGCTCTTGTTTCGGAATCAAAATGCAAACTCATCAGCTCTGCCTAGCCAATAAAAAGTTAATATGGCAAATAATTTTGCCAAGCTCTCATTATCAAAGCCCTTTTAAAGCACATCCATGTTTAATGAAACTTTTATTGCTCAGATGATGCTTTTTTAAAGCACAAGGCTCTTTTAATCATAATCATATTGCTTTTTTTATTAAAATAGAAATAGACACAAATAAGACTAGCGCTTACGTATAAGAATACCTCAGCTAACAAAATGTTCTAAGAATGTTACGCCAATGTTCCCATTTAGTCAAAAGAAAGAAAGAATATTAAGGGAGCATTACTTTTAAATATTACTACTAAGTATTTTTTGCTTTTGTGCTGAATTTTGCCAACATTATTACAAATAACTTTGAGGAAATGTTTTATTACCAACACATTTCGTACGTATTCCTATGGGGTGCCAAATTTGTGCTAATTCGTAGTAATTCGTAGTTATTCGTACGACCTCACTAGTGCGATTTTGAACAATTTGTCTAAAACCCTATGATGGGTAGGTTTAGGGGTGGGGTTAGGTTTAAGTCATTCGTACAAATTCATACAAATTGGAAACTCGTAAAATACATACGATTTAGAAGAGATCGTATGAATTCGTACAAGGTCATACGAATTTGTAAGAATTAGCCTCCTCGTAAAATATGTACGAATTGATGTGAGATCAGGCTGTTTATTACATAACGGGCTTTGTGTTGCATCCTCACAGCAAGTTTCTTTACTGAACCACTGATGCCAGTAAAAAACAGCTGCTTTTTACTACTTAGGAGGAACAATGAGACATTAAACAGATCTCACTTCTGACATTACTACCCTCAGTTTTGATCAAAATTCTAACTTGATAAATAGATTTTGCAACACTGAAATGCTGAGGGTTAGCTGGACTCTATTTCTGAACCTGAAGCTTTAGATGGAGTTTCTTTCAGGTGCGTAGAGGTTGGAGAGAGCCTGTGTAGACAGGCAGGGTGCCAGCTTCACCTGCTCCCGTTTCCTCTGCTGCAGCTGCCAGATGGGCTGTTGGAAGGATGTGGTTCTACAAGCAGGAGATCTGTAATCCGTGGAGACTGACAGTGGTTGATTGTGAATGACTAGAAGCATGACAGAGGAGAAATGCAGGAGATATTCATTCAAGCAGAAGCTGAGAAAAACATTATGCTACCCAGGACCTCTTGAGACACTTTTGGCATTTGATTAGCCAAAAAGGTGGAGTATTGAGGCAGTGTAGCATGATACTAAACAGCCAGGACATGTAATGTTGATGGTAATAACAGTTGCACTTCATGCTGATTAAATGCCACTGTTTCAAAATGAAACCCACCATGATACTAATTAACAAATTCTCTTCGTCATTTATTCATTCTTCATTTGGCAGACAGTGTTCAGCTAACCCCCTTCTCTGATTCTGAAAAGAGTATTCACAAGTTGGTTGCACCTTTCAAAATATATATAGGAAAGTGGAAAAACTTTCCATGGAGCAGTAATCATTCCATTCTCCAGTGTCCTAGGATATTTTAGAAATCATTCTGATAAGTTGATTTGGTGCCGCTTAATTATTTAAGAAACTACGTATCATTTAAACATCATTTTGTGAAGAGATACTCTTTCTTCAGGATTCTTCATTCAAGAGGAAGCTAAAATGACCTTTATTTTATCTAGACATTATTCTTAACATTTTAAGCAGTCTCCAGTATCCCTTAGAATCCTACTTGTGCTGTGTCTTTAGTTTTGGTGATCACCGAAGCTCCATACTAATGAGAACACTCTATACAAATAACAAGAATATAGCAGACTCCATCTGGCTCATGAGAAATCAGTTGTATTTATGAGAGCAGAGCTTCTCTCCTGAATGCATAGTCATTATGCGCATAAAAAATACAAATTCTGTAGCCAGGCTCTTGTTGTTCACTGTTAGCTTCTGTTTATAGTCACACTGCAGATGGGGAACTGCCAAACCTGCACTAATTCTACCAGTGTATTTCGGAGCGGAAAGCAGAACCACAAATCAGGGTGACAGCAACATTCAGCAGCAGCTCTGTAAAAGGCCCTCGCTGCCTCGCTAAGGACAATCGGCTGAGATGTGGTAAATTGCATCTCTTGAAACAGCCTGAATTAAAGGAAGTTGGCAGTGCTTTAGGGCTCAAATTACTTCATTACTCACTATAGATATCGGACGAAGACTTTGCTAGAGGAGGGAAAGAGGGAGTCCAAGATTAAGGAGCTCAGTTGAGAGTTAGACAGGCTGGAAAAAAAGCATACACTTTCTCTGTGTTAAGAAAGCGGCTTGGATGCAGATTAGGCCTATTTCGGGACTAAAAGGATTCTCAGAGCTAAATTATACTTGACTGTGTCTTTTAGAATAAGGATAGAATTAAACCAGCCTTCGTTATATACTCTTGCTGATAATTGGGCTTTCATCTCAAGCTCTGCGTTCATGACATTCTGCAGTTCTGTAAATTAGTCATTTTACAAAATACATCTTGCTAATGCGTTAACATACCCCTTGCATAAGTTTCTAAGATATATACGTTTTTCAGTTAACCAACTTTGCAACTCTGGACACAGGGGTCACTGATTTTCAAGAAAGCAACAGGAATTGGATTTGTGCCAATAAAACTAAAACAAACTAACAAACAACAAGATAAACACTAATTAAAACAATTAATTAAATACCAAAAATATTAACTGAATGGAAAGAAATGTTACTTTTTATATGTTTTGTTTGTTTCTGGAAAAGCGTCATTCTTTTTTTTAATTTTTGGCACAAATCTAGTTCCATACAGTACAAGACGTTAATCTTAAGGAATCTTTTTAATAAAATACATTGTGTAAATTAATAAATACATTTTGCCTGAAATAAATGCAAAAATATGCTATGCATACTAAATCTATAAAAATATATAATTCGAATTTTTGCTAAACATCTTGCAGATTATGCAAGGGGTATGTAAAAACGGTATGTAAACTTATTCAGATTCTAAACAAATACAGCATGTACAAATATGAGTCACTGTTTGCCTCGCAACACGATGAGGCAGTAATTAACATTTTAGGACCTCTCAAGCTGTGCCTGCAGTGGCCATAAGTCTTCCCACATTAAAACACACATGACAAACAGTATGAATGTGAATGTCTCAGCTCTGTTTGGAAAGAAATCTACACTTTATATAGAGCTGTAAATGTGGAAGCACATAAACACAAACTTGCTAAGCCTGGAGCAATCGATGTTAATAAAAAAACAGAGAACTCCTCCTCAGATTTATATAGCCCTTTCGTCCACCCCCTCTCCTCTCTCCGTGTCTGTCTTGCCCTCTCTTTCTAAGTCCCACTATTTTTTTCACAGTCGGGTCCCATTAGAGAGCTTGTTCGTGCATTGGCGTAGCCTCAGGCCAGCCAATAAATGACTTAAAATAATAAGGAACAAATGTTCTTACGCCAAGGTTTTGTTAGATGGCTGGAGGAAGAGGCAAAGGTGCAGACACAATGGCCCGAATAAGCTTTGAACTTTCATGCATATTCGTTTATATTGTCCAAGTCGTATGCAATAATTCAAAGTGCACTAAAGATTCACATTTTAATATGCTTGGCTATAAAATCGTTTCCCTCTTGTAAAGCAGAAAATATGTGCTAACCAGATTCAGAATCTGTCAACAAAGCTGGTGGTTGCTGTCAAGCCACTGCGGTGATGCACATGTCCAAATCTTCCCACATTGTAAAGATTTGTTTTCACAACCAGAACACGAATTTCCAGCAGTAGTAGCGCTTGTGTACCTAAAGTCTGTCAGAATGATAGAAACGTTTCCTTAAATTTATATTCAAGAGCAAAAATGTCTCCAGTGAAAGACACTGGAGAGACATTTGCTATGCTGAGGACTTCAAATACCCTACAGCTGGAATTCAGAAAAATCGGAAAATTGAGCAGTCATTTATCAGAAAGTTTTCCTGGTGAAAGCTGGTCCCTGTAGAGTGCTGAACAAATTTTGACTCAAGGAAAGTCATCGGAAAGGATTGTCATACATTGGTCATTTCATGAGCAGGATAAACAGAAATAAACAGCCTGGTATTCCCGCTAGCTGTGGAATGCTGATGTGAGAAGAGTGAAAAGAATCACTTGTCTTGTAAATAATGAGTCAAACCAGACCTGAATCCGAACCTAAACGTCACCTATTCTCCTGTGTTTCACACATTTCAGAGTAATCGAAATATTGTACAAGCTTGAGCATGCGCTTAATAATGTTTTACAGCTGATAAAGTATTTTCTCTGCTCATTTTTCAATTCATCCTTCAATTCTTATTAGTTCTTATTAGTAGATTTATCAGAGTGGTGGTCAGTAAAACATATTCATTGGTGCTTGTAAATTAACACTCATCAAAGCATCAAATGGGAGGGAAGCAAATAAAATGGCCAGCTACTGTAGCTAAAAACTTATTCCAGTCTTTTCATTGCATTGTTTTTTCAACTCCAGTCCTCAAGGTGGCATTAACCACAAAAATTAACTGATATTTCTTCAACTAAAAGGAAGGAAAGGACGTGACATGTGGCCTCCCATACTAGGAATTTGGTCTGCATTTAACCCATCCAAGTGCGCACACACACACACACACACACACACACACACACACACACACACACATGTTGGTTTTTGTGATTTATGAGGACTCTCC
>JAUMHQ010000024.1:1375887-1390518 GCA_032361165.1 Enteromius paludinosus | reverse complement strand
CACGAAACGATCGGTTGTTGTGAGAAACTGAACAGTATTTATATCATTTTTTACCTCTGACAGACAACCATGTCAAATAAATAAGAAACAACCAAGTAGTGTCTTAAAAACATTTTGAATGCAGAACTACTTCCTTCCAACAGATTCAAATTCTGATGTAGATGGGTACTTGTGTGATATTGCTCATTTAAAAATACAAAGTAAGGTTGTCAATTGAATGTTAATTTGCTTCTTCCATTTAGTAATTAACCCAAAATTCTGTCAAAAAAGTTTGTGTCCAACATGGACAAAAAAAAAAAAAATGTAAAAGAGAACCAAAAGTATTCATCCCTTTACATTTCTCCAAATACTATTTTGCACATTTCAAATATACACAATATATTATTATGTACGCCGATGCACAGTTTGTTCTCCATTTTATGCTATTAAAATTTTTACACCGTATAAATACCTGATACAGTAAACTGGATGTCAATGTTGAGACAGTCGGCATGATATACGTATATAACTAAGTATAATAAATTACCACTAAATAGAATTCTGTGAAATGTCTGAAAGCCACCAGTGCAGAACTTTAAACATTGCGTCAAGAGAGGCAAACATTTCTAATAAAACACAGCAGAATTCTGTTTAGAGTTACACACGCTGTCTGCACAGTTGAGTATTGGCTTATAAACCATCAGAGTATTTTCTACGGGTGGTGAACATCTGTTCTCTCGGAGCAAAGGATTGAAAAGGTGCTTTGAGGGGAACAATCTATGATTTACTGTCCATTCCAGGCAATTAGGCATCAGAGAGAATAAAGAGGGATTCTCATTAGCTACATGAGCTGCAGCAGAAGCGATTAAAGGCTGCGTGGAGCTCTCTATAACCTCCTCATTATTGTACAATACGTGCTTTTCACTTCATCAGCTTTACCAAACGTTAAGTGAATATTTTAAGACAAAAGTGCAGTGCAAACCATGTCTGAAACGCTCACAGACCCTGCTAGATGCGTTGGTGCTAACAGTGGTTTAGAGCAAATACAGTGGTTGTTTGAACTGTGTGCTAAACATGCCTAAATATCCGTGAGTGCTGTTTGCAAGAAAGCTGTTTGCCCCCTCTAATGAAATGCAAGCAAACACAGGTGCACAGGGGTAGATGGGGAGTCCTCGCTACATGAGCCTTGGGTCAAATATCAAAGAAGAAAAACGTCTGAAGAAAAATGCAGACTGAAGCAGATGAAACCCAGACACAAAAACACGAACCTTACAACAAACAGCAAATGTACTTCCCAAAATGGTGCATGATAAAACAAGCAAATGCAAAATAAAATAGTTTATTTGGAATATTTATTCCATTAAGAGCAATATAAAATGAAATTCAAGGAAAACCAAACAACATAATTAGTGTAACAGTTCAGCTGGAGGTGCCAGCAAAAGCCACTGGATAGCACTCCAGCTTTTCCAGTTTGTCTCTGTAGCTTTCCCCGGACTCTTATTATGAACTGGTGTCTCCACCCACCTTGTCTGTTGTCATGGCCACTGATGCATTCCTCCACCCTCTAGCCTAACTTCCATGTGTTTTCATTGTTGGATTGTTTATGTACCATGTGATTCATCCCTTTGTGAGCCATTCTCGTTTGTCCGCGTTTTCCCTGTGTTTACCTGTTTTGGATTATCGACCTCACCTGCGCTCTGACTTTAGCCTCGCCTGCTCTAGCCCCGCCCCCCTGGACACTGTTTGACATTTGTCTGACCCACGCTTTGTATCTGGATTATTATCTTGCCTTTGCCTCCTATGTCCCAGTTTGTTGTTATCGACCCTGCCTGTAATTCTCCTGTGTGCTTTAATGGATCCGCATGCCTCTCGCCTCATTCATGACAATTAGCACTAGGTAAAAAAATATATATATTTTCTATAAACTGGATAGTGAACCTTTGTTTGAGGCAGTTGTTACTGTAACGCTCAGACAGGGACAAGACAGGTAAGTAAACTCGAAGTTTTTAGCACTTAAGCAAACAGAAATATTTCAAAGAGGCAAGGGAGGATCAACAAAGGCTCAAGCTTGATAGTAAGCGGCAGGTAGGCATTTACTTAAAATAGTGTGCATTCAAAGAGTCTCTGTCTCTATATTCAGTGATCGGGTGATCGATTCTGTTTTCCAGCCCAGGTAAGTACAGGTAAGTATTAGAGGTGAGCGGCAGACCTGAATGGCGATCGTCAACTCCTTTGTGCTCGGTGCAAGTAAGTGCTAGTTTGCTGAGATAGTTCGCTGAAGTGAGGATTCCATTCACATCTCCTTGTGAGACATTCCAGAAGACATCAGAAAGACACTGGTATAGACAGTAGCGAGGCTGAGAGGAAGCAAAGTTACCTTGAGCTCAGCCATAGAGCAACTGGCAGATGAGGCTTTTATCTGGTGCAGGTGATTGACTCCAGGTGAGCCCAATTTCCAATTAAGTAATCATGAGAGCTGTGACCAGTGAACAGAGATAGAGATTGCATGACAGTTACTCTATTAACATACTTCCAGTGGCTTTGTTCCAAAATAATAAATGGTGATGGTAAAAAAAAAAAAAAGTTTATACTTGAATGTTTCAATCAGTGTTTAATACTATCAAATCTGAGATAATAATTGCTAGCTTATAACAACCATGTGTTTAAAATGTTTATTTATTGAAATCTATTAACCAGCCTTTTAGTCAACGTTGTCAATTTATGACATCTCATCAATGGCTAATGCAATGTTGTCTGTGTGTGTGTCTTTGTAATACATTATTATCACATGACAAAATAAGAACCAGGATACACATTAGGTTGAAATTGCAAAAGGGTTTAGGTCAGAACACTTCAGTTCCCTTTCAGTCGGTCACTCCGAGTCACGTCGGATCCCAATTCATTGGTCATGCAACATGACATCTCCGTTCCTTTCTTCAGGGAACGAGGGTTACATACATAACCGAGACATTCCCTTTCAGTCGGTCACTCCGAGTCACGTAAGATGATGTCTCCGTTCCCTTCTTTAGGGAATGAGGGTGACATACGTAACCAAGATGTTACTGTCTCCAGCCTGAGCTCTACTCAGAAAACACACGTCATGTTTTGTTATTGAAACCAAAGTTATTATTGAAGGTTCACCGGGGGACTTTATTCATTTCAAACACAAAATGAAATGTAAAAAAAAGGTTGGGATTTTTCCATAGTGAAAGTTTCTGCACATCTAAGCTGTCAAAGAAAGATATCAGTTCCTCAATAATGCAACATCCTGAGTCCCACTCTTTTTGCCACTTTACAGAAGGGTCTTTCTCTATGTGGCAAGCAGAGGCAGAGAAATAGAAAAAGCAAATGAATATAGAGAAAGGGACAACAAGAATCAGCAAGCATGTACTCCAGCTCTGATCATTTTAGTGTATTCCACCTCTTGGTAGTGACATAACATACAGCCAGGACTCAAGACTAGCAAACTTGAACCCTAATTTAAACTTTCCCCGCAGAGAGAGAAAATGCAGGTGTCAGACAGGCAGTGAAAAAGGGCAAAGCCAATTATTATGTTGTCCTTGTAGTGTACCAAAGTAGCACAGAGACGCCAAGAATTGATTTGGTTGAGGTTAACAGCCTGTAAGGCCTGGCCCTTATCGTACACCTCATCAATGACAGAACAAATAGTGAACTCACAAAAACCACTTACTTTTTAATTAATTATTGTCAATGGAAAATGTATTTGCCATAAATGGGATTGGGGCATATATATTTATTCATTTTGCATTTTTTTTTTGAGTTTGCTAAACTTTGAACCAAGTTGTTCATTCAACTAAAGTCACTGAATAAAGTTACATGTCTCTTTTTTGTTCAGCTAACAAACTTTATTTTCTTGAATGTTGATGTCGTGATGATTTGAGAAGGCTAAATTGATCAGTCATACTTTATGATCAGCTCACTGTCTGCCGCTGGCTGCTTGGTACTTTAAAAAACACAAAATTATTTAACAAACAAAAAATGTCTAAATTAGCTTAAAAATTGCCATTACTCTCCAAACTGAACTATTTTAATAGCTGAAACAGCAGTATAAGACATTTTGGTAAAAGGGGAAAAAGATGGGCTCGGGTCAGGCTCGGGCTGGTAATTCTGATAAGCTGTCGGACACAGGCCGGGCTCGGGCCTGAGCTTCTCGGGCCTAAATTTGAGGCCCTTGCAGGGCTCTACCAAACATTACCTTGACAACACTGCGCGCGCGTGCAGAAGTCAGCTCCAACAGTTTTTCCAAATAAGAATTAATTCTCATTGTTATTATTTTATTGAAATATTGTCTCACTGTGTCTATTTACTATTAAACTTTTAAAAACTAAACATGCTTAAACTTGCTTCGCGTTACGCTACCGTCTTAAATCATATCTCTATCACTGACAAAATAATGTATTATAAAATAATGACAAATTTAATCAGCCTGTTCTATTTACGTTTGTATGTGAAGTCGAAATTAATCCATACTTAGTTTTAAAATGCATCGAAAGAGATCCTAACCGAAGAACACGATCACAAACGAACCTCCATGAAGTAACCATCGCATGTTCCCGCCGCTAATGGACTTCTTTTGGCTTTCAACTTTCTTTTTATGAAATTGCAAACTGTATTGTATACAACACAGCACCAAATACTATTAAAATACTTCGCAGCCTCGCAGAGATGCAATGGACTAATATTATCACAGTACCTTGAAATATGGTAGGTCATTTGCGGGGGATTTTTTACAAATTACAGACATGGATGATTCACATTGGATTAAGTTCACAGACAACCTCTGCAATTATAACAAATTATTAAAGGTCACCTGGTAATACTAATCCCAAATAGGGCTTTTGTTTGTAAAACAACTTGCAAGATATCCAAAAAAAATAGACATAAGTGGTTGAACATGCATGCTGGGAACAGTTCAACAACATTAAATTCTTTGTTCAGATAACTGTTTAACTTTTTGGGACAATAGTCAAAAAAACTATTTTGTTGGTCTTAGAAGGGTTTTAGAAGGGTTTTTAAAAGAAAATAGTATTTTTTAGTATTCGAGACTCAAAATGTTTCATAAACTGGAACATATGCAGTTCCATTTTTTACAATCAGTGAGCTTTACTAAAATATGCATCACAATGCATACAAAAATAAATGTCAGCACATGTGCAGTTTACAGGTTCAATTTCAATGGCCATCATGGAGGAAAAAGAAGCACAGCCATTACCATTATCAGCACATTGGACAACTACCAAGTCTAATCATCCAAACTCTGACTGCTTGCTTTGAAGCGGAATATTGTATATAAACAAACCACTTTTGAAAAAATATCTTCAAACAATACTATCCTCTGGTTGGTTGGAGTTAATAAGCCTAGCTCTCTTATAAAAATTTTTTAATTGAACTAAACAAAAATGTTTATGGTAACATTATACATTGTCAAGGAGCTTGAAAGCCATAATTATATGTAAAATTTATGATTCTTGGCCAAAAAGTTTCTGGCTGAACCAAACACTGCCTGGCTTATGCAACATGTGAAATGATGGAATCTTGCGTGCTACTGATGGCAAGTCAAAATTTCTG
Organism: Enteromius paludinosus; assembly: GCA_032361165.1. Lineage (NCBI taxonomy): Eukaryota > Metazoa > Chordata > Actinopteri > Cypriniformes > Cyprinidae > Enteromius > Enteromius paludinosus. The sequence continues at coordinate 1,384,950 of JAUMHQ010000024.1, read as the reverse complement.
TCCTCAGGTGGTACAGTTAGTGCTCCATATTGATCTAAGTTCATCTTTAAGATTCAGAGGAGCAGCTGGGCTAACAGCAGCATGGTGACAGGTGTGTATTCAAAGGTCAGTGAGGAGTCTCCTACCTGAGGGAAGCTGGAAAGGTTGGTGCTGCTTTGCTCCATCAAATATTAATCTCAGGACTGCTTTCCCATTGGATTAAACCCCAACAAACAAATAGAGTGGCTTTCGATTACGAATCCAGTCACAACGGAGGGGAAAAATGAGGATTGGATTTAAGAGTCCTTCATGGCGCTTTCGATTTGATGGTCAACTGGAGTTCAAAGAGGGGCTTTTGTGACAGCAAAATGGTTTAGAAGTTCAAGGCACTGTTTATCTACAGATGAAAATGTTTGTTGATAAAGGGTTTTTTATTTTGTCAATGATAACATGAAACAATGCATTATGAAGATAATATCATTTTAATTAAAATGTAAATAAATTAAAAAAGAACGCTGAAAGACTACCAACTTGTTTTTAGAAAAAGTAAATGTAGAAAGAATTGATTCAGATACTGGAATCAAAGGGTTTCAACAGGGGCTAAACGCTAAATTAAAAAGTCTATTAATATCTCTTCTTGTACTTTATAATATCACAGTTGGTGCATAAATCTTTTTATTTATTTTTTTTAATCTGCTGTGATTTGCGCTTAAAACTCAAAAATGTTTGTAATAAAAAAAAAATTTAATATCATTTCTACATGGAGAAAAATGTTCATGGGTTTCAAATGCTATCATCATTAAATATATACAACACTACTATTAAATACTTGATTTTTTTTTTAAATATATATTTCTATTTAACCGTGTGCATTTAATTCATTTAAAGCTAAAATTACACCAAGACCAAATATGTTCTAAAAGGTCTCTATCTCTAATTATTCTGTTTAAATCTCTATTCATACAGTAAAATAAAACTGTTTGTGGATTGCACAAAATATTAAGCATCAACTACTTAAAATATAAAATGATAAAAAAGATACCTGATGACTGGAGTAATAAGTTTTTACTGTATTTTGATCACATAAACAAATCATAAAAAAAGAATAAAAAAATAAAAAAAACATGACCAACTTTGTTTTGATATAGTAATTACATTCATATAATATAATTTACAAAAAATGCACCATTTAATTTAGGGTGTCCACCCTGTCTATACATCTAAGAGTCCTGAAAAATACTTTAAATATTGGATATTATAATAATTTATGTAATAAATAAACACATAAGCACAAACACAAGCAATGAAACAATTGCACAGGTGATGTTTTAAGTAAGAACGAAACCCTAAAGCATTCTTCCCCTGAAAGAGTACATGTGTCTGAGTTACAGCTGAAGTGTTTTTCCATTTGTTGCCATTTGGGACAGCCCGATTTGCTTGACATGTAACACATCACGTAGCCTGAGCCACTGACCTCCTCAAGCCAAAAAAAAAAAAATCTGTGGAATAGAGCATGATTTTTCATTTTGCGAGGGTAGCGCACTCGCTGTTCATTTCACTGTTGTGGTTTCATCCTCGTAGCTGTCTGTTAAAGGTCAGAGTCATAAAGGCCCAGGCTTGGTGCCCTTACCATTCAGCACGAGCAGAGGCACCTATCGTCTCAATGACTCACACAGGACTCTTGGAAAGGTTACAACCAAATGCTAAGGAAGAAAAAGGAGGCAGAATCTGGGCTCTCACTGAGAGAATCACAGAATTGCTCACTGTAATGTCAGTCGCCTTAATAACATACCTTTGCTCCATTTGCCACATTCTCTAAATATATTCATTCCGTGCAAACCAGATTTATGTTGTTTACATGATAGAGAACAAGGATTACTGTGTCATTTTAGTGCCACTAGCATCACCAAATGGATTTCTAACAATCCCCGAGTCTAAATATGCTCACGCCCCTGTATGCAAAAAGAACTGAGTAGTGATGTTCCCAGTGGTAATCTGGCAATTTCAATTTTTGTTTTCTTTTGTCAAACAAAAGGGAAATTCCACTCAAAAACTGAAATTCTTTAATGAATTATTCGCCCATGTAGCTCCAAACCTGCAAAAGAAGATATTTTGAAGAATGTTTGTTTCCATAAAATAAAAAGTCTAAAATAATGAGTGAAAAATACATGAGCGTATGTAAATTATTTCAGAATTGAAATTTCATCCTCTCAGTATATTAAAAATGGCAATAACAGTTATATAATGCTATATGATTAGAATTTAAATTAAATAAAGCACGTCTTACTGCACCCTCATTTACATAATATAATACTCATTAGAGGGGTAATGTGGTCATGGAGGACTTCTTTTTAATGAAAAAAATAATTTTGCTTGTATAAAATCTCTCTTAGTTGCATATGGAGCTGAGAGTGAACCTTTATTCACCAACTGTATATTTTAAAGTTCTAACCAACGAAGAGGAAATGTGCCACATAAGCATAAAAAACATATTGATGTGCTGCTGAAAAGACCCTGCTCTGACGGCCATTAAAGCTGAATGTAGAGTATCCCTGCCATATACAAGATTCAAAAATAGAAAATGATACAAATAAAGCCCTTGTTGTTGCCCACTGCAGTTTAATATGGCAATTTGCAAAGCTCTCTCAGCCAAAGTAAGCCACGGGGAGCCCGGGCTCGTTGTGTTTATAAAGTATCACATAACAATATGGTGCTCAGAGTGGATATGATACAGTCAGATTTCCACTCGCACATGAATTTTTCTCTTCTCGCTAAGCGGGAAAAGAGCCAAGTATAACATGCTTAACAAATGTTGTTGCAAAATGTCTTATTTAATCCTTGAAAAACCTGCATGAAGAAAAACAAAGCAGTAGTAGTAAAACTTAGTAAACTGTATCTCTAAAAAAAATTTCAAATCCTACTCACAGCCATTCTAGAAATAAGATGGCCGCCTGTCTCCTTCTTTCTCCTCTGCACATTGAAAACAGCTGAATGATGCATAAGATCCAGTTAAATATAACCTCAGAATAAAAGCAATACCGATTCAGGGCTTTCTTATAACATGAGCAGAGGGAAGACAGAAGCCCAGCATTTCTCCAGCACTAAATAATGGATTGTGGGTAGGTAAACGTTGGCAAATCCTACATTCTTCCAGGAGGCAGACAAAGAGGTCATTGCACATGCCCCTCAGGGTTTAAATTGGAGAAAGAATTTCAGGATGCACTCTGCTCTTTTCGTCTACCTCTCTTTTTTCCTATTTTATGCCTCTGCAATCCAGATGTAAGAGCGAGGAGACATCAATATCATGGATTTACAGATCATGCGCTACTGATAAGGATCAGTTCTGTATTAAACATTCAGTCCTGTATAGGTAACATTCAATTGTGTCTAGAATACTATTGTGAAGCAAGACTAAGAGTGTTCATACAAAGGTAAAGGTCATGAAAAGGACATTCACAGCCTCAGTCTTAGACAGCACATCCAGAGACTGTCCACAGACCAGTCACGGACTGTCTGATGCAAACTGCACATAATCAGATTGGCTGGCTGCTACACAGTGTTCTCAGTCAGGTTGTTGTCGGTGCAGTGAGAAATAAAATCTGGGAAAAAAACGGTTTCAGAACAAAGAAAAGACAAAAAAAAAAGTACCCCAGCAATCAGAAAAAGACTGGTCACTTTAGATGTCTATCAGGTGACCAATTCTAGATTAAAAATGCACTGCATATTATTGCTTAAGTCTTTTGTATGTGCTAGGTTAAACATGGAACTGTTTTACTCAAGATGCCAATGATCAAATGAAATAACAACAACTGACTGAAAAGTCCATAGCTATGTCTGTCAGTTCAAACTGTTACCAGTTTTATTGAAGTGAGGATCACCTATGCAATCTTTGTCAATAGTTAAAAGTCTAGGGAATGTCTTATATGAGGGTACTTTTACTATTGTTAAAGGGTTACACACTTTTTTTTTTTTTACACATTTTGTCATTAATCCCTTACCTCAAAATCCACAAAAATCTTCAAAACAAAATTTTAAATATTTTAGATAAAAACCAGGAGACATGTCCTTAGTTCAACGTGTTACTAGGAACCCTGGGACAGCATTTTAAAGGAGTCATACAAAGCCAATTTACCACAAGAGAAAATTATTCTTTAGGGTCTTAATTGTTTTAAAATTTCTCAAAGATAGTTAAAAAAAACGCTAATTTTACCCTGTCATAAACAGCTCTTTTGAAATCACTCTGTTCTGTGTACTTCCCCTTTAAATCTTCACGAGCTCTGCTGACCCCACCCCTCTTTTCCGAAGCACTTTTAGCCGTATTCATAGTGAAACTGGCTCATTAGCACATTATTAGGAAAGGCGATTTGCAAAGATTCATTAAAAGACATTATACTCACTGCTTCTGTAGGTGAGGCTGGATCATGAATGATTTGCGCGAACATAAACATAAATTTCCTTCAGAACCAAACATAACGTTATTGATGTCGGGGGTAAATGACTACGGCCATGTTCATTAATATATTCAACAACAAAACACCTCAATCGCTTAGGAGTCTTGCTTGTCGATGCATCTCGGTCTGATGACGGTATGACACCAGTTCAGTCTGTGTGACACGCTTCTGTCAATCAACTATTGTAGGAGTGGCTTCTGTCAGTATGATGCCACACCGACATGCATTTGAGAATGGCTTGATTTCAGAAGGAGCAACTTATTTTTATTAAATTAAAGAAAACTAATGGGTGGATCTTCATCATTGTAGGGTGGTTGTGTATACACACTTCCAACACATATTTCAGTCCAAACAGCTTGTAAAAGTGCATGTACCACCGCATGACCCCTTTAATCCAAAAATGTAGCCTTGACCATATCTCTGCACCTAAACCTAACCTTACCCATGAGTAATGCCTAAAATCTGATTTAATCATAGATGTCTGACACTGATGTACAAGCACCAAACACTGATAGTAAGCCTAAAAAACTACAGTATAAACTGGTTCTTAAAATCTGATTGGCTGATCACATTGTTGTTCCAGGGTCAACAAGGAACATGTCGAGCTCAGCAAAATCAGGTCCTGTTTATAACTGTCCCATTGACTGACAAATATTTTGCACTGTCAAAGTGCAGAAAAGTATACAGTAGGAACTGTATCGTCAAGATAGACCACCTTCCATCAGTGGTTCAATCTGAATGTGCCTCCTAACAATGAGTAAAAACTAATCTGAAAACAAGCGAGTGTTCTGCTCCATAAAAAGCCAATTTATTAATTGGAATTTAAAAGGATTTTGTCAGTTCTATCCTGAATGGCACACAGCCCTATGTGCTACAATGCATAGTCTAGGGAATGTGATGTTTTCGTTTTTCCAATATGCCCCGTCAGCTGGGAGATACAGCATTCAGAGATGGGTTATAGTGGTGTGTGGCCAATGAACGTTAAACCACGGGAGATAATAGCTCAAGGACATCCAATGACAGAGCTTAAAACGAAGGCCTTAACACACAAACGCTCAGACATCGGCGTTCTCGCAGGATAAAGCCTATCTAAAAGAAGGCAGTGTAGGAGCAAAGGGAAGGACTCTCCGACGGACCCCTGAGATGATAAGTGGGATGCAGCCGGTCATTTGCAGCATGTTGGAGCTCAGATGGCAAAGCGTCTGTGAGCTCCCACAGGAGACACACACGATATATTAATGTAGCCTACCAGTTAAGATGGAAAAGAGCTCGCTCTGTTTACTACAGAATCAATGCCTTTACAGTTTAACCTGGCGAGCGACGTGGGGTTACACTGAGGTGAGGAAATAATGGAACAAAAGAGACGGAAAAACAAAGTGAGAGACTATTTATACTGCATCTCTCTAGATGCCAATGTGAGCATGAAAGACATGGATTGTGCCTTAAAAGGATTGTTCACCCAAACATTAAACCTCTGTCATCATTTACTCAAGCTCATATTTCTTACCTCTATATAATATAAAAGATATTTAATAAACCAATGGACACACGATTCTAATAGCCTATAGGCCGTGTAAAGTAAATGTTGAGAATCGTTAATAAACACTTTAAATTTAAAAAAAGCATTGCTGAAACATGTTACAAAGACTGAGAACTGTATAATACTTAAAGGTGGAGTCATGCCATTGAACAGTTTTTCACCAGTTTCGTGAGCAGGATTTATTGGGCGGGTCGAAATCGTAAGCTCGGTGATGCAATGGAGCCCCCCTTTCGGTGAAACTAGGAAAGCTGTTTTCGTCTTGAAGCAGCACTGACTGTAGACTGACTGCTGTGTGACATCAGTACAGTGAGATCTATAGAGAGCAGACACTCATTGAAACACTCTCGCTGTACTGTACTGATGTCAAACACTGATCATTCAAGTTGAACACACACATAATAACTAGAGCGCATAAGCATCAGGGGTTCAATCATGAGTTACTGTCATTACAGTTACATACTGCAGCCTGCAGTTTATAGTGTAACAGACTTAATTTAATTTTATTATATTGTGCTTATTTTAGATGCACAGGCACTGGTTATATGCATATGTGTGTGTGTAATGCATTTATCCCCTTGGGGCTTGCCGTAGATGGGCAATGCGCATGCGCACGTCCTGCTTTGGAGTGTCTTGAGTTATGTTTTGGAGTTCAGCGTTATGGATGGTGGAGAATAAAAAGTTAGAAAGGATCCATATGCTTATGTTTTTATTGTTTTCCTAGTATTAAGTGTTTTATGCGAACCCGGCATGATCGCTCGGTCACACTAGCTATGCCTTTGTCGCGTTACGTGGTTGCTATAATTTAAAAACAAACGAGCTTGGTCATATTATTTAAAAGCAAGCTGCTTGAAGAAGACAGTTGAGAGAGATGACAGCTTTGCCGTGAGTGGGCGTGGTTTCAGCGCTGTGAGTGGACACGCCCCCAGTGTTTGAGAGCAGAGAGGATTTTGAGACCTTATTATATTTACTTAGCATTTAAATTTGGAGTGGTTAATAACACATTTTTCTGTGGTGTGACAAACTCAGAACACACATTTCATATTGACTTCATACGGACTTTAATAACTTGGGGGATCTGCCAATGCTGTAAATGAAACATGGTTGGTAACATTTTGCAGTTTCATTTGTTACCTATATTTAATGCATCAGTTATCAACAAGCAATATACTGTTAAAAACAAAAACAGCTGCTCAACATTACCCAAAAATGAATAAATGTTTTAGATGTGTTTTTTATTGTAAGTTTGTTAACTTATATAGTAAACCAATGTTTAAAAATGTTTAATTATAGTTTACCTTACTATAATTTAAATCAATGCAAAATAACATGAGATGTCTTAATTTTAAAACCAAAACAATAATGGGAGGGGTGCATAAAACAAGAAAAAATATCATATATTAGTCCATCACATTGTCAAACCACAAAGGCGTCATAAAATTTGCCTATCCATCATCATCAACCAAGCGTATAAAAGTATTTGAATTATTTCGTATTTGTCTCGTTCCCTGTATGAAATGTGGCCAATTGACACGGCTTAATTATCTCCACAGTTAAAAGAGTATAAGGCAGTGAGTTACTGAAGAATTTGCATGAAGAAAACAACTAAGCTATTTTATGGCCACCGGTTAAAAATGTGTGTCGCTGCTAGCATATTTTTTTCTGTATTATTCAGAGCCTTGGAAATTCAATTTGAGTGGTAGAGGTGAAGATTGTTTCTTTTTCATATTGTGTAAATAATATTAGTGTCAAAAGGTTTCGTACATATTCAACATTCCCTGTGATTAAAATGCCATCAAGGGAAATGTTTTTTATGTGCATGTGTGTGTGTGTGTTTTGTTCTTTAAGCTGGGTCGGCCCCAAGCATTAAATAATGTCAAAACAGTCTTGTGTAATGAGCCCCATATCTGCGGATGAAATATTTAATATGTTTCCCCCTTGGGCAGCTCATCTTTAATAAAAGAAAGCGGTTTTGTATCTGTATTTACATAAAGACAAAGAGAGAATATCTAATCTTTATCAGAATTACAATAAAGCAGAACTTAATTATTCCTCTCACATTGTAAGATTGCTTTTTGAACACTTGCTAGCTGTGATTACAATTCAATTGGAACTTATTACTAGTGAGTAATAATCCTGAAATCTTGAGCAAAAACTTGATTGTGGAAAATGAGAAAAATATATTATGCATATAATTATGCATGACATTTGCAATTCGTATATCTGCAATGGTATAGGAATTACAATGTATGATAATGCCGGCTGGCTAATCTAACGTCTCAGAAATGTTTCATTCATTAAGCCACGAAGGATATTGAGATTTAGATGGTTGACATTTATGCATCATCATAGTCTCATTATTATACAGAAACGCATTCAAGTACATACGACTAAGTACATATACAAACATAATGCATTTAAATGTGTAGAGTATATTGTATAGGTCTCCCTCAAGCTCTGATGCATCGAGGCATGGACTCCACAAGACCTCTGAATGTGACTTGTGGTATCTGGCACCAAGACATTAGCAGCAGATCCTTTAAGCCTCCATGGATCGGATTTGTTGGTGGAGCACATCCCATGGATGCTCAATTGGACTGAGATGTGGGGAATTTGGAGGCCAAGGAAACACCTTGAATTTTTTGTCATGTTCCTCAAACAATTCCTGAACAGTTTTTGCAGTGTGCATTACACTGACACAACTGCTGGGGGTTTACTTGTCAATGTGATCGAAAACGTGATTCATCACACCAGACATTGCAGATGTTCATTGCAAGCACTTGACGACAACAAATTCGCAACTTGATTGGGTTGGTCTTCGCTCCACATTGGTCTTGGGCATCCATGAAGCTGGCACCAGATTAGGCATGTGCCGGTATCACATTTTAATGCTGCGATTAATTGATTGAGCTTTTATCACGGTATACGGTATTATCACGATATTGTAATTTTACAAGAGAAACAGGTAAAAAAACACAAAAAACTTCAGTTTCCTCAACTTAGTATCTTTAATAACTTTTTAACTAAAAGTACTTCAAACATTTAAATACAAATAAATATAAATAAAACAATACACAATATAAAAGTAAACTTGAG
>JAUMHQ010000024.1:1338371-1361440 GCA_032361165.1 Enteromius paludinosus | reverse complement strand
TCTGGAAATATCTGTTTTAGGCTTATAATCATAGTTAGGTGCTTCTACACCCTTGTTAATCAGCTATCATTTACCACAGATTTTAGGCATACATTTTGGTTTGGGGTAGGTTTAAGGGTAAGGATTTGGATAAGATTAACAAAAGATGTTGATCCAGGATCACATTCTACTTGGATCATAGATAGTTACGAGTGTTTCTCATAATGAGGAAATATTACGGCATTATTATTTAAATATTTTGCTATTTCCTCACTTGGTTCTTGACAGAAGTGACATATCCCAGTTTACGGTAGTCAATTGATTTGGGCAACGTCTCCATTGTGTTGTCAGGCAAATATGTGTTAGTTGGGTCCCGGTACATGGGCATTTGAAGTCCCATGACTTTCTCTGCCACTTCTTCTAGAGTCTGCAGAGAAATAAGCATAAAACAAAAAAAACTTGCTTAAATTTGCTGATCAGCACTCAAAAATTTGATCAAGTTGGATCTAGATTTGGTAAACATGCCTTTATAATACATATTTTGTGGATAGAACGTTGTGGTTGTCACATACTCTGCAAACAGATTTAGCAAGAGTGCGAAAACTTAAACTTAAAGGGGCAGTTTCCCGGACAGGGTTTAAGACAAAGTAAATGTTAAGAGCTGACTAAACTGGAAAAAGCTTGCACTGAGATATCTTAAAATACATTATTGCCATTGTTTGGTCTTAAAATGCTCACAGATAATGCATTTTTGTAAGACATGTTTCTAAAAATTCTTAAATGTCCTAAATTAGCAAAGGTCTAGACCTGGCTTCATCTAATTCCTATCCGGGAAACCAGCTCATAGGGTCAGGATTGCATGTATAGACCTGTTTTCCAACATATAAGACTAGCAAATGTTTATAAGACAATGTTTTACACATTTTACAGCAGCAAAACATTAGCAGACTGAATTAGGCACTTACCATATCTCCAAAATGGTTCATGGCCAGATTATAGGTATGAATCCCCAGTTCATACTCTTTGTTATGGGCTTCAATAAACAGCATGTTCTTCTCCCAAATCGCCCGTCGAATAGACTCTTCATCCTGTCCACCAAAAAACCCACATGTAAACACTTGGCTCAAATGTTTGGTTCTCAAACTGTATATAAACCACCACCTACATTGCAAGAACCGTTATATTAATTTGAAGAGTAGAGGACTTGTATTTTAGCTAGAAGCAATGGTTTGACGTTAAAAATATCTTGATAGATTTGTTTATTAACACATGCAGCTTTTTGCTTCACAAAGAGTCAATTGATGAACTGGAGTCATGTAGATTACTTGATGATTGTTGTAATATTTTAACTCATTTTGATGGCACCATTGACTGCAGAGGATCCATTGGTGAGGAAATGGTCCAATGCTAAATTTCTCCACATCTTTTCTAATGAACAAACAAACTAATTTACATCCAATATGGATGAGTACATTTTTTTTCCATCTAATATTGCACCTAATAACTAAAACTGTATATGTGAAACAATACAAAATATTTTTTTTCTTATTGAGTTGCAGTGCAAGTAAAAGCACAGCCCTCTTAAGAAACTTAGCCAGTACATTCCAATCATGTAGTCATAAAATACGAGCTAGTTTTCCTCTCTTTTTTCCAGAGAAGGGAGAAACAGATGGCTTTTCATGTAAACACTAACCCAGTCTATTTCATTAACTCTTTTAGCGCCCTAAGGAAAAAAATACTGTGTTGTCTTCAGAGGCTGTTGCTTACCAGGCCATTGTACTCCCTCTTGTGGGTGAGTTTCCAGCCCTCCCATGCCTCGTCCAGTGTGAGATTCTCCAGAGTGTGAGCTAGTCCACACCACGCCACCACGAGTAGGGTGATTCCACCAAACGCAACCATTATGCCCTGACACAAACAGACCAGTCAGAGGTGTAAAGCCACACTGCGAAATATATCACTCCAGCGGCGCTCTTGCAACGTAGGCCTACTGTACGTGGCGTGTTTATTGTAAACCGCGACCACAGTGACCGCTTTAAAACTTAGTCAGACATTTTCGATAAATAAGATTCAAGTATTAATTTCCGAAACGAGCTAGAAGACATTTACCGTGTTATTATATTTCAAAAAGTTTTTAAATGTTTCGTGAAGAATAAAAGGAAAGCGAAAGTGGTTGCAACAAAGCTGCACGCACAACTTCAAATGTTTTTTTTTTCAAGTATTAAAACTGCCTTTTACATCACTTTACATATAGGCTATGCAAACTATTTCAGACGAGTTAAAAAGAAGAACAGAGTGCGGATGAGGAACCTCGGTTACCTGCACGATTTCCAGAAGTTCAGAACAAAGGATGGATGCTGGTATGAAACTGGGTTAGTGGACGACCTCTTTATATGCTGGAGTTTTGAGGAAGTTGATCCTGTTGCGGGAAAAGGAGGAAGACCCGCTTCATCTGGAATCGTTTAAACACCAGCTCAGAGCGATGATGTCAGGAGTCAGGTTACAGATTTAGGAAAAAGTGGGAAGTTGGGAATAGTGTGACTAATGCCAAGGTCGTAGAAAGAGATTTGTATTTGAAATTAAAATAAAATGTACTAAAACCAACAGTACTGACAACAGAAAGAAAAATATTTTTGACCTTATATTGCTTTTCTGAAATAATTTGCATATACAGTTGGCAGGAAAACAAATTTGCAAGCGGGAGCAAGTTTCAATGCATCCACTATTTTTACATAACAGCTATGGTTTTTACATAATGCATTTGCTGCAGCTTTTTCTTTCTGTTTCAGGACTGCTTAAAAATCTCTAAAGTGTTGGGAATTGCTTACTGACTGTAGTTTTTGATTCTTGATATTGATTCTCTTTAGCATTTAAAGCTTTGAGCCGGCTAGATGATCTTAGTCACACTAACAAAATAGACAGTCCACCCAGCTTTTCAGGGAATGTCTTTTGAGATGCCGCAAAAGGATCTTGGAGACTGTAAGCCCTCTGTACATTTCCAACAGTTTTTTGCTGGCATTAATAAAGGACATATGGCATTTCAAATTCAACTGATTTGATGGTATGATTAAATAGCATCTCTTTCTAAGCTCCGTTCTCCTAGAGCCATGCTAGCTTGTCATGAACACTTCCGCTTCTTAGTCAACAACCTGAGTTCCCTGTGCAGTGTGTCACTGCCTATAGGCATGCGGTCAGCACTAAGATATAAATGTATGTCGAGGAAAGTCCCCTAATGTTAGTTGTTCACACTATGTGCAGGTTACTCACAAACATACAAGCAAACCCAAAAATATCACTGGCAGCCTGCTGACATAGAGACAAGACTGAGAAGACTAAATTTAAGCATGTATTCAGCTTTGTTTGCGTCCCAAAAGTATTCAATTCATCTTAAAAACTGCATTAGCCTTAGTTAATTTTGCTAAAATTGTTTGTGGTACACAGCAGATGTTAATTTGATTGCACATTATTCACCAAATGTACAAAATAGTCAATAAAATAATAATAATAATAATAATAATAATAATGAAATACCGCTTAAACTCAACAACTCAACTTTTTTTTCCCTCCAGTGTAGGAAGAAAGATCCTTCGGATACTGCACTTTCTCAGTAAAACAAAGTGTTCACTGAATTAATTTGATATTATTACATATTAAACTGCAATACCTAAAAGGAACTAATGAACTAAGTCAAATGAACTAAGCATTTTTTAGTAATACACACCTGCTCATTTATGCTTTAGAAAACTTTTTGCTTTTTTATTGTTCATCTGATCCTGATCCTGTATTAATATACATTTAAATAGCTCCTGCATGACAAATGTTCAGTCACATTACACAGCAAAAAAAACCCTCCTTTACTTTGCTAGCTGTTAGCAGTGAACTCTACATCTGTTTCCTGTTTCTTTACATTCCAGTCTAACCACAAAACAGAAGAAACCCAGAATGCCTTGCTGCAGTCATATGTCTGCTCCCATGACTGTCACGAGACTTTTGATTCAAAGTTTTTTTTTACAGTTTATTGTTCAGACTGAGAGCTCCAGTGGCATACATCAAACTTCCCTTTTTTGAGTGCACTATTGTATATTTCCTACACACAACCTATTATGAAAACACGTATTTTTTACATTTTAGTGAAACAGTAAAGTCATCATAATTATAAATGAGCACAAATGGCAGGTGACTGAAAGACGTTTAACAAATCAATACAAATCAACCAGCCTCATGAGGTGCATTCTTTTTTTAAATATCATTGAACGTGATTCCATGAGCAAGTGATTTCATATGGACAAACATTTTAATTTCACTTATGTAATGGGAGTTTTTAATAAATATTTATTATATATTTTAATTATGTTATATTATGTGTAAAAAGTGCTGAAGCAGAGACACTCCATTCATAAATCCCATCACAGGAGCTTGTTTCTGTTTTCCCAGTGGTGCCACCATTGATGCACAGATGTCCACATGCTGGGGATTAGAGTTGAGACACAGAGGCCTGGCAAACTATACATTATTACAGCGTGACAACCAGTCTTTGAAAAGCAAGAGCACATTCACAATTTCAAAACTGTCCCATCTGCCACGTGCACAGGGATCTGGGCATTTGTGATGGCAGGATTTGACCAATACAAATCAGTGCGCAGCCCGTCTTACTCTAAGCCAAGGTCAGGACGGCATTTACAAAGGCGGGTCAAGAGATTGTTGTGTCAGTGGATGCACAGAAAAACAAAGAGAGAGAGAAATATTCAGCGGCAAATGATGGAGTAGATTTCAGAAGGTTGTGCTGGGATACGAGATAAATATCCTTTGACAATCCTTTTTAAATATACAACAAACAGCAGTAAGGCTTTGTTTACAACACTGAAGAAGAAAAAAAACCTAAAAGCAAATAATCCCAGTTCCTGGCTCTATACCAAGACCAAGCTCTGCAGAAGACATTTTAAAGAATTGGAGAAAACAGTACACTTTACTTAAAGCCTTTGCATACTATGCATTATGAAAATAATTTTAATGCATTAATTATGCCTTGTAGGCACCTTATAATGCACTTTACAATTACATGAGTAATTGTAACCACAATTAATACATTATAACACTTTTCAATTTGTTGTTAACCTATGCTTTTTAAATTATTTACAACAATGCACATTGTGAATAATTATAATTCATTATACCCTTTAATAAGCCTTTAAGGCCTTAAGTGTTACTGAAAAAAACTGAATGAAAAATGGCAAAATGCTCTCATTTGCTGTGTATATTTATTATGTATATATAATAATGCAAGTAATGCAAGTATATATTTAAGAAAAATATGTTATTGAATTTATTTGTATACAATATAAAATATAAGGATATGAACATATAAATGTGTAAATATTTTCAAAATATATACTGTTTGTGTGTGTATTTATTTAGAAATAATACATATACACAGTACACATACATATACAATGTAAACAAAACCTTTTATTTTGGAATGCAATTAATTTCCAAGTTCTAAATACACATAAATATCTAAAGATAGGTACATATGGTTGCTACTGTAGCTTAAGCTGAGCATGCAAAATTGATATTATATGATATGTCACTGGTAAGAACAATGAAAAGACAAAGTGTTTTGGCAAAATAGGCCAGTCTTGTTGTGATGTATTACTTTCATGAAGTTTAAAGAACTTAGAGCTATTAAATGAGGATAAAGGTGAATGTTTCCTATATTAGAGACGTTTCTGCTCTCAGTCCCTTTCTTCATTTGAAATGTTTTCCCTCTTGTGGCCAGATTTAATTAAAATCCTACAGGCAATGTGGAGGTTGTCACTGTTCTCCCAAACCACTAATGTGTGCTACTCCAGTGCAGGTATCTCTGTTTCCATTTGACTTACCCTAGCAACGGGTTGTAACAGAAGTAAACAACCATGTGGCAATAAATCTGCTGCCATTAGGGAACATCCTAATGATGATTGTGAGCAAATGGATGTGGCGTCTATGGCATGACTTGCCTGATTCATTGTTTTTTCGACTAAATATCACACCTCTGTTATTCATTTGTACACTGGGGCCAGAATTAACATTTATGGCTCATTGAGGGAAATATCTATTCTCCCCGACGAAAAGAGAATTAAATTCAAGATGATGTTTTACATTAAAAGTGCTGGTTAATGTCGTGTGATACCCATTAAAAGGCACTTATGCTACTTAAGAATATATGTAGTCTAAACGTTAGTTATTTTGTGACTTTTTCATCCTGGCATGAGGGCTAAAATAGCTACAGATGGTGAAACTTTGCATATTCTAAAAGCAAGGTGAATGGCTACAGTTCTTAAATATTATTTAATAAAAAGCTATTTTAGTTCTGCAGTATTCCTGGGAGATCTGACCATGGTCAGCATATTAGAGGACCTTGCTTGCAAGCCTGCACATCTGACTCGAAGCCTTATGGAAAACAAATAGTGATTTATTAATTGCACTGTATTAGCCAATGCTGTAAAAAAGAAAAGTTATGCTAACAAAAAATTTACTTTTGATTTTAATTTAAAAAACTGACAACTGGCCAAGTTACCTTATACTCATATAGAATTAAAAATATATATTTTAAAAGACAATAACAATATAATTTTACAGCACAATGTTGTACAGATAGATGGATTTAAAAATAAAAACAATGATTAATCTCATAAGATACTGAAATAATATGCAAAAATACAAGGCAATAGGCCTACTTGTATTTACTAGTATTGTAATAGGCTACATAAGAGTAGGCTATTATCAATATATTATACTATATTAGTTCTAGGCTATTAATAGAATCGCACAGGCTACCCATAATTCCCTATGTGCATGTCTTTTAGTTGATATTTAGGCCATGAGATTTTTAATGACTTTTTTATGACTAAAATCTGTGCTATTCTGTAACTCGTTTAATATTGTTACCATAAAGTTCTGACAGTCAGCAACAACATTTTACCTCAAATTTAATAAATAATAATAATAATAATAATAATAATAATAAATAATATTAATAAGTTTCGAACAGTCTACTTTACTCTTTTCGACAAATACAGTGAAATTAAAACCAGTTTACCTCAAAAAAGTCACATTTACTTTAACACTGTTAGTCTTTGTATCGTATAAATCGACTGAAGCAAACATGTGTCCTATGAGATGTTTTCTACCATCTACAAGCCACGAGTCTCACTCAGGCAACCATCTGCTGTTTTACCTAAATCCGGAGATTTGGCCAAGCCGCGCAAATATCTGTCATTCTCTCAGAGTGCCCTCACGAGGTGTTATCCTTCATCAGCTCAGCTGAGCAGACCAGTAAACACCGAACTGCTCTCTAAAACCGTTGGGGTTCGGATGTTCACTCGTACTGAAACGGGCAGGTGGGAGCTGGAAGTTAGAGGAGCGAGTGCAGAGGAGCGTCAGTGCGGAGAACAGCCAACCTAAATTAAGGTTACAATTATCCTACAAGACCCTGGAGGGATGTGTCGTAGACAGAAGGAATTAATGAGGGAGCAAAGCGATTAAAAACATTCGGGTCTTGTCTCAAGACATGCTCGTCGTCTTTCTGAGCACGATGTTAGAGGACATTGTGCAGAAGTGAGGAACTGCAAACCGAGATGGACAGAGACTTAGAGAGCTACGATACCGCTGCCATGCAGATATCGTGAGGGAAGCGGGTGAGTTCCGCTTACTGTTTTTTGTTGAGATATTTTATACAGGCTATATTTAAACAATGTTAGTTTTGGAGTTCAGGGCTACGACTAATTTGGTAGTAACTCATTTGGTCACAACCAAACATGGATAGCAAACATTTGTTGTATATTATTATTATTATTATTATTATTAAAAATTCTAAGCTGAAAAAAACAAAACACAAAGTTGACGGATTTCTTATAGCCTACAATTGCAATCAAAATAATTTTATTTACGTTGGTTTCCAATGTAGAAGTGATATTGTAGAAGGCATGTGTATGTTTCCAGTTTCTTTTATAAACTTTTAAGAATTATTAAAATAATTTGTCTAAAAGTAGCAGCTAGTTTGTAAACGGGAACAGGAAAGCCTTGGATAAAACAGATTGGTAGATAGGGATAGGGATTTATTGACTCATTCACTGATTTTCATTGATTGATAGACTAATGGATTGATTGACAGAGCATGGATTAGACTCACTGAATCTAGATAGATAGGTAGATAGATAGACTGATTGATTGACTGATTAAAAGAGAAATAGGTGATAGACCGATTTGCTGATTGATTAATTCATTTTAATTGATTGATAGACAGATTATTTGATAAAGCATTGATTAGAATCATTGACTACGATAGATAGATAGAAAGAGATATCTGTTGCATTGTTTATTAAAACCCACTTGACAAGGCCAGATCAGTCCTATGAGGCACATATAACTTTAATACAACTAAAAATAGTTGACCCCAGTGGTCAGGTCACACAGTCACTGGCTTTTAAGACGCCTGGCAGTCATAGATCTCTTAATTAGCACTAATCAACTGTGCAAGTTCTCTTTAATGAGATTTCAAAGAGCATCCCGCACCGCTAGTGATGTGCAGCACAGCAAATTCCCGTCGCGCCCCGCGTAAGCCAGTGCTAAAGGAGCGCAAGCTTTGGGGCCGATCCAGATGAGCACTTTAATCAGAAGTGTTGTAATGCACAGCAGGGCCTGATTTATCACCGGTTGATGGGGCGGAGTGGTAAAAGCACTTACTTGATCACTGGTTTGTTTTGCTTGGTCACTCGAAATTCTCATCACACCCTCATATGTATCGGCATGTGATTTATGAGGACCGCCGCTATGAGGTCATGTGGAGCAGGATTTAATATCACTGAACAGGTGCAGATGCCCTGTTTTGACCAGTTTGGGTATTTTAATAAACCACAGCAGGACTAAATTTGCGATTTGGGGCCCTGATAAGTCTGCCTCACATTGTGAGCATCATCCTGGTTCTTTGTGTAATCCTGCTGCCCTAAAACGGACCTATTTAGGACTGCTTAAACACTGAACTATCCAGGGCACCATATGACCCTGCTAATGGGTGTCCTGTATTACAACACGCAGCCAGATGCAGAGGTCTCACTAGCGAAATTTCCCAATAGACCAGACCTATCTTTTAACTAAGCAATAGCTCAGTTGAGAGCTGGATCTGCGACCCTGGATGAGAGGCAATCTGTCAGCGTGACTGGGTTGCAACCTCAATTGATGGATTAAAATCTATGGACATCTAATACATACATGGGTGAAGCAGATTCTCTGCTTTTCACGGATGACATATGAGCCTAAACCACATCCATATGTGTGTAAATCAATGGATGTAGACTTGATTTATACTCTCTTCTTCAAGATAAGCGCATCACTGGAATGAAATCTGGATCCAGGCCTTCACAAACAAATTATCTCTGTCCCACCAACATGTTGACTGAATTGCAGATGGTTTTGCTGCTGAATGTTTCACAGGTTTATGTTATGCGGCGTAAATGCAAATGTTTATCATCCGTTGTCCATAAAAATGCCTAAAATTAACAATGAACTTGAGCACATGTACAATGACCCAGTTACATTAATGCATTCAGTTTAGCCTGAGGTGACCTTACTTGGATGTCCTTGAAAAGTTCTGTTGAAGTTCGTTTAAAACAATGATACGCACATGTGTGCTGCCTTCTGGCAGGCAGTAGGAACATGTGAGATGATCTCACGTTCATTTTTTTCCCACACATATTTTCCTTTTGCATTATCTTTGGGGTACACAATGTACATGCACTGACTAAAGTGACCAGCACAAAGCTGAATTATCATAATCTGTCCTTCAGACTGTTGTGATCTAAACCCAGCATGACCTCTCTCAGCTGCTCCACATAATCATGAAAAACAAAGAAGCATGAACATTCATATTTGTTTGTTTGAGACACAACACATACAACATTTTAGATACCTTTCTGTGAGCAATGCCTACAGCGATTATTTGTCTATAATTTACAGTTTTATTTCTGCTTTCTTGTGCAAAACTAAATAATGTTCAGTAGCAGATTTAGCATCAAAAGGATTTAGCATTAGATCACATGCATAACAGTGAATGGGTGCCGTCAGAATGAGAGTTCTAATAAAAACGTCACAATAATCCACATGATCTGTTCCATCGATTAACATCTTGTGAAGTGAAAGAGCTGTGTGCTTACAATAAAAAAATTCCATCAAGGCATTTTTATCTTTAAACTTTCACAAGTTTCTGGCTAAAATAAATCCCATTAATAATATTGCTTTCTTTAGTAAAAAAAAAAAGCTGTCTTATCTGGATCAGGAGAGAAATATGCACAGATAAGAGATATGCACTGTAAGTTAAAACAGTTCTAATGACGTGAGAGGACAATAGGGAAATGCACTACTGCTGTAGAAAGCATTGTTATGGATCTTGGATTCGTCCGTTTTGAGAAAATAGGGCAACCGTTTCTTTAAGATAAGCATTTTGAGGTTATGGCTTGTAACAGATACATATTAAAATCCAATACTAAATAAATAAGTGATAACAATACATTTTAAATACTACAAGTGAATTTAGGACAAAAACGTTAATGCATATACACACAGCATAATTAGATATTCATTTTTTGTCTGAGAATTCTCAGGGAATACATAAGCTCATGCTAAAAGCATAAAGTGCAAACCAATTGCCACAGCCTGAAGTGTTTACAGTACAAACTGATCGTTACAGGCCTGTAGCCACTCTTGTCAGATTATCTTCTTCTCACACTCATGTAGACTAAAGCAGCAAAATCAGTCATACATCGACCAGAGCTGAAACTATAAATGCATGTATTATATGGTAGACATGCAGGCGCACAACAGAGCTGCCTTTAAACTCCATCCTTATAGCTTTCAGCAAAAGGCGGATTACAGAAGGATGAGCAGAAACGTCTTGTAAATTCACTGTGGGTTTGAAATACAAACACTTTGAGGAAGCATCTGTGGTTTGCGCATCCAAGTGTGAACCTCACCCTCTCTGTTATACTTATTTTTCCGTTCCCCGGGCAAGGGAACAAAATACTCCATGTCCAGAAGATCTGTCATCGTCTCCCATTGCTAAACAACACCTGTTTCAGAAAGCTTTTAATACTTGCGTTCATTCACATGGCTGCATTCTGTGGCGGGGGTGGAGGGCCAGGAGCCATAAACAGCCTCTTTCTCACTCAGTTGCAATTGTTGCTGTGAAGAATTGATGTGAGGAATTCTAATTGGAGATTGGAGAGCGGCTCTGGGCACTTTTCCCCCGGCTGGGACCAGAATAGCACGGGCTCTGAGAGACAGGTGAAGTACATTCCCTGAACGCACTTTGAGGTTAGAGATCACACTAAATATGCAGGTCAGAGACCTCTGATATTGTCAGTAGAGTTTCTGCGAGTTCAGGCATGGTTAGTGTAAGATAAGCCAAAATAAGGATAAAAATAAAATCTCTTGTGGGTTTGGCTGGCATTTTGTGAATATCCTAATGTTATATATTCATTTTAAAATGTCTGCATTCCCTAATCTGTTTGCTCAGCACGTCCCTCTCCTGACCTTTTCGCACAAAAATACACAGTTAAAACTCAATAGTACTTCTTTTAGCACGGTTGTAAGCCCATTTGCACTCCTGGAGTCAGTGAAGTGCAAATTGGAGTCAGACTGCAGAGGCTTTAAGTGTTGTGGTTTTCTAATGGAGTCAGGGGAACAGCTACAGCAGCAAAGTTTTGCTCCCCTGTTTATAGTACCTGGCAAAGGTCCATGTCATTTACTGTAACCTAATGAAGCCTGTCTGACTCTGATGAGTTTTGATTGTTGATGTAAAAGTATGAAAGTCATGCCCGATATGAGAAAACAACACAATGTGTGTGTGTGTGTATGTGTTCAGCTTATTGAAGGCCGGCTAACTGTGATGACATTGCATCAGATCGACAAGGGCACACTCAAAATTTGGCAGACTGTTGTTTGTTAGATAAGAGCATTGCCAAAGCTGGTATGTAGACAGTCGGTATAGCCGATTAGGCAAAAGTTTTTAATAAGAGGCATCTTCTTGAGTTTGGGGCACACTTAAGTTGATGAACAAAAAAAGTTACATAATACTGTATATTTTTGTGTTTTTTTTTTATAATATATAATATAATAATATATATTATGTTATATAATATAATCACACTATTTATTAAGTATTTTAAATCTATATATATACATATATATTGTGATTCATGACATCAAATCACTTAAACTAGTTTTTTTGCTTTCATTAAAGATAAGCTTAGTTGTCAGATTGTGAAAATGTTATAGGCAAGAGACATAACATGACTTTCATCACCTCCATGTCCAGATCTCGTGCACCTGCTGCACTGTGTCTTTCACAAGTCGACAGAGAGGGATTCGCACCTTTAATTTGTGTAAGCCAGGCTCTGTGCTGTGTAGAAAACCAATATGGTGTCAAAAGAGCCAAGCCAGGATTGACTCTCTCTCTTTCCTTTCGCTAGATACAGCATTATGAGTCAGCTTATTTAGCCAGTATAAGGCCTTTGTGTAGAGACGGGGGACGACACTGGACTCGGGGAAACAAGTCAACCTTATTTTAAGTGGTTTCAGCTGGAACAAGTTCAAAATAGAAGCTTTGTGTGTAAACAGGAGATGTGAGAAACCCAGACCCATGTGAATAGGCTATAATAAGCAAGCAAGCAGTGGGAGAGGTGTAATGCAAGACTGCATTAATTGAGGTCATTTGTCACGAAAAGGTAGGAGTTTATACCCATTTTGTTTCATTTATTAGAGGACTACTGGAAATGTTTATAAATTCAGTGTAAACGTATGATTTATTAAGCAATTTAACAAACTTTTAAATGTCGGTTTTTAAGTATTACAAAACAGGTCTGTTAATGTGATGATTTTCTAATAAAAAAAAAAAGTGTTTTCACATGGTTTGTGCTTTTTGATTTACACGGATGTTGTTGTTTTTGTCATTACTTTCTAATGTTTTATTTAAAGCTCAGTTTTGTTCTTAATTTAACTGTTACTTGTCACCATTACTGAGGTTTATGGGTGAAGTGTTGAGGCTGTTTACCTATAATAATAAATTAAAGGAAAACATCTTTATGATGCAGAATGTTCTCTGAATAAGAAGGAAGCAAACCTTTAGAGGCAAGCGATAAATAAAAACTGTGTGTGATAATGATAAATTAAATATTCAGCAGATGCAAGAGACATTAAGCATTCAGTGAACAAACACATCTAACCAGACTAAATTACTGAAGACACTTTCTAAATCTCAATCTCAAATCTCAGTCCATTGCATTGCAAGTTGGGTAAGGTTATATTGCTGTAAGAGTTCATTTTTAAGTGCAGTTTTACATACATAATAATTGCAAGTTTTTATCTCACAATTCAGGCTTTCCACCCCCCCAAGTTAAATTTCAAGTTAATTTATTTTCTCAGAGTAGTAAAAATGTCAGAAAGGTGTACATAAAGTCACAAGTACCTTTGATATTTTATATTCTGTGGTGGAAACAGGATTCCATGCATGTATTATTTAGCAGTCCATTTCTGTTGGATGTCTGATGACATTTGGCACAGCTCTATCCATTAAACTGAACGTCTGTCCATGCTGGGTGGGTAATTCCTAATTTGTTTCCAGGCCTGTGCACCTGTACCCTGTGACACGAGGTTAAGCTGGACTGTAGTGAAAGTGCCCAGCACACCTGTCCTCTCACATCTGACGCTGTAGAGCAGTAGAAAGGGAAATAAGCGTGTTACTGTGCAGCTGTCAGATGGCTTGCCATTTTTATTTACCTAATGACGGTGGCATTCAGATGACAGTCTCACACCCAAACAGGTCTATAACATTCCACTGTCGTCCTTAATCAGAAACGGATTTACAACTTCAGCTGTGTCTGGATCAGTCGGTCTCTAAAAAGCAGAGGATTACAAAGGTTTTTAACACACACATTTTTTTGCTGATTCTTTTCTTCTCTCTGGTTTTAGGTTTTTGGAAGTGTTACGTCTGAATGTGACTAATGCATCTTCAACAACCTCTGAGCTCAACTTAGATACCAACCTGAAAACATCTGGTTATGAGAACTGGCACCACAAAAGTCCCTTGGTAAGCAGTCCGTTTGATAAATTAGACATAAAAATGGTTATTAGGAAAGCAACGAAGCTTCTGATGTAGTCTATTCTTGAAAATAATTCTTGTATATGTAGATTAATACCTAGTAGTTAGCTCTCTGTGATTGGTCAATGCATTTGGGTCAATGGCAACAGAGTGACTTTTTTGTCCATATATATTAATGTATTCAAAAAGACATAATTGCAATTGCATCTCATACATAAATTGACTAACCTCTTCCATGAGAAACCTTATTTTATTTCCTTCATGTTCATTAACGGTTTGGAGGAAATAAAGCCAGGAAGGTCAAAAACAATCCACCCACATGTACTGATTGTAAATTCAAAAAATGTCCTAAAAATGTTTTCCTAAAAGAAAACAAAGATTACATTTATAAGAACTTTCCTGTTGAAAAAAACAGCATATGCTGGTTAGGTATGTTTTAAGGCACAGCAGCTGGTTAGAGCTGGTCCTTATTTGGTCATGAGCAAGTTTAAAGTTAGTGACTAGCCTAAACCAGCTCATGACCAACTGACATGCTTCAAAACATTTAACAGCATATGATGTTTTTAAACAGGGTTTAAATATAAGTTTTTAAAGATTTTTCCTCATATTTGACACATCAGTGACCATTTGGTTATACTTTATTTTGATTTCTTTTTTCGTTTTTTGCAGGAAGGAGGTAAGATGTTCATGGATCTGTGTGGCCGGTGGGGCGCATGGACAGTCCTACTGTTGTGGTGCATAAACCTATCGGCTGCAGACCTCACCTGCCCGCAGAAATGCACTTGTTACCCTGACACTTTGGAGGCCAACTGCTCCTCAAGGCACCTGACCGGTGTTCCTGAGGGGTTACCAAACACTGCCAAACGCTTGGATCTTTCAAGGAACCAGCTGAAAACGCTGGCCAGGCGTCAGTTCTCCAGCCTGTCAAAGCTAGAGGACCTGGACCTAAGTGAGAACATAATCTCCATGATCGAGGTGGAAACATTTCAGGGGCTGAAGAACTTGCGATACTTGAGAATTAAGAACAACCGCCTCAAGATCCTTCCGGTTGGGGTCTTCTCTGGTCTCTCCAACCTTCGACGTCTGGATATCAGCGAGAATGAGATCCTGGTTTTTCTGGATTACACTTTTCGGGACATGATTAATCTGCAGCAGCTTGATGCAGGAGAAAACGACTTAGTGTTTATCTCGCAGAGGGCATTTGTTGGGCTTCAGGCACTGAAGGAGATGAACGTGGACCGCAGCAATTTGACCTCTATCCCCACCGAGGCTCTGTCGCAACTTCAGAGTTTGACCAAGCTGCGCCTGCGGAAGCTGACCATAAGCGTGCTGCCCAACAATGCCTTCCGTCGACTGTACCAGCTGCGCACCTTGCAGATCCTCCACTGGCCTTCTCTCGAGACACTAAACAGCAACAGCTTGGTAGGCCTCAACCTTACCACCTTAATTTTAAGCAGCTGCAACCTTAGCACTGTACCTTATGCTGCGTTGCGTCCTCTCACCTACCTGCAGTACCTTGACTTGTCCTACAACCCCATCAGCTCCGTACAGGGCAACCTTCTTGGAGAACTTCTGCGGCTCCAAGAGTTGCACCTGGTTGGTGGGAACCTACTACGTATTGAGCCGGGTGCCTTCAGGGGTCTGGTCCACCTTCGTCTGCTTAATGTGTCCTTGAATCGTCTGTCCACATTAGAAGAAAGCGTCTTCCACTCTGTAGGGAACTTGCAGACTCTGAGGCTGGACAGAAACCCGTTGGCTTGCGACTGCAGGTTACTCTGGGTCATGCGACGGCGGCGACGGCTGGATTTCGATGGCCGCCAACCCTCCTGCTCGCCTCTAAATCAGCACAAGAAGGCATTTCGTGACTTTTCAGAGGCAGATCTCCCGGTTATATTTACTTGCAGACAAGTGCAGATTCTGAACCGCCAGCAGCAGGATGTGAATGTTGTGGAAGGCATGAGCGTACGGTTTGACTGCAAAGCAGATGGCTATCCGTCACCTTCTATTACTTGGCTGTCAGCCCAGCAGACTGCACTAAGTTCTGTCGGGAGAGTACGAGTGCTTGCTAATGGGAGCTTGGAGGTGCGTTACACCCAAGTACAGGACAGTGGAACGTATCTATGTACTGCATCTAATGCAGCGGGCAACGACAGCATCTCCGTGAGTCTGCAAGTGGAGGGGCTTCCACAAAACCGCACAGCGTCATATTTCTCAGACGAGGGATGGATGGAAACTTCATTACCTCCTTCTACCAACTCCTCCGCACGGGTGTCAAGTCCTTACCCGTTTGATGCAAAAACCCTCATCATCGCTACCACCATGGGATTTCTCTCTTTCCTCAGCTCTGTGGCGATCTGTTTTGTGTTTATGTTCTTCTGGAGTCAGAGCAAAGGTCAGATTAAACACACTGCCACTATAGACTTCGTGCCACGATCATCCATGGGTGGAGGTGGAGATGGTGGGGACACTGGGAGATTCACAATGAAGCTTATTTGAGCTGGAATACAGAATTCATGGCTGTGGTTACAATCAGTTGAGCCTTTAAAACTGTAGTAACTCTTATAGTGGAGCAACTGCTCATTCATAATGCAGCTTGCCAACAAAGCAAGGTACAAAGCCTTATGATAACACAACAAGTCTGATTGACAACAATGTAAATAAATAGGTATAGTAATTCAACTTTAATAAATAATAATAGTAATAATCTCAATCATATTTTGTGGGCCTGGCTGACATCGTTGTAAGTAGGTATAATAACTTAACTCTTTTAACATTTTAGTGGAAAAGTAAGATATATCTAGTAATCAGTTCTGTAATATTGCTAAGCAATGCCAAAGTGTGAACAAGAATAGAAGAATAAATACATTTCTTGTCCAATAGCTATAATTCATATTTAAATATATTTTATAATAGTCCACTATTAAATAATGAAATAACTGTTGGATATTGTTGTGGCGTGCCCTTGATTTGGTTTGTTATTGCTTGATTTTTTTAGGCTCACAGCTCTTAGTATAATGAATAAAATCTCTTCCTTTGAGAGGGTTCTGGTACAGTTAGCCTTTAGAGATATTCATTTCACTGCCAAATTAAACCAGAGCAGGCCATGCGATGATGCATCTGACAACTGTTAGTATGCAGTTTTAGATATTGTAACTTTTGTTGCACAAATGTATAACCCATAGAACTATGTATGTTGCTATAGAAGTCTTAACAGCCTATAAACGTCTATGGTAGTTAGTAGCATTACAACAGAAAATAAGTAAACTAATACGTTTTTAAAAGTGAAGGATTTTAAATGGATACGTTAATGACTTAAATGCATTATTGTATTATATTGTGTGTAACATTATTGTACATTCTTATAGTTTGAGGTAAATCGACAAACATTTTGCAGGGTCATTTAAACATGTCTTTTGTGACTTTTTAACAACATTAAGTGAAATGGCTATGCACAAATGTCATGAACACACATGGATATTTACCTAAGATGCTTTGCAGTTTATGTAATGTATAATTTAAATTTCCACATTTTGATGTTTTTGCTAATGCGTTTGTAAGTTATCATGTTTTGCATTGGATTATTAAAGACTATGCAAGTCTGCTTGTTCAGAAAGCCATCTCGCCTTGCTATCTTTACTCCATAGTGTTCCATTTTAAACCTCCTTATTAAAAATTCAAGTTCATTTCTTGGTAAAATTAATTCCTGAAAGTCTGAACAATTTGCAGGGTTCATTAATACAGTTGACAGATGTAATTTTAAATGACATTGTGATCATACCTCTTTGTTACTCTGGTGTATGCAGTATAAAATAGTCCAGATGTAAGCTCCATCTGTTTCATTAATGCAGAACCTATAACCTTGAGTGCCTGCAGTTTTTCTTTAGCTCATCTGATCGTGGAGCACTAATGACATGAGATGTAACAGTGGTGTCACGAGAGAGAAATCTGCATATTTATCTGCATCCGTCACTGTCTTGTTTGTTAAACAGAGAAATAATTTCCCCCTGTTGCCTCTCATCTGATTACCTACGATTTAGGTTTGATATTATAGTATTTACGCAGTTTTTTCAGTGTAATAACCAAGTGAAATTGATCTGTGAGGGGTATGTTTTATTACGCTGATTACAGATTATTGTCTGAGCGTACAGGAAGGGATGGGGGAATCTAAGTGATGTTTTGGTGGGCCGTTGATTTGTTGGACAGACAGTTCTCAAGCTTTAACTGGATTCTGCAGAGAGAGAGAGAGAGAGAGACAGAGTAAGTCAGAGCAAATCATTTCTGCTGCTGCCCAGAATAACCCAGAAAAAAAGATAATAATCACGTGTATGACCAGTGGTTTAAACCCTTTAGGATTACCTCTAGATGTCTCAATCTGTTATATAGGTCTGTCTGGCCACAGATGTGCTCAGCCCACAAACAGAATCTTTTATGAAATTCAAATAAAAATGGTTTTATTCTAAAAAATTGTGTTAAAATTAAAATACAAATAATTTTATTAAGGTGAAAATATAAAACTAAAATTATTGTAGTACATTTACAAAAAAAAAAAAACAACTACTTGCTGTTACTTGCTTGTTCTTTGTAATTATTTGTGAAATGTATTATCAATTTCTGAGTGAAAAGTATTTTTACACCATGTTTATTATTTACTAATACGTTTGTGCAGTCAACATGATCCCATGGTCAAACTAGTGTGACTGCAGTATTTTTCGATCTCTGTTATAGACTCGTGAATGTAAGAAGCCAAAGTATATGGCACTTTTAGCCACTGGGTGGAGCAAAAGAGGGACACATAAATGAGACGATGACAAATTTGCACAATTTGAAAGCTTTGGAACTGAAATATATCAGTTGACCCAGACATCATTTGAAACAACTTAGGATGTTGGGTTTTTTTTGATGTTCAGTCTATATTGAATGAAGAAGAGAAAAAGGTAAGTGTCTATTCAGTCCCACAATTTCCCAGATGCACTCAGCATTGGTTTACTGTTTCTGAGCTTCAGCGGTATTGATGAGTGTGATGAATAGGACAATAACATAGGCAAGATGCAGAGTGAGCTGATCCTAAATGCTGATTCTGTCAAAATCAGAGTATTGACAAGACCTGACAAAGCAAAATGTACAGCACACCGGGAATTATATATATATATATATATATATATATATATATATATATACTGTATGTATAGTAATTAAGTTAATTAAATACAGAATTGAAAAACAAAATTAGATCAATAATCTCAAAACTTTTTGGACTGACTTAATATGAAAAATGTTAATATTTAAAATGACAAAATGAATATATAGATATATAGTTAGACATTTTTGATACTAAAATAATCTTTACTTCACTACAAAATGTCAATAACCTACATTTAAATTGCATGGTGAAGAATTTTTGGTGATTTATTAAGGGTTAAAATACTGGGTCAGGCAGGGCCCACTTGTGCTTTTAGGGGGCACACTTTAACATTCATCTTAACATACTTTAAGGATTATTTCAAGTAATTTGTTACTGCTATGTATCACTGCAATCTCTGGAAGCATAGGCAGAGAGTGAACCAACTCCAGGGTTAAGCTAAAAATATCCTAATGTAATTTCCTAACTGCACACATCATAAATCTGCTGTTTTAGGCAAGTACAGTATATGGGTGTCATGTCATAAAATATTTTTTAATACAGCTGAAATTGTATGTTCACCATTTAAGTTACTGCTGCTTTAGTAGTTAAATAGCGAATATAGTTAATTATGGAAAATCAATTATACAGCACTACAGAAATTATCTGAGCAAAGAACATTCACATTCTCACTGAATTCAGTCTAATGCAAGTTTAAGGATGCTTAAAAAGCTCCAGTCATAATTACTGTCTACACTGTGAAATGAATCTCTTCATACATACATCTGCACTCTCTGAGAGAGCACACTGAACAAAACTCTGGCGTTTCAGCTACTCTGACTGGCCAATGCATTCATACAAGATCAACAGAATTGTGTGATTAACGCTCACACAAAAAAAAAATATGACAACTTGAGCAGATCTAAACCGAATGCCGCAGTCGACACATTTTCTTTTTTATTTGTGACAGCCGTAGAGGTCGTGAGGGCAAATTGAAATTGAGATTTAAATAAGATACTACTATGTGGAATCTGAGAGTGCAAAATATTGAAAAAAAAATGCCTTTAAAGTTGTCCAAATGAAATTCTTAGCAATGCATATTACTAATCAAAAAATACGTTTTGATATTTGCAGAACTAAATATCTTCATGGAATATAATCTTTACTCAATATCCTAATGAATTTTGGCATTAAAGAAAAAAATATCATTTTGACCAATAGAATATATTGTTGGCTATTGCTAAAAATATACTTATGTTCCTCATGACTGGTTTCGTTTACATTTTTTGTACCCAAATTTGTATTGAACGATACATTCCAAATTTAGGGGGACCAGAGGAGGGTCAAGCTTTGTTGACTCCAGCCCCCAATATATAACAATATAGCCTATACATCTCTAAATGTTTAAACCTAGAAGCTGAAATGTAATACAGTGAAATACGTTATTCACA
The DNA here is from genome assembly GCA_032361165.1 of Enteromius paludinosus. Lineage (NCBI taxonomy): Eukaryota > Metazoa > Chordata > Actinopteri > Cypriniformes > Cyprinidae > Enteromius > Enteromius paludinosus. The sequence goes on along the minus strand of JAUMHQ010000024.1, from coordinate 1,340,763 downwards.
ATGCGTTGCATGTAAATAAATACATCAAAGTGTTTAGCTTTATCTAATGATGTCAATCCGGGTGATCGGTGTTGTGAGCGCATGTCTGCTCGCTCCATTCGCTCTCCTTCAGAAGGTGTGACGTGAAGGCAATTAGCCTTCAGATTCTCAGAGAGGTCTGGTGAGGGACAGGCTGCGTCCGCTTATCACACGCGCACTCCTGCAAAACAACACCGGTCTTAATCTGACACGAGACTTTTATTAACGTGGCGTCTCTCCTATTAAAGCATCACGGAACATCATGAAGCTGCTCGTACTAACGACTCTTTTCTCAATGGTTTTGGCCGAAAAATCACCTCGGCTGAAATTCACCGTAATGGGTAAGACTTTATTTTTCTTCGGTGCAATAGTTTCCTTATGCGTTCTGTGGAGAGCTCTGGAACATTCTCGTTATCAGTCTCCAATGTTAATCCTTCCTAAAGCAGACACTGCTTCCCCTTGGGAAACAAAAACTGCTGCGTATTAAGACTTCCAATTCCATTAGGATGTAAGAAACAGAAGACGTCAGATCGCATTGTTGGTAAATGGAAGCAGGCCAAGATGGGGTACTGATTGCTTTACATTGCTGTTTTGAAAACAAAACCCAATTGAGGCTCATATGCACGTCATGACTTGAGGATGCTGGAAGGATTTTTGACCGTCTATCCATAGTAACATATCTTTAAGACATGTTGGTAATGTTTTTTTAAGAGCGATGTATGAGTAAACAAGCTCCTGAATCTTCATGGAGGCTATAGAATAAGTAACATTCTGATACGACCATTCGCCTGCTAACTAAACTTGTAAATGCATTGAATGACGTTGCCGATTTCAAATATGAGAATACTCTGCATATAGGTTTGATTTAAGAAAATCATACGCAATCTACGGAGCTGCAATGCAGGTGCGCGAGCTAACGGGAATGATGGCACTGCAGCAACTGATGCATTTCCAAGACTCAGGGCACAACACGCGATGCAAGGAAAAACACACTCGCAGAAGAGAATAGCCCATGGAAAATTCCACGAAACCTACCACTGTTATTTATTCCAAGCACGTTCACAGCCTTCTATGTCGATACAGTCATACGATTCACAAGTGTTTGTTTGAAAACATCAACATGTCTTACGGTCATCGCCCTTAGTGTTGCGTGATACTACAACCACCTACAATTACAGATATGAGAAAGCAACGAGAAAGACTAATATGAGTCTCCAGTAGGGCTTGACCGCCCACTTCAACACCATGGACAGCGACGCTTCCCCGAATCCTCAATTCAGCGCACGTCTTCCCAGAAACCACGAAGGATGCGACGGCGAGACAAATAATCTCATAAACTAAAGTACTGTGCTATGGAAAGCTACACCTTCGTATGCAAATAGAAACCGGATCAGACTGGTCTGCAGGCTTTTCCGACCTCGCCAGCCCCCGCTTCGAATAGCCAGTTATTGATTAAGATGAAATCTCTACCCGCGCAGACCGAAACAAACACCTGTTGCAACGTGATAGTTTTATGAAATTATCACAAATCTCCGCTTTATATACTGTAGTATAAATAATTAATAGTTTTACTGTTACCCCTGACAACCACATTTGACCGTCTTCTTCATTTAGGTCAGATGAAAAACACCCAGGAAAGTGGCTTAGGCATTTGAATCAGTCATTTAGATCCTTTAGCCCTCAACTGAATTTGCTCCAAAACCTCTTAAATACTATAGCATGATGTTCAATAATACATTTAGTAATTCCCATAATATGCAATATAATTTGCATCGAACAAGCTGAAAGGGAAAATTGACAGTCTTGTTAAAGGAATAGTTCACCTAAGATGTAGATGAGGTTTCTTCATCTGAACAGATTTAGATAAATTCAGCATTACATCACTTGCTCACCAGTGGATCCTCTGTAGTGCTGAAGTCCAAATACAGTAGTTGATAACCATCACAATAATCCACAAGTATTGCACACACCATAAATGAACATTCTGTGAAGTAAAAACCTGCATATTTTAATCCATATTATAGGCATTTTTAACTTAAAAGCCAATGCTTCCAGCTAAAAGAAAGCAACACCATGTGACCATGCGTAATTCATAATATTGTTTTCTCCAGTGAAGAAAAAAATGTCTTGTCTGAATCAGGCTGAAATATAAACGGTCAGTCCAAAACAATTCCGAACAAAGATGTTGGTGGATTTTAATTGGTGGGAAAAACAGATGATGCACTTTTTCACTGGATGAATTATTAAAGTTGCCATAGAATGCATTGAGAGAATATTTTAAATTGTTCTCTGATATATACATAGAAGGTATGTAGCTTAGGTAAGGGGAAAAAATGCCCAGAAACGGTTTTACAGGTCCATTTACAACCCTAGA
>JAUMHQ010000024.1:1315036-1334701 GCA_032361165.1 Enteromius paludinosus | reverse complement strand
TAAGGTCTTATATAGACAGGTGTGTGGCTTTCCTAATCAAGTCCAATCAGTATAATCAAACACAGCTGGACTCAAAAAAAGGTGTAGAACCATCTCAAGGATGATCAGAAGAAATGGACAGCACCCGAGTTAAAAATATGAGTGTCACAGCAAGAATACTTAGGACCATGTGATATTTCAGTTTTTCCTTTTTAATAAATCTGCAAAAAAAATGTCAACAATTATTAACTTTAATGATTTCAGCTAATGGCTGCAATATATCAAAGAGTGAAACATTTGAGGGGGTCTGAATACTTTCTGTACCCACTGTATAAATAAAATGATGGAAAAACGTTTTCAGCATCTTTTCTGCTAAAAAAGTGGCCTGCTTTCTCCAAGTGCTGCAGTGCCTATGCAGTTTTTTTAAATGAAAAGCCTAAGAAGTAGTGAATAATTACATCACCTCTCTCACCTAGGTAAACGACAGTGTATTGATGGACATGCCGGAGGAAGCAGCAGCAGCTAACATCTTGGCACCTTTTCCTTCTCAGCGCTCCATCAGTCTGTCAGCAGGTAGAAAGAAAAGAAGGGGAATGGAGAAAGGGAAAAGAAGGGATATAATGCAAGGAAGACGAGAAAGAATGCTATTTGTTCAGATTTTTCATTAAGTACATCAGATTGTTATGTGTAACTTTTCGTGAATTTTACTTAACGACTTGACATAAATGACAGCCCTCAGAGAACAGAGATCCATTTGTTATAAGCAATGCATTATAGGCTCAGCGAATCAAATCTTGACAGATCTTTACTGAAAATATGTAGCAGATGAAATTACAGAACAACTTTCAATAAGAACCGCAATCCCTAGAGAGCTCTGGTCCTCCTCTTTAATGTTCTAAATGTCAGGTACAAAATTGAGTATTTTATATGCCATGTGATGTTAGCAGAGCTGAAAGGTCAACACTGATTCTGAAAGAAGTACCATGTCTCAACAATGTCTTTAACTGTCAGTCATAAACAAGTCGAGGCAGTGCTGCCACGAAAGAGCTTTGAGCCCTCTTTTTTAGTTGGAGTATCAAAGTATTGCAAACATTGCTAAATTTAAATCAAAGTTTAAGGGAATCTTTGATGTGACAGAACTGTAGTCACAGGGGTTTGGCTGATGGATGGACTTATCTCTCTTCCTCATTTAGATGAGAATCTGTACTCTGCTCTGTCAGCGGCTGCAGGACAGACTGGCTCTATCCGTCGCACATATGGCTCCAAAAAGCACCTGAAGACAGAGAATAAATGGTTACAGAGTGAGTTGACAGTTATCTAAACTGCATTAGCAAAGATTTTCATGAAGGACTGAACTAATGGATTCACATATACTATGTCAGCTTACTATTTAATATGATAAAGCAAAGTACTGGAAAGGTTTGTTTAAAAAATATTTGATCATTTGTTGATTACATTGATTATTTGATCAAAAATCCAAAATGTATTATTGTGAAATATTATTACAATTTAAAATAAGTTACTATTTTAATATATAATTTACTATTGTGATGTCAAAGCTAACTTTTCAGTGTCACAAACCTTCAGAAGTCATTCTAATATGATTTGCTGTTTAATAAACATATTGCATTATGTTTAATGTTGAAAATAATTTTTTGTTGCATAATATATCTATACATAATATAAATATTTTTTTGTGATCTTTGATGAATAGAAAAAAACTGCAATTATTTAAAACCTAATGTTTTGTGATCATTTAAAAAAGTCTTTACTTTAAGCAATTCAATAAATAAAAGACTTGAATTGTAGTTTATGGAAGATACAGTATATTATAACATCATATTTTTAATTTTACTAATAGACCAATAGTCTCATGTCATTCATGACTTTCATATGACAAAAACAGACTAATCTAATTTCAACCAAGCTATAGGTTCCAAAACTAATGAAAGTTTCTTTTGATAATAATACATTTGCTCTCACCATTTCCCTCAGATCCCCAGTTTGCAGGAGCCGCTGTCATACCACACACAGAGAAACTCAAGGATGAGATCTATTTCTTCTTCAGTGAGGTCAACAGTACAGCCAGTCTAGATGAAGAACCATACAGGGCTCGCATAGGGCGAGTTTGCATGGTAACAATCTTTTATGCATATCTTTTCTTGCTACATATACACTGCTGTGAGGGCTCTAGGTTTCGGATAACCTTTGCATCTGTGGTTCAGGTTGATGAGGGAGGGCTTCAGAACATGCTGCCGAACTCCTGGACTACGTTCCTGAAGGCACGTGTGATGTGTGGGAAACCTGGAACTCCTGTACATTACAATAACTTCAAGCAGGCTTTCGTTCTGTCTTCTCATCAACGCACTGGGTTGATATACGGCATCTTCTCCAATGCCTGGTAAGCAGATGTAAAGTCTAAAAGTGAGTAGGAAGACAATTGACCTCAGGCTGCTGAAATAATGCCTCCAGCAAGACTACGTTAAATACCAAAAAATAAATCCCGATAGATTTGTACTCAAAACATTTGATTTAAAAAAAATGCCAGTTGTGCTCACTTCAAACTCACATTTTAAGAGGTATATACATATATTGGTACCATATCAGTAAAATGTTTATTTTTGTATTGGTTCAAATTTGAAAATGTAATATTTAGTGAACACATTTTTCACTATTTTCCACAGGTAAACGTAATCTTTAGCAGATCTTTAAATGAATATCCATTTGTCATACTGTTACAGAACCAAATTTATATTTAGTGTTTATAAAGTTAATTGTATTTTTAATTATAGTTTATAGTTATTGGTCAAAACATTAAAAAATATCTATTAACCAGAATTGTCGTGTCTGTGCTCTGCTGCTGTACTTGACTCATTACATTTATCTATAACTGATTAAAGCTATAATTCACTCAAGAATGAAAATTAGTTGAACATTTACTCACCCTCAGGCCATCTAAAATGTTTGTTTCTGAACAGATTCGGAGAAATTAATTTAGGATTACATCACTTGCTCACTTTGATTTGTTAAAAAAAAAAAGACGATAAAGCTTGCAACAATGGTCTTGTATCATTCCTTTAAGAACCATTTGCATATTTATGTATTTTCACAGGAACACCACTGTAGTGTGTGCCTACTCCATTGAAGACATTGACCGTGCCTTTTCTACATCCAAACTAAAGGGCTACAACTCACCTTTGTCAAATCCCCGTCCTGGAACGGTACAACACTAAAACACTAACCAGGCTAATTATTTGCCAACAATCAATCATGTTGATATACATACAGTATGATTACATTTATTAAGAGCCTGATTTCTTAATTTGTATGGTTCACCTTTATCCAGTGTGCTTTTAGGAATAACACTCAGGCTCATAACCAGAAGATCCTGACTGTGATCAAGGATCACCCGGAGATTGAGGAAACAATCATCCCGGTCGGCGAAGCTCCTCTAGACCTGCCAGTTCAAGACCACTTCACACATATTGTGGCGGACACAGTCTTAGCTGTCAATGATGAACACTACAGCATCATTTATCTGGGCACAGGTACTGTGAACGGCAGAGAATTGCTTTCAAATAGCACTAAAATAGTGTATTTTTGCAAGCTAGATTGGAATTTTGACTGACAGACAAATAGCTAATTTTAATATTCTATTCTATTTTGTCTAAATAAAAATAAAACATGACACACTAAAATCATCTGGTTTTAAATGTTTTAAACATTTGTTACAGTAGATACAGCAAAGGTAATCTAAATTTAAAAATAGGAAATGAACAACTCTATTAAATATCCATTATAAAGGATAAAATGGATTATATTATATTATACATGTCAATATATTTAAAAAAGTCTCTGCTATCAACAAATATTCAATCTGGCACCAATATCTTGCATCCTATAAATTTCATTCTCATTCTTTTATTCTTTTTGTGTCTTTTCCAATGCTATTTTTCCTGTGCCTCCTTTACAGAGACGGGAAGAGTCCTTAAGGTGCTGCATGCCATAGAAGGAGCCTTTATCATAGCACAGTACTCTTTATTCCACGATGATAGTCCCGTCATCAACATGGCCATTGACTCTAAAAAGGTAGAGGACCACATTTTAAATAAACTAATTAAAACAGGCCAATTTTAGCCTGCAGTGGTAGGACATATTATTCCACTGCAATATATTTAGCTTTCAATCAAAAATGTTACATTTTTTACAATCAGAGAGTTATTTAAAGGCTGTTCACATAGATATTTAACAGAGTGTTTAAAAGGAACCAGATGGCACCTTTCACCTCTGTATTCTACTTTGTGCCAGGGTCATCTCTATATTGGCACAGAGCTTGAGGTGCAGCGCATCCCTCTCGCTGACTGTGGTCGTTACGGAGCCAGCTGTCAGGAATGCATCCTTTCACGAGATCCATATTGTGCGTGGGATGCGTCCAAGAAGAAATGTACTGCAATCCCATCAGACTACAACATTAGCACTGGGTACATATGGACTCACAAATATCCCAACACAATAATGCATTACTGTTTTTTCTGTTGCGGTAAACAGATTTTTTTTTTTTCTATTCTCCCTTTTTGAAATCAGAACCCTTGTTCAGACCCTTGACCACTCAAATGCCTCGGTCTGTGGCCATGCTACAGGTAGGTTTTTCAAAAAGACTTCTAAACATGCCATTTGTTTTGTTGTAGCTCTAAGCACTTTATAGCACTGAAGAATTTAAAATATTTTTTAAATAAGAAAAAGGTTCTTGTTATTATTTTTTTTCTCACAATTCTGACTTTTTTTTTCTCAGAATTGCAAAATAAAAAAACTCACAATTGGGAGTTATAACGTTAGAATTGCGTGATATAAAGTCACAATTGGGAGATATAAACTCGCAATTCTGAGAACATATCAGTCTTTTTTTACACTCATAATTGGACCTCATAACTCGCTATTGCATGTTTATATCTCACAATTGTGAGTTATAAAGTCAGAATTCTGAGATATAAAGTTTATATCCTGCAATTGTGACTTTATATCATGCAATTCTGACTTTATAGCTACTAATTGTAATTTTAGTAATTTTTTTACTAACAAAAAAAAGTTGCAATTCAGTGGCGGAAACGGGCTTCCATACGTTTCAGATATTTAGTCTTCTCAAATTCCCACTGAAACCTAGTTTTGCATTTATTCTATATATAGTTCTTTAGCTTGACATAAAAATATTGGTAACACTTTAGTATAGGAACCAGTTCTCACTTTTAACTAGTTCCTTAATAGCATGCCTATTAGAAACATATTGGCTGTTTATTAGTACTTACAAACCACAGATTATTCATGACCATATTCTACACACCTAAATTTAACAACTACCTTACTAACTATATTAAGCAACAAATTTGTTTATTTAGGAAAAAGTTGATAGTGAGAATTGGACCTTAAAATAAAGTGTGACCAAAATATTTTGGTACAGTGTTTGCTGACCTAACAGCGTATAATCTCATTGAAAATTATTTTTGAAAATCAATGACAGAACAATACACACCTAAAACCCTAGTAATAAAAAAAGAATTAAATGAAGAGCAAGTGTTCTGTCTTCAGAAGAGATGCAAATTAATAACAATAGCATTTAAAACAAAATTAATATTTTAAAATAAAGACTTTTACATTGTTATAAAAAATATACTTTAAAACTCCAAAGACTCCAAAACAAAATAATAAAACTGCTACTACAAAAATGTGTTAAGCTTACAACTATTTCTGACTATGATGATAATAATTATAAAGATTCTTGGCCATTAAAATTAGACATAGAATTATTTCTAAAGGATCACACTGAATGGCTTCTGAAAATTTAGTTTTGACCAGGGCTTAAAAATGAAAAAAAAAACAAAAAAAACCATTCGGTTCACTCCGAGCAGAATTTATATTTTATCATTTCTGTTCTTGCATTCCACATTAAACAATGTGTCGTAAAATCTTATAACCTGTGCTTTTTTCCCCATTTCACCTCAGTTGTAGAGTTGCTGACCTCTTGTTGTCTATTTTATAAGCCTAGGTTTATGTAAGCCTAATAATTTATACTACACACAAATTTAGTCACTCCACTCATTGTATTTTATTCACAAAACATAAAAGTAATATGACATGGGTAGTTCACAGAAAAAAATTCTAAACAAGACAAATGCATAATATATATATATATATATATATATATATATATATATACACACACACACATGCAAAATGGTAAATGGAAAAATTATATTGCTTTAGCCATTTTTTAGTGCTTTTATTGCTGGTTACATTGTTATGCCTGTAGGTGGCAGTAAGGCAGTAACTGTCTAAATGGGTTAGTTATTAGACCATTCATTCAGTGCCGATTTATTCAGTTTATCCACCAAATTACTGAGAGTAGGTTAGGAACATAAAAAAAATAAAAAATCCATGATTATTATAGTAATTCCATGGGAACCACAAATTAACCATGGTTTTTGCTACAGAAAGAGCATTGTCCTAACTAGGGTTATAGTAATCAACACAGCAAAAAATGTTGGGTCACAGAATTCAGTACAACATCGGAAAAAAACAAGGTTGTAAAGAAATAAATTGTTTGGGTTCTCAACTCTTGAGAGATCCACGTTCCAGTACAGTTTAGCTCCAACCTTCATCAAACACGCCTGACTCTATCTTTCTGTTAGGACAGGGGCGCCCTAACTCAGACCTGAAGGAGTTTTAATCCAACCTGCCACAAAGTGGGGGAGACTATGTTTCACACTGGGTCACTTAAATAGATGCACTGTATTATAGCAGACAAGATTTCATGAATCTTACACAGAACATTCAGCATTATGGTCAATTTACACTGGTAGAGGTCAGTGTATTCACCTTGTTGGGAATATGGCAGTGTGAATTAGCTTGTAGGTGTTTTGGGGGAAATAAATAACTAAATGTTTAATGCTTAAGTGCTATAAACATTCATATCCTATATAAGACACATTCCCTATTCTTGCAATTTTCATGTTCATAATCATGATTAATATATGCATGCACCTAATTCTGAAGAGAACAAATAATATGCTAGTAGAAGCAATCCATATGAGAAATCAGTTGTGGAAGGTGGATCTGGAATGGTGTTCTGTTTATCTGTTTTCACAAACTGCCCTAAAATACAATTCAAACATCAGTGATTATTGTTATAAATATAACAACAGTCTCTTACATTCACAGTGCTCAGTACTTTTATTTTCATCTGTGTCTCATTTTCTCATTATGTAGAATTACATAAGATGGCCTTGTAGGACGTACAAGATTATTATATTTATTTTACATGTATTTTTATGTATAAATGTTTGAACAGTAATGTATGTTTGAGGTTTTACTTTCTAGTAACGTTAGGTGAAGTCACCGATTTTAACGTTTAATATCCATTGACAAATTGTCAGCAAAAAATATTTACAAAACTATAAAAACCTGTCATTTACACACAATATGGGATTTCAATAAAATCTTCAAAAATAAGATCCAAGTTTAAGGTTTTCCGACATCTTATAACAGTTAACATTAGCCTGACGGTTGAGATGCTAACGAATTTTTTCCAAAGACACTAACCTTAAACCATCTATATAAAGTAAATTTTATTTAACATAAGCGTGTCTATTGCATGTAGGAAAAGTTGTATGTATTGTTTGTGTAATTTTAGGGACTAAACCACTGATCTATAATAGAGAACATTATATAGATCAGTGGACTAAACTTACCTTAAAACAATGTGAAAGACGGAGATTCGCCGCGTGTAATGTTGTGTTGCTGCCCTGTTTCCATGGTAACTTCCTCCGCTCCAGTTTAAACACAGCTTCAGTGTTCACGTGCACGCCAATTAAAACGCAGCGTTTACATCAATACAAGTAGAAGTAAAAGGTTACAACAAATTATAAGAATAACACACAAAATGTTCTGAAACTTGATAACGTATTGTCTAAGTGGATAGAAGTCCTGACATAATATAAAATAAATTAGCATTTTGGTACTATCATGACGTTTTTTAAATAATAAATGTTTTTGAAACGTTCACCCATCATTCCTTTAATTTTCTTTAATCATTATTATTTTACTGATATTTTTGCAAAGTTGTATTTTGGGTACGTTCATGGCGTTTTTTTTCCCAACGTGCAGAATACGTTATTTTAACACCTGAATAAAACGTCTCCCAAAAGTTACAGTTTGGTCTGGGTTCATTTTCGTAGTAAACAATCGTGATATTCACGTTTTTTTGACTACCTAAAGAAAACGTACCAGCTAGGTATTTTTACAACGTTTTAAAACGTTTTATTTTGGTTATATATATATAGTTTTAAAAACTATTTTAAAATGTTGTACTACAACATTACCTAATTGCAACCAAAATACAACGTTTTGAAAACGTTTTGTGTTTGCTGGGAAATTAATCAATATGCGTCATGTTCAATACAGCAGCATCTTGGAGATCTCTAATCAGTAAAATAGCATAAGTTATTCCTCCACCACATGCGTATGACGTCATTAACAATGGCCCTATGAAACAGTCGTGTGTATCTAGTTCGTTTCCAAAACACTGCATCGTACTATGGCCATCGTGGTTAATCAGCGAGAAACGCACCCCTGGAACGAAACAGCAGAAACCTATCTCCTTGTTATTTTATTTAAAGCACAACGTTTTGTCGATATTGTAAGTGTACAGAAATAAAGGTAGATCCTTTACAGTTCCGAATTATTTACTACTTTCACATATATGATAAAAAATTACGGCGTATTTAAGTTTCTACTGAAAAAATAGTATGCAAGTGATCACAATGGCGCCTTCGTTTGGCGTCTCACAGCGGACATTTAAACTAACTAACACGTGCTTGCCTTGAACTGTTTTATATGTATAGAGTTATAGCAAGTTAGCAAGATGATTTGAGAAGGCTAAATTATTTAAACATTGGTTATGATCAACTCGCTGCCGCTGGCTGTAAATAGATTGTGATAAGTGCGTAGCCTAACCTCGAAAGAAATCCTGCAGGCGTCCCTGCTACTGCTCAGTAGTTTTTTTTTTAATTGAGACTCGCTCGTCGGAGAAATGGCTCTGGTTTATGACGTCTGCTTTGCGGGCATTTCACGTTGTATGAGTCAACATGGCATTTGCACACACAATTCTTTTTTTTTTTGTCGCCCAAATTAATATAAGACAAGAACGATAAAATAACGTTATTAACCGCATAGACGTTTCTGTTCAGAACAATTAAAGTTGAATTTGTTTTCGTTTTTGTTCCAGTTAAATGTCATTCGTTTCCGGTTTTCGTTTGCGTTCCTTGAACCGGTTGAGAGCCCTGCTTTGACATCACATGAATGAGTTTTAATTAAAATATGTTGTTTTAAAAAGTGTAAATATATATATATCATACAGTATATATAACATACTGTATGTCTTGGTGATCATAAGAGACTTTTTCAAAAAAAATCTTATGTATCCCAAACTTTGTGTATATATTAAATTAAAATAAAGTGTGTTTATTCAAAATGACTTAATCACACTAAAATATTTATTGTCATCCTGTGCTACAGCTCATAAAACACGTAGCACCATCCCAAAAGAAGTTTTAGTGGATAAAGACGGACCCGTCCTGCTACCGTGCCCTGTGCGCTCCTATCACGCCACCTACCGCTGGGAGAAAGACAACTGCATAAAGCAATATCCTTGCACCATCTCTGGCTCCTCCTGTGTGCTGGCACCCACCCCCGACCTGCCTCTGAAGGAGGGCGTTTTCCGCTGCATGGTGGAGGAGAGCGGCCTGCAGCAGGAGGTGGTGTCCTACAAGCTGGTGTTTAACGGTGGGCCCCTTTCCACCTCGCTAGCCTCCACCCTGGGGTCGTCTCTGCTGCTGGCTGCCACGGCACACTGGCTCCTGTAGATCAAATGAAACCTGGGGGCTAAAAAAGGAAACAAGTTTAATACTGAGGTCAGCAGAGCATGAGTACCTAGGCCGGTCCGACTAAACTGCAGGGGAGCAGCTGGTCTCTGTATAAACTATGTTTCTTATTTCTTATTCAGAGCAATCACAAGTTTATTCTTTTCTTTAAAGGGCCGAGAAAATGCCTGAAATCGACTCATTTTTGCCAGTTTGCCAAACGCTTTATCATACCAAACTTCAGTGTTATGTAAATCATGAACTTACGTAAGTGAACTATTTCATGCCATCAGCCCGAAAGCATTTAGACTTATATACTGTATATTCAATATCTAATACAAGAGATTTGTCCTGCATAATACATTGCTTGCAAAATGTTAGTGCTACATTCAGATATTTCAAAGAGGACTGCTTTGCTAACTACACTGACATGGAATCCAGATCCGTTTTTTTGGTTATAGTTTTCTTAGTAACACCACTTTTCAGAAAGGTTCAGTTAAACTAGTTAAGAATAGGGTATAATGAACAGTTTTACAGCATTTAGCAACCATGGTTAATTTACTGTTATTGAACATTTAATGTGTTATTATTCATTGTCAATTCATGTTACATTAACCAGAAAGTCTGTACACCATATAAAGGTGGAAAAAAGCAAAATTTCTTCATTTAAACAATTTGAAAGGCTAAAATGCATTAGTGTATTCAGAAATTATTTTTTTATTTATGCTGTTCATATTTAGTTCATGTTACCTAATGATTTAACCAAACTGAACCCTATTTTAAAGTGTTACTCTTTTGTTGGTATATAAAATCGCTACAGATGTGTTAGATGTTCGAGTACATGAATTTACTGTTATAAATCCTTTGACTTTTCCATTGTGTGCCACAAGGACAGTACTGAAGCCTTAAAACAAGGATGAGTCCCTTTTAAGCTGCAAGGGTCACATCCTAAGCACAACTTGCAAACTGAGCAGAACCTGCGGAATCTGCTGGCTTTGTCTTTCCATTGATTCATTCCGACCTGATGCAGAATGTTATTTCAGCACGGTTTCAGGAGTACATACCGGTGATATGTTTGAAATCCGAAATGTGAACTGAAAAACAAATCCATATGAAGCTGACACAGATTCGACTGCTTTTGCTCAGTGGCTGGACAGGAAGAAAAACCTGAATACATAAAATCCAGATTTTACAGTTTATCTCAGTACTCCACGGTGTTTAACAAACAGACATAAACACTCTTGCATCCTTGATGCCTGTACTTTTCATGCTCATGAAATACATTTTTACATTTCACTGTCAATAAGCTTCAGTACATGTAACATGGAGTCGCATTTTGTAGTGGCAGTGTACAGAGGCTTAATTACTCTGTTGCTTTAATTGTAATGCTCTGCATATGCTGTTTTTCACCATTGCTGCCTATGGGAATAGGAATTATTCCTGATGGATCTAAACAGTCATCTTGCACTAAAGTGCTCGTCTGTTAGCATTTTACTTCATAACATTTCATTCGATCATGACTTCATCCAATCAAACTTTAGGGTGGGTATCTTATACACATTACCAAAAGGAACGAATAAAAACAAACGCTCATGCAAGAACATTCTAACACACTTCTAATTGTCATCTGCACCCCATCACTATTTTTCTGTTTTTCTCTCTCTCTTTCTCTCAGAGTAACTGACCCCAAATGCCAATTTTGTCTTTAACCTTGTTCTTTCCTCACTATATTCTGGAAGCAGGACAATGGTGTTATGAACGAATTGATCCCTAATAACCAGAAGTGCATTGTGTTTTCAGATGATGGATGTTGTGACTTTGCTTTTGTATTTAGTTATGTAGTTTTGTCTTGTGTCGCTCTGTTTCTTGCTCTGCTGTTGACATAATCTGCCAATCCTTCACTAGAAGGAGCTGTTTTTGTTTTTTACTTCCTTTTGAATCTCTGGTTTAATGTTCGGCCAAACCTAAGTGTCATAAACAAAAGCCATGTAAATAGTCCAGGGACTGACTGCAGTGTTGCTTTACACATTAGCATTAGCTATTTATGCTATCATGTGCTAACCTTCTGTTTGCATGCATGCTGAATGCCACAGCACTGTCTCCCTCTCTGTGTACTCGTAACTCTTGGCCTAATGTGCTACACTGCACCAAATGAAGGAACTTGGTAGTGCCAAACCAATGTTGTGTAATTTTCGTCAGAGTTTTTCTAACTTTTGCACTGTGCTTCGATGCCAAACATTTAACTTTCTTGACACACATAGTATCTAGATACATACTGACACATGTACACACACTAAAATACTTCTGGCAGTGCAAGTGTCACAGGGTCCTTCAATGCAGATGACAAAAAGTAACAACTGTAAACAACTGTTACGTGTTATGTTTTTTTCTGTAACTGGTTTTGCAAAGATATTTTAAGGCCAATGTGTATTTATTGTCTGTCTGTCATTTGCTATGCCTTGTATTTTTTCGCCCGAGACTTGTGGCAGGGAGTGTTTTCTCATGTAGAGATGCTCAGCACGGTTTACTGCTCAAAAGCATCTTGCAGTTGTGTAAGCTTGCACTAAATAATTCATATTTATAACTAGTTACCAAAAGTCATAGCAATTTTTTTTTTCTGAAGGGGTTGAAGACATTGTAAAATACAGAAATATATAATTCTACATTAAATGTTTCCCTGAAAATGTGCATTACAATAAATAACAAAACAATCGACTGTAATTGTTTTTTATTATTGTTTAGCGAAATAGTTTTTACTATTTTAACATGTACATGATACTGAATGCTGTTGTGCAATGTGTGATGAAATGTTTTTTCGCATCAGTAGAACATGTTCAGACATTAGAGAACATGCAAAAACTAAAAACTATTAAAAAGCTTGTGGCACAAAACATGTTATTACACAATGTAGAAGCACCTCAATGAGGGAATTTCCTTGGCAATAGGCATTTAACGTGTGGTCACATGTTAATTTAGCAGATGTCTTTGGCAAAGGCAAGTAGTGCACTAATTGTAGTGACTTCTAGAACACCCTGAGGGTGCACAGGGCTCTGGGATTAACCCTGCAATCTTTGTGTTCGCAGCCCAGATATTTAAAGGAGCAGTTCACCCAAAATTACATTTCTGCCATAATTTAGCAAAGAAAGTTACCCAATCTGACAAGAGAAACTAGCTATCCATTAAATAATATTTGAACCAGCTTAGAACTGTTCCTTGGATCCCCACATGATGTTCTGATCGAGATAAAATAAATAATTTTGTGGTCAACAAAAGCCATGGTTAAATCTAACCGAATTGGGATAACAGAGTCACCAGAGTCTAATAAAATATCATTTAGGACCCATAATAAATCAGACTCTGTGCTATGCAGAGGCTTAAAACCTGAAAAGTTTAATATGCACTAAACACAGTTTTATCCAGTGCCTTAGTAATAAACGGAAGATTTGAAATGATTAAAATAACTAGCATCAAGCAAAGGTTTTTTTAATAAGAGGGGTCCGGTATAGTCCCTGAATCAAAACATTTATTCAGAAAAGAAAGGAAGTGGTAGCAACTGAGATCGCAGAGCCGTGATCTTATAACAGAAAAACCTTGAGAAACCTTCACATAATGACACTGAGTGAATTGAAATCACATTTACAGGAGGATTTAAAACTTAATTTATAACAGAAAATTAGAACTATGATGATTCTTTGCAATTAAACTAAAAAAATACTTAAGACTTCACAGATTTCACTGCTTTCTGAAAGCTAACTAAACAGTCCTTTAAGCATTTCATATGAAACTTCAAATGTGCAATTGCACACTTCTTTCTTCTGTAAAAAACACACACACACACACACACACACACACAACTTGCATTGTATGAACCAAAATATCTTTGTTTCACCGAAAGGTTACAGTTTTTAATAACATGAGGGTGATTAAATGCTGACAGAGCTTTTATTTCTGGGTGTTCCCTTTGACCGTCAATTTCTTCAACTTTTGTTTGGATTAACTTGTTTCTTAGACCTCTGTCCGGAGGAACAGCTCCTTAAAGGTAAAATAAAAATTATATATTTAAAATATATTTATTTAATACTAAGTATAGTTCAAAACTATTAACATAGTTACTGACAGATAACTTGGAGACCTACTTATATAACATTTTCAATGAAATTTAATTTGGAGTATTACTCGTGCACAATGCATATTTCTTATTAATAAGCATAAAATGCGTGTTTGTCACTTTTAATGAGGATTGTGTAATATTGCTCTTTAAATTCTAAATATTATTATAAAGTATACTTTTGATAGTTTCACTTTAGCTCAATCAAATATACTAAGTAGCCTATGCCTTTAACTGGACTTCACTTCTTCCGCACAATTAAAGTGCATTAAGTACAAAATTAGTTTAAGTACAGCAGTTTAGTATACTAAAAGTACAATTGCACTGCATTTTATAGTACATAGATATGAAAATGGATTTGTAGTATACTAAGCTTGAAATTAATGTAATTCAAATACATTGAAGTATATTTATTTTCATTTTCACTATAGCTCCCCCAAAACTGGGAATCCTGTCATCATTTACTCACCCTCATGACTTCTTTCGTCACTGAAATAGTAGGTGTCATGCATCATTCAGTGGAAATCAACGGTAAACGAAGATTTTTGGTCATTCAACATACTTTAAAATATCTCCTTTTGTTTTACACAGAAGAAGGGAATCTTGCAGGTTTGCAAAGACCCGGGGGTAAGTAAATGCTAACTAAATGTCCATTGTTGACTGAACTACATCAATGAGATTTTTCCCAGAACGGTCATTTCTGTTTCACTCACCACTGAACAAATTCTCGGGGCGGAACATCCCTCCATCAGCTTTTTGCACAGACTGAAGGAAGGAGCTCAGGAGAAGCAGACACGATCTGCTCGAACTTGCCCTGAACATTTGAAAGGGACCACAGGACTGCCAGGACCAACTTTATAATAGTCAACTTGCAAAGTTTAAAAACTTTTTCCAGCTCGACAAAGGTGAGCAATCATACATTTGTCGTTTTATGAAAGGTAATACGCTATGCTATATGTTTCTCTCCACCAGGATTATTCAAACATGCTGCGTTTAAGTCTTCCTCGAATGTTCGTGCGATAGTCGTCAACTTGTTATTACAACGTCGGGTGCGTTCAAGTCACTTTAGCAAAGCTCCTCCGGAGGTTGCGTTTGAAGGCTGCCTACGTCATCGGGGAAGTCTCATTTTTTTAAAAAGTAACCATTAAATTGGAAACTAAAAAATAATTTGTGGTATTTTACACCGCGCAAAGAATTTTATTGTGGTTACATTTCTTAACTAAGACATTATTGACTTGTACAGCCTTTAAATGCGACCTCCGGAGCACGCAGCCTCCGAAATGAAACGAAGCTACGGTCTGAAAAAGATGTTGATTTAACTGTTTTACATAAAATTGAACGATGTACATCATTGTTTGTGTTTTTATGAAGGTGATGTAAATTTTACAAATAAATATCATTATAAAATAATACAATATTTTGTTTGTGTAACTTATATTGTTGTATTATATTACAAAAAAAAATATTAATTTCAACAATACAGACGCTTAATATCTTTCCGACACGTTTTTTCCGAGGACACGCCCCCAACTCGGAAACGCAGGGCATGACGAGTTTCCACACTCGTAACGTCGACTTTGCGGCGGCGTTCATGTGCTTTCAACTCGTAAATACGATGTAACCGGAATGACCATTGTGGTCCGTATGTAACTACAACCCACCTGTGTTTGTGTTAGATACAAGTGTACGTTTGTTTGTCTTTAAAGGTTTATCAAATTAATCAAAGCATACAGCGTAGACAGGTGTACTAACGGAAGCAGTGTTATAAACACCTTCTCCCTCCTCGTTTTTACTGCCACAATATTTATGCTAGTGTCAGTGCAATATAACCTAACTTTACCAACGCTTTTCGCTAGCTTCACATTCCCAAATACCTTTTAATACTCACTCTTGAAGGACTCTTAAACTCTTGCGCCCCTTCAGATGTGTTTTTTTACAGGTCAAGCACACTTTTTGCCCAAGTAGCTGAGTAGCCTATTGTTGAGTGGGGACGGTTGCAAAAATTGTTGCATCTCAGAGACGTGTTGTATTGGTAAGCCACATTTTATAAAAAAAATAAAAAAAAACAACTCTGTCAGCTACCCACTGCTGTAACATATATGATGTACATACAAGTTATATTTGAATAGACAAAGTCAAATATTGCATCTGACCCCTAATAGAGGTCATAAGTAACACTGTCATTAAGTTAAAATGGCTTTCTTTTTTTTGAGGTAGTTCATTTGAACTACAAATATTAAGTGAATCAAAAAAATATATAAATATATAAATCAAAAATAAATCATCTGTTAACTTTTACTGACTTTATTGTGTGTGTGACAAAGATAGCATGAGAGAGAAGGAAATTATGCTGCGTTCCAAGCAACCCGTAGCCTGTGTTTTTTAACCTTCAGTGAAAGTGCACTGGAACGACAGTCAAACCCGTGATTTCCCACCGTATCATCACTGTAGCTTATTCCTGATTGATGAAATAAGCCATGAGGCAACTGCCCCTTGTTGCAACCGTCCTCACTCTCCTCTGTAGAAAACAGAAAAAATAGAAAACGAACAAAAATAAAAAGAATGAAAATTCTGCTTTGCAAATCAATCAAAGGAACTCAGCAGGAAACATTTTTTTGGGCAAGGAATTTAAGACAATACTAAAGGGTCTGTTCTAGAGGTTAGGTTAATAATTTCCTCTTTCTGTTCTTGGCAGAAATATTGAGTTGCTCAGTAAGTCACATGGCAAAAAGTTAATTAATTATTACTGTGCATGAGCATTACACTCTCATTAGGACTCTTTTAAGACATTTCCACTGACTAATCACTCTTTCCGGCAGATGAAGTTGGAGGGTTTATTGTGGATTCCTGTTTCTTCCACAGACCCAGACTTTGAAAAACTACAAGTTCTCATGTAAAAGGTAAACGTGCTTCTTAATTTATTTCTTTTTAAATTTTTGGTATGCAATATGATTTTTTAGAGTGTAAAGAAATGATGTAAAATAAATAAAGTCTTAACTTTAATTAATGAACAGAATATTTGCCATATTTTTATATTCACATAGCAACATTACGACTTATTTATATATATATAATCACATTTTCAAAGGTCAGCATTAGAAGTTGCTGTACACAAAGTGTATTGTGAGAACATCTATTGTTTTCCAACAATTGTGAACTGACAGCTTTTGACAGCAACTGGAAATTCACAACTGAAACAAACCATTCATTGTCTGCCAGCTTCTTTCTCATTTCCTCATTGTGAGCCATTCTTACATAGCTATTAAATTTATAAATATGTTTTTTTTTTCCCGTTTCCAGTAAAGTAAGTAAATTCTGTGCTTAATTTACCTCCGGGCCTCATCCATGTCATTTAAGCATCCTTACTATTGTAACATAAATTGAAACGCTGAAACTGAAAGGTTGGGTTGCTAATAACAGAAATATTTTCCACTGTCCTCTGTTTCAGATCTAAGTAAAGCCCATGAGAATGTTTGTTTTACTGGCTCTGCTTCTCAGCCTCCAGGCAGTTCTGCACATTAAACCAGCTAAAGCCAATCAGCCCTGTACAATAACATCTAATATGCGTTCAGCCGACTGTAAAGGTCTACGGCTGGACCATGTGCCTGTAACAAATCTGCCTGCCTCTCTGGAAGAGCTCGACCTGTCTTTCAATACCATAAAAGTAATCAGCAAACAAGATTTTTTCAAACTTAGTCATCTGCGGGTCCTCAAGCTTAATTTCAACAACATCTCTCTGATTGTGGATGATGCCTTTCAGGGAAACATTTTTTTGGAGAATCTAAACTTATTTAATAACTCTCTGACAGAAATTCCATTCAAAGCTCTTAAGCCGCTCACAAATTTAAAGGTTTTAGAAATGTCCAATAATTTGTACACACAAGCATTTCTGGATGCTTCTTCTTTCAATTTCAACCAGTTAAAAGTGCTGTCCATTGGTGGATCGCTGTTCAGTAGTTTGGGAAGCCGTGACATTTATGCATTGAAGAACATCTCATTGGACAAGTTTGCTATTAAAACTGGTACTGGTTTTAAAAGTTATGAACCTGGGTATTTTAGTAACCTCGACACAAAAAACTTGTGGTTCGATATAGCTTTTGACAAAAACCCACAAATGCTTCCTATAATATTGAAAGATTTGGAAAACAAGACTTTTGATGTGCTACGTTTCCGAAACATTTTTGAGTTTCAGTACTACAATGGTAAACAGGATATTTTTAATGGCCTACAGTATGTAAAGACTCAGCTCCTAACCTTCTATAGAGGTAAATTCAACGAAGAGATTATGAGAATGGCTCTGGTAAATTTGGAAATCAGTTCAATCAAAGCCCTGGAACTGCTGCTCATCGACTTCGCTCGCTCACTGAATAGAACACAGGGATCCAGTGTAACGAACTTGACCTTGGAAAAGCTGGTTCTCTCGTAAGTTATTAACTACTATACTTTTCAATGTCAATTTTAAAACAAAATGCCTAAATATTTATCCTTATGTTACTGTTGTTTTGTATGTAGTAAAAAAACACATGCATATTTTGAGGAATTGAAAATTAGATGCTTTTTCATAATTTTTTTTTTCCCAAAAGAAGACAAAGCTGAAGCAGAAGTTGTTCTCTGTGCTGTCGACGACACAATTAGTGGCTTTCCTTTCAAGCAAATCCCCTGGGGGCTTCACAAAAGAGCAATCTCTGAACATGGTTGTTTCGCGACTCACAGAGGTTGTCTTCACTGTCTGGGTCTCCAGCATGCTGAAGACAACTTTGCGGAGGGAGGATGTCCTCATTGCGAGGCCATGCCCCTGGCAGCACTGCGATCCTACCCTGCCGTCCTTCCGGATAAGCAGGCACCCTCTGCTGCCACCCAACCCTTTTTTGCTGCCACTGGCGAGGACCGCTGGCTGGCACTCTGGGGGATCTGACGGTAACTGTGAGTGCCACTCTGCTGGTTCCATCCCTGCGGACCACTCACCCCTCCCGCAGTAGCTGTCCTGTCAGGCTGTCGGCCCTTATGTTTGGTTTGGAGCGGAGCACCGAGGAAAGATCAGATTATACTCGTTGCATCGGGGGATGGGCTATCGACAGCAGAGGAGAAAGATGAGCAGTGTCGCCACATATTGTGGTTACAACAGATGCCTCCATGGTGGGCTGGGGTGCATATGGACAGGGCCCCGCCTGCTTTGGCAGACTCATGCTCCTTGCGACAGCCCCTCCCTGGTGCATACTTCTGAGGGAGGACCTCCTCTGGCCTCCTCCTTTGCATTGGCCAACGGTGTCTCTCTGGCAGACATTTGCTGGCTGGGCGACACCGAACACCTTCGCAAGATATTACAATCTTTGTGTTGAGCCAGTTTCTTCCTGTGTGTTGGGTAACAGGAAATTAGCGGAAAGAACTGGCAGGTGTCACGCTTGCTTCGCCATTCACCCTCATAGGGGATGTGAGCACTGTTTACTCTTCCAGTAAGTTCCCCAGGTTACAAACCTTGGTAGAGCATCCTTGGCAGTCACACAGGGCGGAGCGTTTGACGCCAGGCTCAGTATCAGTGTGCATGCCCGGGGGCCGGTAGGCCCCTGTACTGGGCTAGATGTCCATATAGTGTACTGGGCTAGATGTCCATATAGTTGATTCCCTGCGGGTAATCCTATATGTGTATCCTCCACAGTAAGGTTTCCC
>JAUMHQ010000024.1:1289608-1314936 GCA_032361165.1 Enteromius paludinosus | reverse complement strand
CATGTTCATTATCAGCTCGTCAGTGAACAACGGCTGTGTGTAGTATATACGGCTCAATGTAAAATCACGCACCTGATGACATTTACCACTGATTACATGACCGGCTTTACTGACAAAACGCGCAAACATACTGGCCAATCTGGATCAGCGCATACCTACTTTCAAGTACATTCAGAACATTAGAAACGCTAGCTGGTGCTCCAGTATAATCAGTCCACCGAAACTCATCCAGTGAGAAACGATCCGCAGTGCAAAAATAAGTGCGATTAAAATGCGTTTAAAAAATGACTGCGTTATTTTTGTGTAATTAATTAATCTAAATTAATGCGTTAAAAGTCCCGGCCCTAATATATATATATATATATATGTGTGTGTGTGTGTGCTATGTATTTGTGTTATGATGGTTTGCCTCTGCTTTTTAGGGCAACCTTTTAACATGCTGTAAAGGGTCTACAGATCTTTGGCTAATTCTGGCACATATTAAAGTTATGTTGATTAATGTGCATATTGTGCAATGTGCAAAAAAACTACTCTTATCCCTTTCTCTTTTGCCGCTTTTTTCAGCACACTAACAAAATACAACTGCCAAGGTGTGATTTAGCATGTTTTTTTTGTGCATGCTAATGCCGTTTTATTCTGCACAGTCTACACATGTCATGGCCAAGTTTATTAGATTCATGTCGCACAGTGTGGCATGCAGTGATTGTGCAGTATTTTGGGTTTAAGGCTAATGAAACAGATTGTTTACAGCGCCACCTAATCATCATAATTTAAAATATTTATTTATGCTTATAACTTTGTAATTTAGTTTACATTTGAGGACAATTCAATATATCGCTTGGCCTTAGTAATTGCTGCTTGCAGCTGCATTTCTCGTTATTCTGCTATTTTACTTGCTGCTGTCTCTTTCTCTCATGGGGCTCTACAGTTCTATGGCAGTACAGCTGTGGTTCTTGTCTAGGGCCATCTGCACACATTGTCTCCTTCGCTCTTGAGGCTTAGTATGGCCGATCTCCGCCATGTTTTAATGGAAGATTGCTGGCTGGCCTCCTCTCATCACAGGAGATGCAGGCAGCAGTATGGAGAGCCGGGAAATATGCCAGAGAGGGAGGAGGGACAGGGAGGAAAAAAAAATCCCCTCTTTTTACTTCCAATGTGACACACTTGGTGTGCATGTGTGTGAGTGTTTATGAGTGTTTACTCATGTGAATATGCACGCTTCACTCAGATGGAGCTCTAAAAGCAATTGTGCACTTGAAACAACAAGGCTCGTTCGGCCAATCAGATCCAGCTTGGGATATTTGTTTGTAGAGGTCTATAAAATGTTACCTCATGTTGATGTTTTATTTTCGCGAGTTGGATTTAATTGATTAATGAAATATGTTTTTCTGTCTCTCTTAGAGAGGGCTCTTTTATCCCGCACACTTGCATACACGTGAATGTTTACGCATCTTTTCCATGATCTGCCTTCAGCAAGGATTTTGTGAATCTTAACCACTACATGTTTTCTTCTGGGGATTACAGCCAATGTTTATATTATTCAAATGCTACATAAGCACTCCTACAGTCCATCTTGAGGGCAGCAGGCTGCGCTTGACTCTGCTCTGCATGGCACATTTTACCTTTTATTTTGTTGCTTGGTTAAAAGTACCAAATTGCGGACAAAAATGTTTTCAGTTACTGAGTAAAAAAAAGTCCTTCACAAAGCTTCACACAGACCCACGTGACTCTGTTGCCATCTGAACATTTTGCCTGCTGCACACAGTGAATAGAAACATTTGCTGAGGTTATCAAAGACGCAGACAGAACAAGGAGACTCGCTTCGCTGAGGAAACCGAGAGGAAGAGCGAGAGAGACGGGGAGGCCGCCATCAAAAATAAATAACCTGCGGTGGAGGAAGGGTTTATCACAGTTCCTCTGCGGTACTAACAGGTGTGCCTGTGTGTGTGTGTGTGTGTGTGTGAGATTCAGAGTATAAAATCTCCAGGATGAGGACAAGGGTTGTGTGTTGGGGGTTGAGGGGATGTATGGGGTTAAAGAGGTTGTGCCCTTCCCACCTGTAGCCTGTCAGCTGTTGCCTGTTGAAACGTCAGCTGTTTCTGAGAAGCATGTGTGTGTTTGAGAGAGAGTGAGCTCCTTTGAGTCTTCAGTAGGATGGTAGAAGCTCTGCATGTGTGGGCCGCTTCTCTCATGTTAAATACCTTTTGAGAATTGTTTTTTTTTAACACTAGAGACCCATCACTTCTCACCTTCCTAAACATTGGAGAGAGAAGACATCATCTCTCACTGACAGCTGATGGCTCTTTGTCATAGTAAAGGCCCTGTCGTTTACTCGTGTCCTTGGCTGGTGTAGACTCTGATCACGTGAAAAGCTGATAGAGCATGCATGATAGAGTCGCACTATGAGTTATCAGCCAATATTAGAGAATTTGTACATTTGTCAATAACAGGCAGTGTTGTAGTAGTTTTTGTTCTTGCTTGTTTCTTTTAGATTGCCTTTGCCTAATGCTCACTTAAAGTACATTTTCAAAAGCCAACAATTTAATTTAAACACTATTAAATTTAAAATGTAGGGATGCACCGATCCGGATCGGCCGATCTATAATGCGCATTTTGTCAGTTAACCCGGACCTTTAATAAGCGCTAAATGCCACCAGGTGCATGATTTCGCATTGATGTGTATACCACACACTGCGCAAAACCATGTTCATTATCAGCGTTAGGGCTGTAACGATACACCAAACCCCCGATTCGGTTCATATCACCCTTTTTTTTTGTGGGGGGTGGGAGAAAAAAACGATTTTTAAAACAATTTGCCCCCGGCTTGGTAATAGATAATGGGGCTCGAGCACACTGAGTAAATACTTGAACCCCTCGTTATCGACAACCGAAAATGGTCGCATATCTATGGCGGTAAATCTATGCCAGTAATATGCGAGGGCACCACTGATGCTGGCGCGCGCGGTAAATCACATACGCCAGAAGAAAACAGATCTACACGCAAAAGAAACGGGAGCCGCGAGCTCATTTCAAAACCGCATGAAATGTCATCTGCGCGCAATTCAAGGTAGTCACGGGGTGTGTCGCGATGCACCCTTATCACACTGCGACACAGGATCGTGGATCTGAGTGTCATATCGCGTATCGTTACAGCCCTAATCAGCGTGGACGGTGTACATTAAAAATGTTTTTGTGATGCCTAAATTAATTAGTAAATAGGTTTATTATTACTGTCAAACGACTAATCACATCCAAAATAAACAAGTTTTTGTTTACATAAAATGTGTGTACTGTGTATATTTATAATGTATATATAAATACAGACACATGCATGGACATATTTATATATGCTTGGATGCATGGATATATGCTTGTAAATACATCTCATACATGTGTGTTTATATATACATAATAAACATATGCAGTACATGCACATTTTGTAAAAAAAAAAGAAAAATGTATCACGAAAAATCATTTGACAGCACAAGTTTATTTTTATAGCACTGTTTGCTATATATATATGTTATTTTAAAGTAGCTTAACAGAAAATGCTTGTTTCAATGTTAAAATTAGGAAGTATTCAGTAGGAAGTATCAGCCAGACATAAATACATTGACGTAGTGTCCGTACAGCAGTAATATACAACAAATATAATATGTAACATTGTATATGGTTAACGTTATTTATTTGGTTCAGCAGACAAATCAAACCTATTAGACAGCAATTACTACTTGTTCTCCTATTGGTTTCAATATATACAGAAATACTTGAAAGCTTTATAGGTATGTATGTTGAACCAAGGTTGGCGATTTGAAAATGATGCATCAGTAATATGAATATGTTGAAAAAAGAAAAATGGTCAGACTAGATGTTAATAGGACTTGTGCGTTTGCATGAATACTTTCATTAGATGTGATTAGAATCGTTCCCAGGCCACCTCCAAATTTCAGTGATCAGAGCACAGACGATGCATGTTATTATCAGGTGTAAATTGGGCCATAGAGAATTTAGTGGGGGCTTTTTTGATGAGAACAAGTAAATAGACCCTTAGGAACTCCATAATACCTTGCTAACACCCCTTAGCACCTGAATATCAGGATTGTGTGAGAGTTTTGCAAACTGCTCTTCAGAGAATTTGACTCAAAGTACTAAAACATATTTATGCTATAAATAATATATTGCTTTACATTTATTTTGTCTAGAGTAAATCTTGATGGATTTGGAATAAGTCTTGGTTTAACAGAAGCTCTGGCTTGTGGCTGTTCGAGAGCTGAAGGGTCAGAGGAAACGATTTCAGATTGTGGCGCTGTCTTCTCGAGTGGCAGATGAAGGGGCTTAGGCAAAGACAAACAGGTTGCGTTGTCTGTTAGGACTCATCTAGCTCATCTTGACCTTTACCCTTCAGCTGTGACCGTCTGACTAGGTCGGGAGATGCAGTGTTTCTCTGAATTACAGAGCGTTTTAGTGATGACATCAGGATGGAAGATTGGACTGATTCTTTTCAGCACATTTCTTTTACATCAGTGCACGAGAACAGCATGTTTATTCTTCAGATAGATTTCACAGAGGGACGTCTGAAATGTTAAAGCAATTCTGGAAGAAGCTTTTAACAGTGATATTTGTCTGCAGAACTCAACTCGTGTCATTTAAATAGGACAGTGTTTATTCTGTTATTTGGTCTCGTTAGTTAAAAGGCCACATGCACGCAGCTGCTCCTGGTATGGGAGTCCTTTTATGACGGTGCGTTTTCTGGGAAAGGGGATATGGAAAGACGTGATGGAGTAACAGACGTTTTTTTCTGCCCGTAGCTCGTATGAGGAACTAAAAAATCCCTGAAAATCTTCTTCCTGAATTTATGCTGTTTTGTATTTGTATGGCAACGGACAAATAGGGAAACGAAACAATCTTTGCTCATATCCTGTGTAAAATTGTCTTTCGTTCATGTTTTAAAGAATGTAAAATTATTTTACACTGGAGTCTGGCTGTAAGAGAACAAATGAAAGTGTGAGATATCATTCTCCATACAATACAGTTTTATTAAAAATGGTAAGCAATTAATTAAATGTTAAACATCAACAACATTTAAAAAAAACATTTTCTGTTCTGGCTTATTACTGGTTTCATTGCAAATAATTATCTGTTTATTTATTTTTGTGTTAAAAGTGTATAAAAATATTCCATTAAATGTTACATTTGTTTTGCAAAAAAAAAAATGTATTCATTTTCAAAATATGATTTACAATTTTTTTTTAAATACAAAAGATAATTTAAAAAATCCTTAAATTCTTTTGTTTTTAAATTTGCCGAACTAATACAGTTATAATGTAACTCCATACATTTATTAAAAACTTTCACATTTCAGCCAACATTAGCTGATGCCATGTATACTGTAACTTAATGGGGACATAGCCAATATGCACAAAGTGTTTCTACATGGTTGTAATGTATGTTGTTCAATGATATTATATTTAGATTTTATAATTATTCTATATATATATATATATATATATATATATAATTGAATTGTGAAATTGATGTTTTATCTTGCCATTTAATATAGCTGTTGTTGCTGGCATGATGGTAAATCATGAATAAATGAATAACATTTATTTGTAGCATGCAATTCTTTCTCTAAAATGAAAGTGAAAGACAGTAAGCAAGGAAACAGGATCTTAGCAGAATGATGACCAGTCAATGATTTTTGTTGCTCTAGCAATCGTGTCCTCTTGTTTTTGGCCTGCGTGTGTTACATTAAAGATGTTACATTAAAGACATTTTTTTTTCTCACTAATGGCAGATATCCAGCTTGATTTTAGCAAAGGGAGGGTTTCAGTTCCCCCCCTGTTCTCTTATCCACAACATTTATCCATATAAGTTACTCTTTGTGAGAAACTGCAGTGTCCAGACCTCCTCCTCAACTCATAACGTTCTCTGTGCCAGAGCGTGATTTGTGCCCAAAATGTTTTTTTTGTCCCTCCCATTGGAAAATCGTTGACATCACAGTTTTACAGACCCATGGCCTCTGCATTCCCACACCCCCCGAAAACCCTTCTGAGATTATGAGGTCAGGGAAGGCCAAATCTTGAGATTTGTTCTCTGTGACTCTTCCAAATAGACAGAAAAACAATAGGTTCTTGCTACTTCTTTCATGCATCAAAAAGGTTTCCATATTAAACGTGGAGCTAGTGTGCTGGGTTTTTGGAAGAAGATCCAGCGTGGGGTGTCGCCTGCAGCAGCTTTGGGCCCTAAAAGTTGAATTTGCTACAGCTGTGACAGCAGAGATGTCGCAAGGGGGTGTCGGAACAAAAGGTGTGTAGGCAGCTGCCACTACATTTAACGCACACATGTACAGGCAGGAGAACAGAGGATCTGACATACTGACAAGCGTCCCAATCCTGACACCCATCCACCCTCTCAATTACATCCAAAGACACTGATGGACTGAAGGCAGTTGCTAAAGGCATATTAGGGCAAAGGCTGAGTGTGGGGGTCTCTGAGAGGAGGGCTGGGGGTCTGAGCGCTCTGCATTAGAAGCTCATTGCTGAACCGGTCTCCACTGTGATACAGGTCATGGGACGAGCTACGCTGTAGTCCACTTGGATTTTATTTGTTGCTCGATTGGGTCCCTGGAAAGGAACCGTGAGGCTTTTTGCTCATTGTTACTTGTAAAGGGTAAGGAGTTTAATTTGATACTAGTAACGCTCTATTAAGATATTAAGTCTAACTTTCTTTTTCTTTCTGTTACTTAACTTTTTCCTTTTATGTAGTTTCATACTCGAACGCTTTGGTTTCCGTAAAAATAACTGAGTGCGACATTAAAATAGAGCAGTAACATCCTAAAATAGTTTAGTAGTTTGTTTTTTTAGATTTGTATATTCCGTAAACGTCACTAAGAGATCAGGTTGACATGAACAATGTGTTGCCTTCAGGGTATTTCCGAGCGTTGAAGAGTGGTGTGGTGTGACAGAACCATGTGCTGTAATGCATGACAGCTTCACTCTACACGCAGAGCGGTTCACATCTCTGTCTGCCTCTCTCAATCTCTTTCTTATGCTTTTTGTGCACCTTTGGCAGAATACTACTACTTTTCAGTTTTTTGGAATAGGAACTCAGTTTGCTTGTTTATTTTTATATATTTTTTATTCTGTCCAATGATTTTACCAGCAGTTTCAGTCTTGGTTCGGTATGAAAATGTAAATTGCCTTTCAGAAGTTACTAAAGTAACCATAAAGAGATTTTATAATGTTATAAAAGATTTCTTTTTCATTTAAATACTGTTCTTTTGAACATTGTTCTCTGTCAGAGAATCCTAGAAAAACATTTTCAGATGCAGTTGAATTAGCACAACTGTTTTCAGCATTGATTTAAAAATAAGAGATGTTTCTTAATCACCAAATCAGCGTATTTGAATGGTCTCTGAAGAACCATGCGATACTGAAGACTGGAGTAATAATGCAGAAAATTTGCCATGACAGAAATAAATTATATTACAAAATATGTAACATACAAAATATTCAACAAATACAAAAACAATTATTTTAAATTGTAAAAATATAACAGTTTTAGAATATTTAAATTGTGTGTGTGTGTGTGTGTGTGTATATATATATATATATATATATATAAGTATACATAGAGAGAGAGAGAGTTCTTTCTTTTTCACTTGAGGAAAAAGTATGTCAATATTAACAGGAAAGAAAGATCAGTATGTATGTTTATAGCTGCCAGTCTTGTGGCGTATCAGATTATTGTGTCTCATTATCCAGCATTACTTCGCCCTTGAGCTTTTCTACAGAAACACGAATGACATCTTTTTCCTTGTCTAGCTTGTCTCCTGATTGTGATTTTGATATATTACTGAACCGACAAGCTTATCTTTTGTTCGAACCAAAAAATATTTTGTTTTGTTGTGTAACCAACCGCTCATGACGTGTTCATGATGAACCCCAGGGGACACACCCTCGTTTCCAGTCGTCACCTTGATGTCACTAACGTTACGCTGAAAGGAAAGGTGTGTGTGCCTCCAAGACCTTTAGTGGCAGATCAGGGTCATGGTGGGTGAGGGTGGAAAAGATTTACCTGACCCTAGAACAACATGTTAGCCCTTTATGTGCTGCCTCATGCAGTAGCCTGAGACTCTTGTCACTTTCTTCAGCCATGTGGCTGTGCTGTAAACTGACAAGTTTGACCACATTGTCCACACTGATGCTGGGAACGATAATTTGGTGTAAACAACAGCCTATAGTACTGTCGACGACACAACTGTGGTTCATCTGTTCTCAAATGCTTTGTTTGTCAAATGAGCATAAAAGAAAAAGCTCATTGAATCCTATGGCGTGACACCATTTTTTTAGGGTTAGTAGTAACCTTGAATTGTAGTTTGCTTTCAGAGTTGACGAGACAGACAGCAATGGTGTGACTCACAGGCTGAAGACCACGGATCCATTACACCCCTCCCCCTTAAATGCTGTCCTTGCAGTGCAGTACCCACCGCCCTCCCCCCCATCTCAGAGATTGGGTTACGCTTGTGGTTTGGCAGACGTTACGCCACCTATCTCCCTGCTCTTGGAGGAAGTCCAGTGACGGCACTCAGCATAGAACACCGGCGTATCATCAGTATACGTTGTGTACTGGACAAACGGGTGTGTTGAAAAACAGAAATCATGCGCTGCGGTCAGCAGCCGAGTAGCCATATTGGCCAGGGTGAGTTCCTGCCATGCGGGGAGGTTGAGTCAACAGGCTGGAAATATCCTGCAGTTGGTGCTGGCAGTACAACCCCAAGGTTGGAGTAAATCGCTGGATGGTCTCACAGGGCTCCATTTTTGCCCCAGTTTAGTTGCTGCTTATGTTGTAAACAGCAGTCCAAACCTATGAGTATGAGGGTGTCTCTTCAAATCACCTTTGCTCCACCACAGTGGCTTTGTGGCTCCATGTTGAACTGGCCAAGCTTGTTTTTTGTCTTTTTTTGTAAGTCGTATAGCAGATAAGCTTGCTTTGATTTCCTTCTACTCTAGTATAGTTCACAATTGAGATTAAAATCAACATTAAACCGCGTTTGTGACCTGTTTAGCTTTTGCAATGCTTTTTGTAAAGAGTTATTACCATTCTTGCAGATATTGATACGTTGATGGTTAGTCAGATGGTAAAATTTATGGCTGACAAAATGGCCTATGTTAAAACATTGTTCTATAAACAAAAAAGAAAACACAAAAATTATTTGTAAAGGCAATTAGTGTTTTAAATGATTCAAGATAATTGCAAGTGATTGTGTTTAACAGTGGAAATGAGCACTGAGTAAAACCTATACGTTGTACAGCAGGGAAAAAAAGTATTTGACACATCAGCATTTTTATCAGTAATGGGATTTCTAAGTGGGCTATTGACACAAAATTTCCACCAGATGTAGCCATCAAGCCAAATATTGAATTGATACAAAGAAATCAGAACATTTAAGTATACAATTTGAGTCATAATAAATAAAGTGAAATGGCACAGGGAATAAGTATTGAACACACTTTATTTAATACTTTGTAGGAAAGCCTTCGTTGGTGATTACAGCTTCTAGACATCTCTTATATGGAGAGACCAGTCATCTGCATTGCTCAGGAGTGATTCTGGCCCATTCTTCCGCACAAATGGTCTTTAAATCTTGAAGGTTCCTTGGGCCTCTTTTATGAACTTTGATCTTCATTTCTCTCCATAGATTTTCTATGGGATTTAGGTCAGGTGATTGACTGGGCCATTCAAGCAACTTGATTTTCTTTCTTTTAAACCACTTCATCGTTTCCTTGGCCTTGTGTTTGGGATCATTCTCTTGTTGAAATGTCCACCCTCTTTTCATTTTCCACTTTCTGGTAGATGGCAGCAGATTTTTATCCAGAATGTCCTGGTACATTTCTCCATTCATCCTGCCTTCAATAGTATGAAGTAGGGTTGGGTCGAAAGACGATGCAATCATCCATCGCCAATGGCCGTTAGACATTAAGATGCTGTGCCGGCATTGAGATCCTCCGCCCCGCCGCAGCAGCAGCAACCAGCTCGCGGAAAACACGCTTAATTTATGGCGGCAAATCCATGGCATTAATAAGCGAGCACACCACTGATGCTGGCGAGCGCGGTAAATCATTTCCGCGAGAGGAAAACAGATGTACATGTGAAGAAACGGGGCCCGCAAGCTCATTTCAAACCCTTGCACGTGTCATCCGCGCGCAATTCAAGCACTCGCAAGCGATCATTCCTGCGCTCGATCTTCTCTCGTCTGCTAGCGCAAACACTGTTATTTTTGTCCGTTGTGGGGAGGGGCTTGGTGTTTTAGTTACAACTAAAAAAAATTTATATTGTGCAAATATTGTCCATCCATATCCATAATGTGGCTTATTTCTGAACAAAAAGGCATATTCAACAAGAAATGTGGCTTCTAAATGACAGGCAGTTCAAAGGGATGAGTTACATTTTGAAGACCATTTTTTAAATTAGCAATCACACAAATGAATTATGACCCGCAAGGCCAGGAATAAGTATTAAGAACAGGAAATTGTCTCTTTCTTGTGTCAAATCATTCTTTTCAATTGTATTGGAAACATTATAAATTTTTTGATTAGCCTAAATGTGTAAATGAATTTTAATTTCAGTAATTTTGCAAAATTAAATTTCCACTTGGAATCCTCCATTTACATTTTCTAGTGTAAGAATATCTCAATCAGCACGCTTAGCTTTCTTTCTCAGTACAAAATGGCTTTTATTGGCTCCGAGAGTGCCGAGATATTGCTGGCGGTGACAGAGCTGTGGTCATGAGGCGTTTTGTATAGCACCAATGTACGGAAACTGTAAACGGCCGAATTAAACAACTCTCTGTCCCAGTCGGTGACCTCCCGCTCTGAGCAGGGAAGGTGATGGATTTCTCAGCACAGCTTTGGACCCGGTCCAAGCCCAGTTCTGGCACGGTCCCTTATCTCCAAGCCCCAGGCCACTCTGCCTCTAGTTACAGGCAGGGATAACAAAACTGGACTCTCTCACACACACCCCATGGAGGAGATATGCTTACACACGCATACACGCTCGCGCAGAATACCATATGCCCACACATGGATGAGGGCAACGTGCGCTTATCCCAGCGGAGCTCAGGTACTTCAGAGTCCTTGCGAGAAGCACTGCAGCCCAAGCGTGTGAGTCCGAGCTGCTTGAAGATGGAGAATTACTCAATATAGTGAAAGGTCACAAACTTGTGCCTTTTTTTTGTTTGTTTTTTTTTTGGGTTCTTTTTTCAGGAGCGTGTGTCTTTGGACATGTTTACACCAAGGTGTTTTTTTCACTTGTTTGCAACCCTGTGTAAATGTTGTTTTGCTTGTGTTGCACGCTGAAGCTTGGTTCCGCAGGATTTCCTCAGTGGTATGAGCAAGCCGCAACTCAAAATTATAACACCTTCCCCTGTATGTGTGTGTGACAGCTGCATCATACAACGGCTCACCTTTTTGCTCTGAGCTGTGAGAAATGCCTTGTGTTGACACGTGTTTGTATGCGTGTGTGTGTGTGTATTCATTTATTGTGCATTGGTTTTCATGAACATGACTAATTTAAGATGATAAGGTTTTTGTTTTTGTTGCAGGTGGTTCCCCAAGTTGAGAAAACGGAAAGGGACCAGTGTTTTATCAGTAAAAAACAAACGTCTTTGTTTTTTCATGATTGTTTAATTGCGGTGCTCGCTAACCCTCAAGGTTAGAGATCTAAACAAACCCCAGAGTTCCCCAACTTTGTCATGTAACCTGTCCCGTACTGTTTGTTCTACAAACTTACATAATACCTTAAATCATGCAGCCTGTTGGAAGTGTGCTGTTGTTTTTCTCAGCAATGAGACTTGCAGCTTTCACCTGCCAGTTGATAAACTACATAAAAAAAATTAAAAAAAGGTAATATTTACAAAGAACCCTTGCTGTTTCTGGACTCTTTTGACTTCGAGCACTTTTTAGCAACCGCATAAAATGTGCTAAAAACCATACAGTACACCCTAACACCATGGCATTTGTGGTGCAAGTGCTGCATGGGCCAAAACTACTCTTATTTTCCTGCTAAAATATAATAATTTGTTGGATCTGTCATACTCTCATCCATCAAAATTACATGCATATTTGATATTGCAAAGATAATTCTGTCAACGTAATGAAATATTCAAATATTTGTAATTAAATACATTTTTTATTAATACTTTAGTTTTATACAATAATATAAAAAAAATAAATTGATCATTTTTTTGTAAAAAAAAAAATATATATATTTATAAATATTTAATTTATCTTAAATAAAAAAAAATTCTAATAATATCCTCTTGTAGCCCCCCGTTTGAATAACATTATCAAGTTTCAGCAGTAACAAGCAGTACTTCATGTGTTCTCTATGGTTAGAGAGTCTGACTGTGAGGAACTGCAGTCTGAGGACACTTTCCAGGTCCCTTGTGAAGCGACTGAGATCAGAGCTGGGAATTAGCCCCTCTCAGCGCTCACAGGGTGAAAGGTCAAACTCTGACTCTCATTGCAGATAAAGAAGTCTTTTCATGTATTGGCCCCACAGACCAAAACACACAAACCCACTCCGAGTCACTTTGAACTTAAGCCTGTGCTGCTGACGGCCGGCTGAGGAAACCTTTCCTGTCGACACATCCTCTCCATGTGGAGTTAGAAACTCTCTTAAACATAAATGCTCACACACACACACCGTGTTTTACTGAGGAAAGAAGTGATGAAGCTTGTGACAGGTATTGTTTTGTCATGCCCAGCAGCTTGGATTGTGTATAAGAGTATGTGAGCTACTGCATTCTGACCTTTTCTGTCAATCTAGATGTTAGAACAAACAAAAAGTGACGGTGAGTTTGTGGTTCTAGATGTATTTCTCAGTTGTTTTGTTATAAATGGAGAACACTGGAGTTAACTGAGTGAACGGCTTTTGTTTCGTAAGAAACTTTTTACTATCTTTAATTAACGACAGACTCAAAGTCGTTCTTTAGTAGGAGAGTAGAGTTCTGATCGCATGCATATACTGAATTTTCAAGCCTGGTTTGAACTAGAACACTAATCAAAACTGATGCCATAACTACACAGATATGTGGCAATTGGCAAAATTATTCAAAATTTATCATTTTTCTATAACGTGTGTTTGTTGTTACTTTTAGTATTTTAAGCTTAAAAGCCTGGAATGGAAAATATATTTCCTGTCTGCATTTCGAAAGAAAAAAAACATTTGAATAGTTGACACTTTTGTGTTCTCACAATGCCGTTAGCCTATCAGTATTACTATGGTGTAATTTTGACATGTCCGCAAGCCTTTGGAAGTGTTTACTTTACCAAAAGGTATTTGTTTTGCAGGAACAAGGTGGAAGAACCTTTACAGTCGCTCTTTAATATGCTTCCAGTCAACAATAACAATAACAACAATAAATAAGTACGCTATTAATTTTGTGCTTTCTCCAAGAGGCCCTAGAATTCATGTCAAGTCGAGACTTGAAGGGAACATTTGGGCTTTTTATCACAACGAAAGTGGCAAAGAAGTAAGAACTTGTAATTCGAGTTGGTCAGATTCACTTGAGGTTGTCTCTAAGCATGTGCACTTTGACCTGAAAAGAGGAAATGAGGAAGTTCGCAGGCTTCCCTGATCAGGGAGTCCGCTTGTGTCAGCAGTCATGTGGGGATGTGTGAGCGTGAGTGTGTACAGTCTGGATGTATATATAGAATTCTGTTTTAAGCCCTTGGTTGTTTTTTAATCGAAGGCAGAGATAATAATAGCATGTTTTAAAATTATCCTGGCCCATATGACAATTCTTAGGCTGCAGTAAATCCATTCATGCAGCCTTTTTCATTCATACACACACACACACACACACACAAACTTGTGCCATCTCGCTCCCAGGCATCTGTTCTCACTGTTTGTTGGCTTTTTATTATTATTATAAAGTGAAAAAATTCACTTAACCTTCAAACGTGGCTCAAATATCCGTGTTGACTAAACAGCTAAAAGGGAGACTTGTTAGTGAGAGAAGATTGTGAGTGCTGCTGGATGACACACTCGAGCATAGAGCCACTTCAGCAGGTGTTTCCCTGCAGGTGAAGATGCTTCAGGTCTGTAAGCGACATCAGCGTCAGCGGTTTGGGAACAAGAACATATAATCAGGCTCTGTCAGGTTGCAGAAAGGGGCTCTGCCCAGCTGTATGTGGATGTCATGCGATGTGTTGTTTATGGTGCTTTTCCACTGCATAGTACGGCATGCTACGGTTCAGTACAGCTCACTTTTGGGGGGTACCTGGTCCTTTTTTTTAGTACCACCTCAGCCGAGGTTCCAGGCGAGCTGAACCGTTACCAAAATGTGACGTGTAAACACTGCTGTTCACAGACTGGTCGGAGAAAATCATCATTGCTGCGACACAAGACACAACAGACCCGCTAGATT
Source organism: Enteromius paludinosus (assembly GCA_032361165.1). NCBI lineage: Eukaryota > Metazoa > Chordata > Actinopteri > Cypriniformes > Cyprinidae > Enteromius > Enteromius paludinosus. The sequence goes on along the minus strand of JAUMHQ010000024.1, from coordinate 1,300,502 downwards.
TAAATCAGCACAGCCAGCGAAGAATCGGACGCAACGGTTTTGTTTGAAGAAACCAACATTTTGTATCAACCATTGAGGAAGTACAGACGTTCCTCTCGTTGATAGCTGAGGAGCGGATTCAGCGAGAGCTTGATGGGGCGACGCGGAATGAAAAATACTCCATTGTTGTGTGTTTGTTTGATGTCACGGCAGTAAAGACGGCGCAAACGACACGTGAATAATCCCGCCCACTCTAAAGCGGTGCTAAACTGCAATGGAAATGCAAACCGAGCCAAACTGAGCCGTGCCGTGTCGAGCTGAGTCGTACCACACAGTGGAAAAGCGCCTTTAGTTTACACTTAGCTATGGCTGAGGTGTGATTTGTTTATTTTGTCCTGCCAGTTCTTCACAAGCTTAAGTGTTCCCATTATGGTCCTCAAACCTAGCAATATCAGGAAATTTCTAAAGTGTGAATTCCATGCCTGAAACATAAATTGCCAGTATCTTAAAAAGTCATGGAAATTGTTATTGTAGTTTATGATGAGGTTTGAATTATTTGAGTTACTAGAAATTACTAGTCATGAGTCTAATCTTTTATAAATGGATTTGAAAAAATCCTGGAAAAATAAATAAGTGTGGGAACCCTAAAGTTTGGAGACTTGAAATTCAACTTTCATTTGCTTAAATATAGGGGTGAGTGAGTAGGTGACACAATAATCACAGGCCGCAGATTATTTGACAGACTCACCAGTAAAAGCTTTGTGTTCGATATTATTGAGAAGAGTAATAATCTTTAATCAAATCTTTAATAAAATTACAGGTTGCAGAGCATGTTATTCTGTTGGAGTTTGTTGGAGTGTTATGTACTTATGTAAAATATTTAAAATATTGATGTACACTACTGTTCACAATTTGGGGTCAGTAAGATATTTAGTTATTTTTTTTAAAGAAATATTTTTATTCAGCAAGGATGCATTGAATTGATCCAAAGTGACGGCTAAGATATTATTTAGTGTTTTTTTTAATGTTTACATAAAAATATTAATATTTTTATAATAAAAATATTATAATTTAATATATTAAATTAGAAAACAGTTGTTTTAAATTGTACAAATATTTCACTATTTTTACCGCAACATTTAATTAAAAGTAAATGCAGCTTTGGTAAGCATATGCTTATGCAAAATAAATGCAAAAACATAAAAAATAATCGTACCCGCTCTAATGTTCACCAGGATATGTAATAAAATTATTTAATAAAATTTTAAGTTCTGGTCTCTCTTTTCTTTCACAGAATTCATCACAAGACCATCTTCATCTTCATCGCCACATTTTTCCAGGGGGGTTTGGATATCAGAAAAGACACCTGTCGGATGACATGCACCCTGAGCAGACAATGATCTGAAGGCCCTACCAGGAGGCCACATACTTTCTTTCTTCCTTCCCTCCTTCCTTTTTTTTATCAGTGGAGGAAGACGGGTGAGCCCAGCTGCCTCAGACAGGTGGCATACGGAGAGAGAGAGAGACTCTCTCACACACATCTTCATACACAGAGGCGACTAGTCGCCATTTGTGCTCCCGTAACTGCCTCGAGAAATTCTGACCTCTGACCTCACCACCCCCAACCTCACCCCCACCCCTGCTCGGCCAATCACAGCAGCCATGGGGAGGAAAAAGATCCAGATTCAGCGAATCACAGATGAGCGTAACAGACAGGTGAGTGCGAAGCCTGATTGTCTGCAGTGGCAGCATTCTTATTTCAACATAACTTCTTTTCAGCTTTAAATGTGTAACTGAAAATGATTCATTTTGGCAGCTATCTCTGAATAAAACGCGCAGAATATACTCCGGAGAGCCTAACAAAACATAGTATTGCCATTTTAACAAATCTTTCCTATTGGTTCTGACTTTTGTGAGTTGCCTTAAGTTGCATCTGTAATTTAGATATCTTGTTCAAGACAAACATTGCGAGGCGAAATCAAATCTTACTCCTCCAATGCAAGGTTCTGTTGATTTGTTGCTGAAGTGTAGATTTTGAAGTGTGTAGTACTTTTCCCTATTTCAGTTTAATAAGCAGAGACAACTACAAGTTATCCACTCGTAGGTTGTCTTCCCTTAGGGTGTAAACACTGGTGCTTTCAAAGCACTGCTGTTTGTTTGAATGGTGAGGTTTTCCAATTTCTGGCTTAACTGATGCAGCAGGATTGTGTTTATTAATTTTACATCTAACAGTCACATTTAGTTTCTTTGAATATTAGTATTAGTTGTAAATGAATTGAATTACACCTAATCGAAGTGGAATACACTTCATTGTTGCGTGTACATATGATTGTATTTTTACCACGAGCAAACTCACAAAGAGCTCATAAAAGGCACTTTAGCTCCTTGTTTCTTCACGCTTGTCCTCTGTTTGATGGGGAACCCTTTTGTTTCGTTCTGCATCATTACAGCACGTCCTGTTTTTGGTTCATTTAGAAGTATTTGGTCTGTGTTGCATTCATATTTTTTTCGAACCATGTCAGAGTTCGCTTGGAAGCAAACCGAGCTCCATCTTTTTTAGTGCTTGTTTGGTGCGCGTCTGGCTTCGGATGGCGGCATTCACACATACTCCAATGAACAGGCCAGTCGCACCATAGTTTGTTTTTAACCCTTAATATGTCATAACCTAAAATTAAATGTGGTATTTTAGCGATTTAATTATGAAGTTCTTCATATAGAGTCATGAAAAGTAAGTTTAGTTTGTTTAGACGAGTGTTAATTTTTGCTCTTTTGTTATATTTATTATATAAGTGGGGTTCACCTAAGCTTAATTTCTGTTTTCTGTGCTACCCATGCTTCAACAGTTAACCCTGTCCTATGAAACCCGTTAAATCTCAAACTTTGTAACAGTATTGCTTTATATTGCTTTATAACATTATGGTGGAGCCACTGATATGGGGTTAAGAGATTAATGACTACATTTTAATTTTGGGGTGAAGTAACCCTTTAAAGTAATCCATTGTTTTTAATTTGGAGTTAGAAGTTCTACTCACTAGTGTCCATGTTGGTGAGAATGTGTGGGGAATGTTTTTCTGGTCACAGTTGTGCTGATAGGTGTATTCACTCTGACCGGAGCAGGTGTGCATACTCAACCTTAGCCTGCTTCGCTGTGTCAGCGCTATCTGTCTCCCTCAGGTGTGCCTGACTAATCATATTTCTAACAAAGTTACAAAAAGTCTTGTAGTTTGTCTGACCCAGATTAGGCCTCATTTTGTATGAAATATCACTTTTAATTGAGATTTCATCCAGAAAACGATTCTGCCTTGGATCTTGTCCTTCCGACCTTCCTGTGGCAATTAAAGAATTAAAGAGTGCGAAAAGGGGACATGAACTACAGTTTTTGCTGCAATAAAATGTGCCTTTTAATTACGAAACTCCAGCATAGAGGCAACTTTATAAGAGAGGTGTAGAAGAAGAGAGGTATCCAGAACTGACAGACGGCAGCAGGTGAGAGAGCGAGCTAGAGTCTGCGTGTGCAGTAAAGGTCAGTAGGTAAGCATTCGGCCCTGAGGTTAATTGGATCGAGAGAGGAGCGGAAAGAAGTCAGGTCGCTGCCTCTCAACATTCTTCACAATGATAAAGTTGTTTTCTCCTGTTGCCATTGGTTACCTGCGATTTCTATTTTCGATGGCAATTATGTTGCTGGTGTTTATCCTGGTGCTGGTGTGGAGAGAAGGAACATCAGCTCTCTGATTGTCGAGGTGGAGGAGAATCTTTCACCTAATGGAAAAGGGCTTTTATTTACAGAGATGCAATCACTGTCTGCTAACACTTTCGAGCTCTAAAGGTTAAGGAGTCCTGGGTTTGAGCAGAAACAACTTTCTTTCTAGAGGTGGCACTTTTGCAAGCAGAGGACACTAGAAAGCTCTAGAAAGCTGTTTGGTCAGTTCTGAGAGAGAAAAATCGGCTATTCGGTGGCTAATCCTGAGTCAACCTCTGTGCACTGCAATTTTTTTAGCCTTATTCTGTTCCACATGATTCCAGACTTGTTTTTCCAGACTTTCCCGTCTTCTGTTAAATTACAAAATAAGTTGCGAAAAATGTAGTTGGTTAATTTTGCCCTTGGTATTACAATGAATAGTGACTGGAGCTTTCAAGCTTTGAAAATAGCATAAATGCATCATAGAAATATCAGTATTAAGTGCAAATTTGACCTAACAGAATTTAAACATGAAGCAAAGTTGCATTAGATATAGTTCTCATCTCTTCACTCATCCCTGTTTAACCTAGTCATTTTATTTTTTACGTTTAATGATATTAAATACTATTTTTATCTGCATGTTAAACAGCCACATTTGCACTTATGACTTCCCAGACAGTATTAAGTGAATTCTAAACAAGTCTGACTCATTTTAAAGATCAAAATAAAAATAATTTGTTCATGAATTTGCTCATGTCTATCATATTAGTTTAGAAGACAATGTTCATGATATTGTAATGATGCTTTTGAAGTGTTTTTGAATCTCAAATTTGAATCTTCAAGCTCCAATCCTCATTTTTGGTCGTTTTATTTAAATAAAAATGAAAATAGATTCTTCAAAAGATCTGTTTTTGATTTTTTTACAGAGGAACCTGGTTTGGAACAACATAAATTGGTTGTTTAAGGTTCACTATAAGTGTAGTATCTTCAAATATATAGTTTTCTGTACTCATCCTTCATCTCAATCATCCTCTTTTTCACCCTGTCTAACCCATTCTTTCTCTCTGTATCCACAGGTGACCTTCACCAAACGGAAGTTTGGTCTGATGAAGAAAGCTTATGAGCTCAGTGTGTTGTGTGACTGCGAGATTGCCCTCATTATTTTCAATCACTCAAACAAGCTCTTCCAGTATGCCAGCACCGACATGGACAAAGTGCTCCTCAAATACACCGAGTACAATGAGCCGCACGAAAGCAGGACCAATGCAGACATCATCGAGGTAACACAGACTTACAAGCCCACCATGAATCCTCCCAGTTTCAGGTGGCAGGAAATTGTTTAGTTTGTTTGTTGTAGTCTCATTCGTCCTTTATTTGTTTGTTCCTTCTCTTCATTCTTTCCTTCCTGTCTTTGGTGAACCGTGTTAATTTGGTTGCAGTAGTTCAGTCAATAGCCCTATTCGGTCGGGACTATTTTTCCCTGAGGAGGCCAGGTAAATTTGTGTGTTTTTCCTCACAGAAACCCTGTTAAAATCACAGAACAAATTCCCTACTGTTTTCCGGCTAGCACACAAGTCCTCTGAGAAAGATCCGGTCCAAATAGGAATGTCTGTAATTTTTTTTTATTTTTTTTTTGATGCTTCTCCTCATTTATTTTGACCTTTATCGAATACTGTAACCAAAGCTAAATTTGTCACTTCATTACATAGTGAACTTTCGTTATAGACCATGATAAAACCATTCTAATTTGACTTAATTTACATGATACTTCTAAGAACGTTTTAGTATAATCTTGTAACCATGACCAAAAAAATACCTTGGTTATACCATGGTGACAATGTAAATAGACAACATTGCAATTTCTTCAAGAAATGGCAAGGCATTTGCATAGCTAAACACTCACCCATAGGGAGGCCGGCTGCATGTGTGAGAGAGTGTGTGTGTGTGTGTGTGTGTGTGTGTGTGTGTGCACATCAAGAGAGCATGAAGGGTGGTTCAGAGGCTCGTGGATCTCTATACGCCGCTGGCTAACTGCCTGGACGATGGTGGGACAGGAGAGGTAGGGACAGCTGCACCCTCTACCACCTCCTGCCTTTGGCCAGAGAGAAAAAAGTGGCTTACACACAAACACACACACGGTGCCCATCCGGTCTCTGTCCCGTCCAAAACAAGATGGCGACCGCGCTTGTGTGTGGCATGTTGTTATAAGGCATGCAACGTTAACATGCAGAGAACAGCAGCAGTGGAAGAGTGTCTCAGATAGTACAGCCTTGTGAAAGCTTGGAAATTATTGGTAAATAATAACTTAAATTTAGTGTCTTTACTGACAGCGGAAGAGTTAAAGAGTGTTTCAGATAGTATAGTAAATAAAAAGCTCTGTTTTCCATAATGAATTATTTGGTGCAAGTTGTGAACAACATCAAGTGTTTGATTTAAAATAAACCAGCTCAAAGAAATCATTTACATGCAAATTGAACTGGTTTGATTCTTCAGTGATTTAAATATTTTGGTCCTCGGGTTAACAGCTTATTAAAAATGATCAGTTAACAATAACTTAAATTCAGGTCTTTTTCTGACATACAACTATCGTATTGCCTCAGTGGAAGAGTAAAAGTGTCTCAAATAGAATTCACCCAAAAGTAAAAAAGAAATTCTGTTGTTTACTCACTCCAAACTCATGATGGGTTTTTTTCTTGTCATGATGCACTTTAATGGAGCTGTTTTCCATAATAAATCTTTCAGTGCAAGTTGATCATGCATTGAATTGAAAAGCTCAATAGAATGATTTGTTTTCCAGTTGGATAGAACAAGTACTCACTAGTTCAATGATTTGGTTGCTTTGGTTCTTGGGCTTAGTGGAGGGAAAGTTTAACAATGAATAGCAACTTAAATTGAGATCTTGTACTACAAGATTCAAAATGTAGTGCACAGATAGTATGAACCAGATTTGTAGTGCGATTTGTCATTGCTATGAACTTCACTGTGAACTATGAACAAATACTATACTATAGGAACCACATGATTGTGGATAAATGATGACAGAATTGTTTTTTTTGGGGGTTTTTTTTTGGTTGAACTGTTCCTTTAAGACACAAAAGTGTGTACAGAAAAAGCAATGTTTATTTCAACATTAGGCGGTCATTCCGTGCAGTTTCAAATGCAGTCATCGGAGAGTGAATGCTTATGTAGAGTGTTTGATGTTGAGAAACTGATGACTCTTTTGCAGAAGCCCCCAGTGGTACAGGTGCATGTTTCCTGTTGGTTGCAGCTGCAGAAATCTCTTAAGAGAGTGAGTGTGTGTGTGTGTGTGTGTGTGTGTGTGTATGCTTGCATGCACTGTGGTGAGGGCGTTAGGCCGCTGTGGGTCACATCAGCTCAAGCCTGACTGGGCTGCTTTTTTGTGTGTAAAGGCTGAAGGCTGTCTCATGTAATATTGAGAGGCAGAGTGACAGTAGAGGCAGACCTGGTGCAGAGTTCCCAGTGTTTGGCCTGATGTTTTGGGGGCAGTACTGTTCAGAAGGCCCTTCCTGTGACTCATGTCCATGTCTTCTGTGCTTCACCTGGTTATTTAACTTTCATAGACCCAACAGAGACAGAGAGACAGGCAAAAAGAGATAATTCAATGAAGTAAGAGAGATTCACTGTTTATAAATGATGAAGTGGCTTACAATCACCCAGAGAAAAACCCTCATTCACCCTACAGCTCACTGTACACACACACACACACACATATTCAGGCAGGCATGCTTTCACACTGACGCATGACTGAACAGACGCATATGTACGCACACTGCCTCTCTTCTTCTCTCTTGCTACATCTCTCTCTTTTTGCTCTCATCTCACTCGCCTCGTGTTGCACGTGCCTAGTGTGTGTGTGTGCGCGCGCGTGTGTGTGTGTGTGTGTGTGTGATTGTATGGGGGCTGCCTGCTTCTTCTGCCAGAGCTTGTTAATCTGCTTGACTGCAGATCCCAATCAGGAGAGAGACAGAGAGAGGGAGAAAGAGACAGAGAACGGGAGGTGGAGAATGAAAGAGACAGAGAGATGAAGAGTGGGTGTTTAAGGATGAAGATCCTGTAGATATCAGTTGGGATTGAAGGGAGGTGGTAAGAAGAAAAACACAAGGCTTTGCCCTTTTTCGTAAGCAGCTCAGATGAAGAGGCCTTGGGGACTTAAATACAAAAAAATATTTTTTACATTTCCTTTATAAATGGTTGGTGTGATTCATCTATTCTCAGGTTTCTAATGAACAATATGATAATGTTTCATCAAAATGTAATAACTTTCTCTGCTTCTAAAACAATCTTTCTTGTGCTGATATCACCAGGGTCATGTAGGTAAAATAATATTAATATTTTTACAATTCGTTTTTTACTATCCAATCAAATCCAGCTATATAAAATAAATGGCTGATTTACTGAATATTCTGTTTAGTCTTTATTTACACTTAAAGGGACGGTTTACTCAAAACATTAAATCTGTCATCATTTACTCGGCCTTTTGTTGTTTTGAACCTAATTGACATAATACATTTTTATTTTTCCTTTCAAAACACTGACAGTCAATAGTGATCATGTGCATCAACCTCAAATAAAGCACTATTAAAGTAGTCCAAATAACTACTTGTACGTTTTATGAATGCAGAATAAAGGATAAGATTTAGAAAGAACTTTTAGTTTGTTTCAATGTCACATGATTGAACATTACTGAGTTTTCTTTTGCCCTTGTTGCAGCTTGACAGACAAGGTCCAGACTGTATTTTCAGAAAGAGCTGTGTGTCCCTGAAAAAATGAAAGCATACAGATCTGACATGACATGACATGAGAGTAAACAATGACAGTTTTGATTTTTTGTGAACTTTTTCCTTCTCGCTGTTGTAAAATTAGTTTCAGGTTGTTAAACAATTAACGTATTATATATCTGCTGCTCTTTAGGAGAGCACTTGCATTGAAACCAGGGCTGACAGTAGATAAAAACAGTATTCATATTAAATTACATATTATACAATACTAATTAGATGAATCACTGATACTAGCATACACCTGTATTTCCTAAGAAAGTTAAGATTCAAACAGGTCAGGTGGCATAATTTCAGTTTTATTATAAGAGTTATTAATATTGGCTATTAATACCAGTGAAATTTCACAATTCTTAGTGTTCTTAATTATTTGTTTTTTTTTTAAGTTGGTAAAAATTATGATTACAATAAATGTTACCAAGTTAAAAGTGAAATGTAGCATTTCTATATTTGTCATTCAAGTAAATTAGATTAAAAAGTTTTTAAATTAAGTATTCAAACAATCAGTAATGAAGAACACATAAAGTTAGCACAGTAAGTGTTTTTTTCTTGGTTTTATCAGCATTACAGTTTAGTTCTTCTAAATGGCATACCAGACAGTGGCAGAAACCTGCTGTGTTTACATTGATGCCACGCCAATCTGGCATTTTGACCAGGGAAGTGCCCATTTATAAGCATTCAGGTGTAACCACCTGTCACCAGACAGCTTTTAAAGACAAAATTGAGTGGTCTATAGTACCAATACTACAGAAGGAACTGAATTTAATTTGAGTATCGACTTGACATCAAAGTCGACACCAGCACTTTTGACGTGCCTGATGGCAGCAGTTCTTTTCAAGTGTGACCACTGGCGTTAGATTGTCGAGATGAAATGACTGTGAACTCTTAACCTCGGTCTGCAAAAGCTGAGAAATCTGTGTGTGCTGGACATCGACTAAGCCCTCTTCGATATCAAGATGATGTACTTCAGCTTATTCTCTCGGATCCGCCTCCACAGTGGGCTGAGCCGTGGGCTATCAGCCCAGATCAGCTGCTAAAATGACTCCATTAGCCTCATGTATGAGTTATAGTCAGACTCGCCTTATAATGGCAGACACGCTGCCTTTAAAGGAGGAATTGAGATGGAGGGATGAAGAGGAGGAGTGGAGGGTTCAGAGGGGCCGCTAATCTGTCAGATGGGTGTATCTGGACGCTATCGTCTGTGTAAGCTGGCAGGCTGTGGCGAAGCTGAGGCTTTCAGCGCTTTCTCAAGGGATGGCCGGGGGGGTTGCAGCCTTCTCTGCTTTACACGCTGCAAATGGAAGGTGACATTACAGTCTGCCTGCGTTGGACATCAGCACACACTTGAGAGAGAGTTATTTGTGCGTTTTAAGGCCATAAATCGCCGTGGACCCCTCGTTTTTAGATCAGTGTGTTTTGTTTTTTTCAATTGCAGATTCTTAAACTTTTATTCGGTCCCTCTCAAATGTTTGCTTCCATCCCACATAGGAAGTGGGAGTTTGAAAAGACGATATGGGATGGAGAGAGGAGGGGAATAGAGGACAGAAATGAGTCAGCTCCTTAAGTCGTGGAAGAATGAGAGCATTACTGGATTAGAAAAGAGACACAAAGATACAGAGTAAAAAAAACATCCAGTTACATCAGAAGAAAGAAAGTAAAGGTCGAGGGGTAACAGATGAAATAGTGTAAAGACAGGAAGGGGAAGCTAGAGAGAGGGACCGTACTGGGGGGAGGGAAGGAAGGCGGTTGCAGGGGGAGGGGCGCTACTGAACGAGGTTAGCCAGTCAGAGGCAGCGGAGCTCTGCAGGGGAATCTTCCCTTGGCAACACAAATAAGCACCCGCCCCATAAAGGAGAGACAGCAGGCAGAGAAATACAGGGACAGGTGAACAGATGGAGCCGACTCAGAGACAAGCTGATCAGCTGACCCACTCCTCACTGTGTGTGTGTGAGAGGGAGTGTGTTATGTATGAACAGTTGAGCTAGATCAAATGCTTGTATTTTGTATGTATGTATTTTTTTCATTATTCATCAAATCGTCCTCTAAATCTATAAATTATTAGCATTGCTTGCTAAGGCTATTGCTAATGATCGTGCTTAGGGATTTTAACAGCTCCTGTTTCTAAATATTTGCGGCCTCAAAAAAGCCTGTAATTGCTCATCGTTTTGTGGATTGAGGTCCAAATCGGCATTTTACAGTGATTTCTGAAGGGATCGTGACAGTAATGGTAAAAAAGAAGATAATTATTTGAAAATGTAATGATGAGAATGAAATAATGAGAAAATGTATGCATTTTTGAAGTGTTAATTGTCCAGTTGGCATTGCTGATCTGGATTATGTTGTTTAATGCTGTATTTTCTTTGCACACTTTTCATGTCACTATGACCTCTGTGAGAAGGAAGAAGGCAGAGCTGAAAACCGTTTTCCATTCAGCCTCACT
>JAUMHQ010000024.1:1276164-1289598 GCA_032361165.1 Enteromius paludinosus | reverse complement strand
ACCCCCCCCCCCCCCCCCCCCAAAAGCTACTTAGAGAAAATCTTATTTGGAAAATCTTCTCAAAAAAAGACTCGAGCTGTTTTCAGGCTGAAACCGATAAACTAAGTTTCTCCTTTTTAACTTATTTCCAGCCCACGGTTGTCTATGGGCTGTGCAGTTTCATCGTTTTCCAAGTCATGGTGTAAAATCGAATTTATCCGCTTCACTCCCTCATGAAACATTTTGCTGATGTACAATGGTCCTGGTTTATGTGTCACACGTTACTCTGTAGGTTTTACAAATCAGTGCTGCTTCTCTCTGACTGACATTTGTGTTTCTAAATGTGAAATATGCTCCTCTCCTTTTCTTCTCCCAATCCAAATGCTTTAAGACGTTGAGAAAGAAAGGCTTTAACGGTTGCAACAGTCCAGAGCCAGACGGGGACGATTCGATCGACCAAAGTCCGTTACAGGAGGACAAATTCCGCAAGAGCGAGGAGCTGGACATCCTCTTCAGACGCTACGGAGTGAGTATTCCTCTTTACCCTGTCGTTCTAACCTCCCTCCTTCTCTTTCTTCCCCTCTGTCTCTCTCCTGTCCTTGGTTGGAAATAAACCAAGGCTCTGAACAAGAAAGAGCACCGGGATTCGGAGAGCCCAGACCCTGAGGAGCCGTTCTCCCTCACACCTCGCACAGAGGAGAAGTACAAAAAGATAGACGAGGAGTTTGATAAAATGATGCAGAGCTATAGGCTTTCAGTGAGTACCCGTGTGAAGAGGCCTGCTTTTGGCCCTCCAACCAACTCACACAGCCTGCTGCCGGCCCGGCAATCAACTCACAGAGCACCTAGCAGCCATCTCTCACCCCATTTCCCTCCCACCACCCCTCAATCCCCTCTGAATGTGTGTGCTTGGGCAAGGAGAGGGCAGTTGGGTGCGAGAGGGCGAGTGTGGGCCGCATCCCTTTGATCCTCACAATCCACTTTTTCCAAACGCGCCTGTGATTTATAGCTGTCTTGATTCTGCGTGCTGTTGTTTCTTGTGTTCTGCGATGACTGATGCTTGTTTCACGTTTGCCAGGAATAGACTTCTGACTCATCTGGGTCCCGATTCAGGCGTCGGTGAAGATAATTTTCATTAAGACACTGTCAAGAATGCTTTATGCATGAACCCTGCATGAGGAATCTCCTCTAAGGAGGTACAGAAACAAGAAAGTGCTGCTCGCTATCTCAACGTATCGTGGGCCTGGGTTTGATGTGATTTACACAGTGAACGTGATTCAACAGGATGTGGGCAGCAAAGCCTGATTAGTGTAGTAAGTTGCGTTCTCTTTCCTCTGTAATGCTAATGGGACTGGAAATTAGACGTTGCTCGGTAGCTGCATCCAAAAAGCATTTCGTCACCTGATGAAGGGCCAGTTTTCTTCTCCTTCGCCTCCTCCCATTCTCTGCCCAGTGCTGTGTTCACGGGCCGGAGCACAAAGAGAGTCATCCAGCACCTCTCTCTTTCTCTGCCACGTAATCCCAGCATGAGTGCCCGAGGAAGCAAAGCTAAAACCTTAATCCCTCTCACTGGGGACACCCAGCAGCATGTGTACTACGAGCTCTACTTAACAAGCCGGAAAATGATCAGTTTGTAATGAGTTTTTAGATATTCACCACTAACTGTCTGATTTGGCTGTGGTAGTAATTTAAGTGGATAAAGCTATGAGGAAATTAGTTTTTGCCTTTATAAAAAAAACAAAAATTGCTAAACATACTAATTTAAATTAGCTCTCTATCCAGAAATTGTTTTTAATTTCAACTTGAAGTAAAAAGAAAAAAAGACAGTTAATATTTCTGTATTGTTCACCAAACAGGAATGCAGTATGCATCAGTGATTATTGTTTTGATATTAAATATACACTACAATTTGAAGGTTTGAGGTCGGCAGGATACTTTTAGTAAGTAAGAATGCATTAAAAATGAATCAGGATCCATGCTACACTGTTTCCTAAAAATTCATCAGAGCAATAATTTAGATTTTATTCAAATAGAAAGCTGTTATTTAAAACGTTACTATTTCACAATAATACTGTTTTTATGTATTTTTGATCAAATAAATCTAGCCTTTGTGAGCATTCTTTCTACAACATTTTAAAAAACCCAAATATTTTCAAGTAGTAGCGTGTATCGGTTGATATTTCTGTCGATTTAATATTTAGATGGCGTTTGCAATATTTAACTCTGACTTAAATGTGAATCCATTTGCCTTTCATATTTTCGCGTACAGTGTTGCAAGGAGCAAGTGAAAACAGACTCTTGACGTTTGTTCAGAATTCGCTCAGCACTCCGCTTTGGTAATTAAGTGTTATAATATATATCAAATTTGTGATTGCATTGTATTGAATTACATTTAAATCTATTGAATTCCTCTTGTGCACCGTGAGCTCCAGTCCAAAGCGACTTCATGTGATTATGATTTGCCATCTTGTTTCCCAAACCAGTCAGTCTTTCTCACTTCACTGGTCACACTCTTCCTCAAAGTCACACAGTCTCTCTTTCAGTACCAAGTGTCATTCTTATCACAGTTGTCTATCGCTCGTCTGTGTGTCTAGACTTATATAATATTGAGTCTGTTGTATTTATCTTTAGTTGTTGAAGGCACATCATAAGTGTAAGATTGCGCTTTCTGGCTGAGACATTGGAGGCTAGAAACTAGATTTTTTTTCTGTCTTGGTGTGTGTATTCGGCTGAGGTGTGTTTGGTGCTCCATATTTTGAACCAGCTGCTCGTCTCACACTAATGACCCTTCCCTCTCCTCCGCCCTCCCCTCCCTTCACCCTGCCTGGCCTGTGGCAGAGCTGGAACTTAGTTGCTGTTTCGTCTACAGGCCCATTTGTAGTCAAGTTAGTCCACCCAGACGCGTAGCTTGAATATGATTAACCTGGAATATTATTTTAAAAGAGCTTTGGCTTCGGTATATTCTCATTAGAAGGCATTTCTTCGAAAACAACAGCGGTCATAGAGAATTTAAGCCCAAATTCTGATCAGAGGTCAATCAAAGGTCAAAACCCCACTTTTACAATTTAAAACGAAAAGTTCCATGTAGAACGTTTGACATCCATGGAACCTTTATAGTGAAAAAGAGTTCTTTAGAATTTCTAAATGTTCTTCACAGTGGGAATAAAAAACATTGTAACATTGTTCACTGAAAGGTTCTTTGGGAAACCCAAATACCCTCTTCTATGGCATCGCTATGAAACCCCCCATTTAGAACATGTATTTTTAAGAATTGAGTGTCTTTGTTCTGCGCACTTCAAACTACATTTTTCTGCTGAAGCTCAGACAGAGAGGCTAGAGGAGAACGGGAGAAGGACAGAGGAAGAGCCAGACTAACTCTATCAAACTGGGTCCCACTCAGAACACAGGAGGCCTAGTGCGGCCCACATTCTAAATTTAGAGGCCCTGGTTTTGCTGGAGGATCATGGGAAAATGGGTCTCCATCAGAGCATCTGGACAGTTTGAGTCCACACTGATTGCCGAAGCTGGCTAATTGTGCTTCGCAAAGCACGAGAACAAGGATCGGCTGACTCAGGATGTCACAGCCACATGCCCCTTGTTTAAAACACCTGAGCCTACAGTGCGCCGTGGGTTATTCCCCAGAGCCGAATTACCAGTTTAAGGACAACTGTTGCAGACTAAAATTGCGTATAATCCTGGGCTCCAAAACAAGTGTTAAAATAAAACCGTAAACAACGGATGATTCAGTGAAATCCAGATGCAAATGAAGCGAAGACTTTCTGTTCCTTTCATTTCACGACTGGATAGTTTGCACTAAAACATCAACAGTTTTACAAAAGTCTTACCAAATTAACTCTGCACCTCGTAGCTTCACGTGCTCTGCTTTGGGGATGTTTGCACAAGTCACTGCATGCAATTAAAAACCAGTGTGTGCCCTTGTCTGGATGTACGCGCAGGCAGGCCAGTTTAAACCGCTAACCATTTTTCCTCTCTACCCTGTGCTTCTCAGTCCACAGTGCCACCGCCCACTTTCTCCATGCCAGTCACAGTGCCGGTGTCCAGTCAGAGCCCTCTGCCATTCAGCAATCCCAGCAGCCTCGTCACCACTTCCTTCGTCACCTCCACTCTCACAGACCCGCGCCTGCTGTCACCACAGCAACCGCAGCTGCAGAGGAACACAGTGTCTCCAGGCCTGCCACAGAGACCTGCCAGCGCAGGTAAAATCCTGAGCAGATCAATGGTGCTGGGTACGAGTAAGCAAAGCAGGAAGGGTGAAATAGTAACTCATGTTGTTTACATGAGCTTATAATGTTGCCCTGTGGGTGTCGGATTACCCAGAGCAGCTGTTTCAGAGACATACCACTGATTTATGCATAAAAATGACAGTCAAACCTTCATGTTCTCTGCCGTGGAGTGGTTGCATAGTGTACTGATCTGATTTAACAAATTTTGCTATCTTCTAATATTGGTTATATAATTGTGCTGCTAATTTTCTCTGTTTTTACATCTATTTAAAATCATTTGAGTGAATTTTTAAAACACTAATAATTGAAGTAAATGTAATCTACAAACACATAATATTTAATCATACTCTACCGACTTCAAAAGTCAAGTGAACACCTTTAACAATATATATATATATTGTAATAGGTCGGTCATTGAGGATTAATTCCTTAACCATTGTCAGCTAACGTAAGCTTATTGTAAAATATTAGCAGAATTTTAATAAAGGTTATGTATCAGTTATCTGGCATGAAATGGAAATAATTATCCACTTTGTTTGGCAAAATTGTCTTTCTTCAGCTCATTCTGTTAAGTTTTCAAATTCAGCAATTCAATATCAGCTGAGTTGTAGCATCCTTTTAACACCTGGTATCAGTATCTTGAGGGATAGAATTATAAACGAGGTTCAGTGGATCTTTTTGTGATGTGATCTCTCAAAGCTCCTTTGGAGGTGGTCACGGACACATATCGCATTTGTAGTGTAAACGCTAATGTGTCCTGATGCATCCTTGAAAACTCGCAGGACTACCGCCACACGTAGCATGAAATCGCTGCTAGGAAAAGCTTTGAACAAAAACAAGTGCTTGATCGCATCATTTTAGAATGGAACAGAAGCTGTATTGGCACAATGTAGGGATGTAGGCACAGCTGTGTATACATGATTTTGTTATAGTACACACACACACACACACACACACACATATATGTATATAAATATCTGAGCATTTAAAAGTTTGGGGTCAGTATGATTTTTTTTTTTTTTATGCTTCTTCATTATGTGTATTAATAAATGATTTAATTTATTCCTGTGCTGGCCAAGCTGCATTTTCAGCAGGTATTACTCCAATCAGAAATCATTTTAATATGCTGATTTGGTGCTCAGGTAACATTTATTATTAAACATTAAATATTTTTTGTGGAAACATGCTTTAGACTGTTTAGGATTCTTTAATGGACAACATTTAAATTAAATAGAAATCTTTTTTAAAATAGTCTTTAGCACCTATCATAAAGACAGTAATTAAAAACAAATGATTAATAAAAAAAAAATCTCACTCACAACTTTTGAACGGTAGTGTACAATATATATCATACAGTAGATGGTACAAAACAATGTACTCTATGCATCTAAAATATGATACATAAAACACTATGCACTATACTTCACTGAACATGCATACACATACACTTCAGTATGACACATTCATAAATCGACATTGTCATGAAAGAAGATACCCTCTCTTAAAATTCTGGACCCCTCCCCCAAAAGACACATGGTCAGACAGGTGTAAACAGCAGTCTGTTTTTGTGACCAAATTCAGCTGAGACTAATGTTATTTTCTTAAATTTGGTCAATTTGGTGTTTAGTTGCATATTTGTTTGACTTTAGATCAGGATTTAGAGTCTAGACTCAAAATTTTAGCCTTTCTCTAAGCTCTTCTGTCCTTTTTCTAGGTGCTCTTTTGGGAGGTGACCTCAACAATTCAAACGGAGCGTGCCCAAGCCCTGTGGGTAAGTCTTTCCTCCTACCAGCCAGACGGCCCCGATAATACCTCTTCATTTTCACCTGAATAATGCATCAGTCTGAGTCAAACTGCTTAAAATCGAAGGGCATGCTCAAGACCTGCAGAGTGGAGTGAGAGCCTTCAATCTCATCCGATAAGATCTGATCTGATCTGACTGATTACGAGAGTGAAAGCAGCTCTATGAAGGTTGTCCTGACACAAAAATCTGAAAGCGGGTGATCAGGCTATAGTACATCCAGCGTATGCTCACACACCTGTTTGCTCATGACAGCTGAAGCTCACACTGTGTTCTTCGAGCATGCCTGTAAACACCCTCATGGGACCATGAGGCACGAGTGACATAAATGTTATGGATCAACACCACACGAAAGTTTTCCATTTTTCTTTTCTTTCATTTTCTTACATTATAGTTAGTTTTTTTCTGTTTTCCTTTCTGTTTCTGTTCACTTGCATAATTGTCTTCCCGTCTTTTTCCCCTCTCAGCTGTTCTTCATATCTCTCTCATGACATTCTGAATACCCAGCTTAAACCAGCACGCTCCGTCCCTCCCCCTCCCCCTCCTGTCACACTCCCTTCTCTCCTCCCAGCCAATCTTGACAGTCCCTGACAGCTGTAGGTTCTCCTGCCTCTGAACTTCAAAGAGCACATGAGTCTCTTGGACATTTTAAGTGGGCATTTATAATGTGAACATTTAATCAGTGAAGAGGCTGAAGGCCCTTGTGGAGTAACTGGAAAAACATCTCCCATTTCTTGGGATTGTTGTGTGAAGTATTAAATGTAAAAGTATTAAAGTTTTTGTATACAGTATATATTTAGAAAATATATACATCTGTATATTTATATTAATATAATTTATGTATAAATATATGTAATATATAAACATAACATAGTTTTCTTAACTTTACACATGCACCTGTGCATATTTACATAATAAATGTGTATAATGTGTATAAAAATATGTAATAAGTACATATAAATGTATAATGTACACAAAAACCTTTAGTATTGCCCAGCATACATACACACACACACACACACACACATATTTATTTATTATACATATGTGTGTGTGTGTGTGTGTGTGTGTATATGTATATATATATATATATATATATATTTATGTATGCGTGTGTGTGTTTATGCTGGGCAACGATTAATTGCATCCAAAGTAAACATTATTTGATACATATTTTGTATATATCAAATACTAAAACATAAGTAAATTCATTTGACATTTTTTGTACAGTATTGGTAGGAAATGCTTTTTGTATATGTGAAGTGAATTTTTTTTTTTCTTTAGCAACTTTTAAGAAGCCCTTAAGAACTGTTAATTACCACTCCTTGTGTCTCATTCTCTCTCTTCCTATCTCTCTCTCTCTCTCTCTCTCTCTCTCTCTCTCTCTCTCTGACCGTTGCCCCTCCCTTCCCTCCATTCTCAGCTGTTGCTCTGGGAATGTCAGCATTGACGTCATGCAGCATTCCTACCATTCCCACGAGAGAGAGGGACAGAGAGCAAGAGAGACATGGACAGAGACAAAAAGAAAAAAAGCAGTCAGACCTTTTATAGTGGAGATTAGTTGAAGCCAGGGTTTACAACCAGCATTCAAAATCATTTACTTGCACAAACAGCACACTCACAGATACACAATATTTACCAGAATACTTTCTAAACCAAGTACACGGTGTGTTTATACACACGTTTCTGTCCCAGCCTCCCTCTAAAAACTAGACTGAACTTAAAGCTGTGTTTCCTGGGGCAGAGAACAGCTGAGCATGTCTCTTCTCTGCTGCCAAGGAATTGCAGATCCCTTTGCAATCTCTTTCCATTCAGAGCTGCTGACGCGGTTGTTGCTCACACACACACACACACACACGAGTCTAGTGGAGCAACACACAGTTGTTGTTGCCCTGTAACCAGAGCTCAGATGGGATAAAATATCAAACTGCAAAAGTCTCTCCAGTCTCAAACTCTTAAATGATTCATAAAGTGAACACCTCCGTTTTTTAATTTAGTGTATTAATTTAATTAAAGTGTCAGCTTATAGCACATTTTAGAAGAGGAGACTGGGCTTGGTTGGCAGAGGTTTCAACATTTTTGGTCAAACTCTTTGGTGTTAAAAAATATTAAGATGACCAAGCAAGGTAAAAGAGTAGGCTCACGGAAAGGAGGGGTTTAGAGAGACTTAATCTTAGAACTGCTTTGAACGAAACGTTTGAGAATTGCTGGAAATTTAGGTGATATTAAACACACATTTTGAACAAAAGTGTTTTTTTCACCTCGAATGGATGTAAACCTATAGTAGTAGACTCCCAAAACAATATTAATAGCCTTAAAAATTACATTTTAGGGGCATTAATAATAATTTTTTGTTGTTGTTTATAAATGTTGTCTTCTGGCGTAACTTCATTTGTAAAAAGAGTCATGTACACGTAAATAAACATTTATACATTTAAACGCATTACATCTTTTCATAAATGTATCCAAAAAATTGAGCAAAAGACGATTCTTACGTTAAGTCCTATATCAAAATAAAAATGGTTGTATGTTACATTTCGACGGTACCCTATTATGATCCAGAAATATACCTAGTGCCATGCAATTCCTGTAGCTAACCAACCCCGTCTTCCCTACAGCTGCATGTTAAAATAGCATTGCTAAAAATATTTGTAGTATAAATATTTTGGATATTTCTGTTCAGCTGAGACATCACTGTGTTACCATAGAACTAGCAAGTGACGTTCATGTTGTGCTGAGAGAATAGTGTTATTCAGTCAGAGAATGTGGGAAAACGTTGGGAAAGTCCCGGTCTCTCTCTCTCTCTCTCTCTCAGCTATTCTCTGAAACACTGATCATAACATACTCTGCCTTCCTCTGGAAACACTGCCTTTGAGTTTGACTACTTATCAGATCAGATCAAACATTACATGTGCTACAACGTCATAAACAAAATAGAGCAAATATATTTTAATAACCGAGCTGGAAAGAAAGTCGAGGAACAGGATGAACTGCTGTCAGTCAGATACCCTGATCCCTTCCTTGTGTGCGTCTGCTTTTTTGGCGTACGTTTCCTCCCTGAAAGGAATGCGGTTCTCCAACCTAAAAACAATAACTATTAATCCTCCAATTACAACATAATAGAGTTGTAATCCCAGAAAAACAGAGGATTTGGTTTGCAGCAGTAAGTGTTAGAAAACACATCTGCCGTGGTGAGGGAGACCCTAATAGGATTATTTTCCCTGGTGGGTAATTATTGTGTTTCTCACATCAATACAAATGATAGAAAAAAGAAAATATGATCACGGTCATGTATCATGAGTTTTGTGTTCAAAAAATGCAAACGTGTTTCTTGGGGTTGATAAGAATGAAACCAATAAAAAATACCAGCTTTCTTTTTACATTTTTCTGTCTTTTCCTGCTTTCTCTTTCTATAGCCAATGGTTACGTCAGTGCCAGGGCCTCCCCAGGACTCCTCTCAGTCTCCAACGGCAACAGCATGGCGAAAGGAGTGCCGGCTAAGTCTCCCTCTCCACAAAGTTCTCAGATGGTGAACAGTCGCAAACCGGACCTTCGGGTCATCACTTCCCAGAGCAGCAAGGGTCTCATGCAGCTGGTGAGCACTTCCACATTACTCTACAGGAGCCTCAGTGGACTAAACATTATCAAATCACAAAGCTGTTCCATGTTACGACTTATGAGGGCTAATGTTAGAGATGGGAGTAGGTCTAGGCTCTCAATGTGATGCTACACAGGAATTTCTCTTGAGGACCATGAGAGGGGAAAGAAAAGCTGTCAGATACACTGAGCTGATTCGTCCTCGTCTGTCTGTCTGCTCTCAGTGTGTGTGTGTGTGTGTGTGTGTGTGTGTGAGAGAGAGACCGTTTACACCTGGTGTTAAGATCCACCCGGACTGATCCGATCACAAGTGGCCAGTACTAAATACAGGTGTCAGAAACATTTTGTCACCACAGTATATTACTGGTTTGTAGATTAGATGTTTTAAATTTGGCTGGTGTCAAGCAGCTTTAAAAGTAAAGGAAAATAAATTGTAATACTGTATATTTATTAAATGATTTGTTTTTTTTATTAACATCAACAAGGTGTTGTAACCACCAGTGTGTGTATATACAGTAGCTAGCATTTGAAGTGGATCAAAAAAGGGTTTTAGAGTTGTCCTAAGACAAGAAATTTTTTTCATCCACTTCAAAAGTTGACTAGTATGTATATGAAAATCATATATTTGGTGATTTATTTATATATTTTTTGAAAATTTGTATTTAAAGTGTAGAATTTATAGCAAGTAGTATATGCAATTTTAAAAGCTGAGTCTATTTCCTTGAAATGTGAACAGAAGTGGTCACTGGAGACACATGTTACTGCCAGCTGTGTTCTTATCAGCCGGGAAAGAAACCAGGTGTAAAACAGAGCTTGTCTGTTGGAGTTGTAATCTCTGTTTTCTATTTGTTTCTGGCCTTGCAGACAGACGAAGAGCTGGAGCTGGTGAGTGAGGTGAATACAGCTCAATTCTTTTTGACTGTTGTGCTGTGCGGTTTCACAACGTTTGGTGAATGTTTAATGGACGCTGTGTATTAAACACAGTTTTTACTTCACCTTCACATGCCGTTATTCAAGTTTTATTGAAGAATACAGTGTTTTTTCATATCTGATCTAATTGGCGGTCAGTGAATTGGAGATAAATGCATGCTGTTTATTCAGTTGCAGCCTGACTGCCTGATTATTGTGTACGGTTTTAAATGAATGCACACACTCAAGGCGAAATGCACATATGCATGGGTTGATCTCACATGAGTCAGACACACCAGATCAAATGTGGAGCGCAGCAGAGCAGAAACCCTCACTCCAGAGATCAATTTGTCTGTCTGTCTCTCTCCCACCTTCTTTCACTTCTTGATGTCTTTTCCTCTAATGATTGTTGCCCAATGACACATTAAGTGTAGTGCATGCACATCCGAGTTTGGGGTTGGAAGGGAGGGTGTTTCAGCCATCTCAGCATCTGGATCTGTGAGTGTGTGCATGAGCAGGGCAAACCAATGTCCAATGACTGCTGAATCATGGGAGTCTGACTGAAAAAGTGCCCTTGTAGAACCAAGAGGACTCTCAAAGCGCCCGAGGGCTTTAAATGCAAATGTTTGACACTGGTTTGCCCTGCAGACACACTCTACCCATTTTGTTACCGTGTGTTTTGTAGTGAAGTGTTTAGGGTTTTTCTGCATGATTGAGAGCTGGGCTCAACAGTGAGGATTTTTTTTGTGTGGTGAAAAAGTCAAATTTTAATTGCCATGCCAACATTTTCAACTGCCCCACCACATGATACGACTTAATTTTCTTTTTAGCAGCATCTTAAATTGTTTTTTCTATGCTATTTTATATTATAGTGTTATTGTTAAGTTTCAGGACATTTATTTCAATGTTTTGCGCTCAGTTTAGTGTCAAAAGAGGCGGTTAGAGTGACAGCTTGAACCTGTGGAGCTGTGAATGTTGTTAACATGGACTGTGTTAGTTATAATTATTTAAAAATGATCTAAAATGTTTAATCTTCAAAAGTGCCTGAAATTTGAATTTTATACTAGAGGTGTAACGTACACACATTTGCACTGAAAATTTTCGGTCTTTCGTTTCAGGACACGTGCATCAAATAAATACAGCATTGTTTTAACCACTGCATGAGTGAAACGCTTCCAGTTTCCAAGAAACAAAATCTCATCTTTCAAATTAGGCCTATGTCCTTTTTGTTTGAGGAAATTGAAACAATAAATGCAGTTTTGGTGCTCTTTGATGTGGCATGTATGTCATCGCTGTATGAACACCTAAGTTCAATCATCCGCAATCATCCCTTCCTCTTCACTATTAGTTTTAACGCTAAAGAAACATGAATGAACATTTCATGGCTCATCTAATCACTCAATCTGTGTTTGTAATCAGTTTGTAAATGTCACCTAGCATTTCATTTACCTCAGGCAAGTTGACTCATCAGTGTCTATAGTTCATTAGTTCTCATGAGAAAAAATTCTAATATCTAAATTCTGTATATTAAATGATATATAAAGCCTACAGATGAGCATTTCATTATTTAATTGATTTTTAAATTAATCTAGTTATGTGTACCATTACACCCCTCGTTGATATGCATACATACACAAGTCATTCAGAGGTGTTCATGTCCATGAGCTCATGTACTTCTCACTCATCTCATGTTATCTTTCTCTTTCCGTTTCCCTCTGGCTTTCCAGAACGTTCAGCGGTTAGGCGCCTCTCAAGTGACCCAGCCTCTTACCACACCAGTGGTTTCCGTGGCAACGCCGAGCCTCCTGACTCCATTCTCCATGCCAACCGCCTACAACACAGGTGAGAGTGACATCATAGCGAGAAGGCAAGACATCCGTCACTCTGCCGGCCTGCACACATTACAACAACTATAGGGCTCGGAGGCTTTAAATTGAAGGCTGCGTTTTTGTAATGAATATGCATTAAACGTTCGTCTTTGTTTTCATGCAGAGTACCAGCTAACAAGTGCAGATCTCACAGCCCTTCAGGCCTTCACGCCGTCGGCTTCACTGTTGCCAAGCAACATGACCACTTGGCAACAGCAGCCATCTGTATCCCAACAACAACAGCAGCAGCAATCCATATCCCAGCAACAGCCTCAGCAGCAGCAACAACAGCAGCAACAACCACAGCAGCTAACTCTGGCCTCCCTCAGTAATCTTGTGTACGTCATATGCCTTTTACAGACTCTCTGTCTCCTGCTCGCACCTACTCATATGCACCTGGTTCTTCACTAACCACATGTCCATAGTGTGAGCCCGCATGCACCACATCTACTTCCTGTCTACAGTGTAGAGATGAGTGTTGCGCTGATATACGCCTCTCTAGTCTGAGTCTACCTTTTAGCTAAATCTAGCTAGATACTGTAAAGGTTGGCGGGCAACCCCTATACGATTAGGTTGTTTTATTATATTTAATGCAAAAAATGACATGAAAAAATCGTTAAAATACAGTTTAGAAGTTTAGAGTCAGTAAGATTAATATATATTTTTCAGAAAGGATGCATTAAACTGATCACAGTAAAGACATTAATTGTACAAAAGATATACATTTCTATTTATCAAAAATCAGTTTCCACAAAAATATTAAAGGGATAGTTCACCCAAAAATGAAAAATTTATGTTTATTTACTTACCCCCAGGGCAACCAAGATGTAGGTGACATTGTTTCCTCAGCAGAACACAAACAAAGATTTTTTACTTTAACCGTGGCAGTCTGGTGGTGATTTAATGGAAGTGGATGGGCACCAAACCTTTCAAAGTAAAAAAACATTCACAGACAAATTCAAATTACACCCTGTGGCTCGTGACGATACATTGATGTCTTAAGACACGAAACGATCGGTTGTTGTGAGAAACTGAA
>JAUMHQ010000024.1:1247208-1259813 GCA_032361165.1 Enteromius paludinosus | reverse complement strand
GTAGTCCTATGGATGATAACAGCCTTCTAAGCCTACCAGTACTGACCCATATGAATGGGCTGATAACGACTGATAACGGCCCATTCAATCAAGTGATAACGTCCGAGGTGGGTGGATGTGATGTGGCCTGATACTCACGTGTCATAGATGTGGATGTCAGCAGGAATGGCACTGATGAACCCAACCAGCTTCTTATTGGACGAGACCCTGACACCACAGTGCCACTGGGGCAGCCAACCCGGGGGACGTAACGCCCTAACAGTGAAAGACAGCAAAAAGAAACGGTCACACATCTCACAACTGCATGCAGAGCAATGCACTGCATTGGAGTCATCATCTTAAATGGGCAGAATATGATGCAAAACATCAAACGATCACTTACCATTTCAGAAAGTTAGGAGAATAGTCAAATCTAAACATGTTGTCATCGTCCTCAACATAATTTTCATTCAGCAAAGTGTATAGCTCCTTCAGCTACACGGGAGAAAAGAGAAAATACTAGGATTTTGTATACATTGGGCTACTATATTATTTAATTAGTAGCACATACAAATAATTGCTTTCATTCATGCACATACGTACCACTTCAGCATTGCTAAGGTCCAGTGTGTCCCACATAAAACCCTGTGGGAGGGAATATGGCTCTTGTCTGATATTTTCTTTATCCGGCTCAATTGGCCCATGAGTTGTCACCACCTCATCTGCAAAGAAACAGGAAACCATATAAAGTTAGAATTCTCCTTTTTACTAGTAAATTTGACTGTAAATGTATATATTTAAGGGATTCACAAACAGGGTCCTGATTCATAGCATACGAGCTTTGTATAAACCTGCTGGTCTGTTCCATCTGACTGTACATTATGAAGCTTATTACAAAATTAATGTATGATGTGGAACATTGATTAAAGCTGGAAGTTTGGTTAATATTCAGAATGAATGTATTATAAAGCCACAGTACAGACATGAATCATATTCGAAACCCCTACTATTTCAACTAAATTGCTGTTGAAATGATTTACAGCATCCTGGCATCAGTTTCTGCTTTGGTGAGCATAACAGACTTAAAAAAAAAATCTTACCAACCTCTAACTTTTTAAGGGTAGTGTAAATAGACATTTTGTGTTCTCATTCATGGTGCTGAGGTTGTGTTTTCTGAATAAACTGTAAGTTGATTTGCTTGTTGAATACAACACTGTTTAAGGATCAGTGCAAGATTAATACCGATTTGCCAAGGATTTGTTAAATTGCTTACATTTGCAAACGAACACGTGCAGCGGTGATGTATGACTTACTGAGTTTGGGCACGGGTTGAGTGTCCCAGAACTGGTACTTGTGCTTTGTGGCCTCATCTATGTTTTTAGCTGGACCTTGACAGGTGGACAGGAGCTCCATAGCTCTTTGAATGTCCTGCAGTTTCTGCATTGGAATGGCAGGGTTCTGGGACAGAAAAAAGAGGGAAATCGGATTGATTCTTTCTTTTTTTTTCTTTTTTTTAAACACCATATATATTATACACCATACCTTTATCTCCTGAGAATCAGAGGCAGAGTCAGACTTGGTTCCTCCTGAGCTTGGCTTCTCCTTCTTTCTCTTCTGTTTCTTCTTTTTCTTCTTTGCACCAAGATCACCCCCAGGACTCCTTAACAAAACCACAACACCTTTCAAATGCTATATAGACCTTACTGGCAGTTAGTATATACTGTTTATGGGATTCAAAGACATAAGGGGTGAAAGTGTGAATGGGTTCCTGGTCTAACAATAGCCCGGAGGGAGACTGCCAGAGGAAAAAAACATACAAACAAGTGTCAGTCTCTTCATGGAAGCAGGTCAAACATCATAAGGCTTTCCTGAGGGATGCAAGTCTGCCTGACAACAACAGACAATCATCATCCTCGGTCCTCGAGCTGACAAAGATGCTCGACTGCAATGCTGCTCACTCAGCTCATAAAGAGGATCAAGCGTGTTTGTATTGTTCAGGAGACACTAATGAAACCAGGCGGATCCTTTCCACTCCTATTATCTAAATATGAAGGGCAATTGCAACTTAAAAAGCAAACAGACTAATAAATGCGTTTCGAAATATAGTAGAGAAGCGTCTGGAGGACTTGTCTGACTGCTGAGCTCAAATAAATCCTAGCACATTAATGTCGAGCTAGCTGCAGCTAACTAACTTACTTTGATTCAAACGCTGTATGAAGTAAACATCGACACTTATCTAAGCTACTTACAAATGTTTGTATATATACCGCTACACAAGAGTTATTATATTAGCCGGCTCGTTTGAAATGCACTAATTCTCCTCCTGGTTACCTGGTTGCTAAGCTAACCATTTGTTTACATCTCTGGAGCAGTTACACGGCGACGGTTTGCGGCGGCTAATCCTCGCGCACACCGCATCTCTTTAGCGCGTGCTCACCCCTGCATGTGCTCATTTTCCTCCTCGTTGTCTCCGTCGATGCCGCAGGTGTCCTGATCGTCCAGCTCCAGGCTCTGCTGGCTGGCCGCGGACTCGCTGTCCTCCGCCATCATGGATGAATGTGCTGCAAATCCTCACGACAAAACCACGCAATAAAAACCACGGAAAACAGCACCGTCTACCGATTATTGCAACTAATAGCCCGCGAGAGTGTAAACGGAGATAAGGGCAGGCCAACGTTATGTCTATTTTTAAAAGCAAATATTTGGGCAGTTAATTGTCTTTTAAAAAGAAGCTTTTTAACATAATAAATAAATATGATGTTTAACACTTTTTGCATTAGAAGTTTTGTCTGATATAGACGTGAAACAAATCATCAATATTATTCGAATTAAAAGTGTATAATTTCAGTTGTATTAATTGTAAAATTATAATAGTTCAATAATTACTCAGGTTTACAGCAGTCTGGTTTACCCTAACCAAACGTTATTTACAAATATTTAAAAATGTAATAACAAATTAGCCTACTGAATCCAAATTACATGACAAAAATTGTAGTTAACGTAATTTATTTATTTTTTACCTGACGCGTTTTAGATAATATATTCAGATGACTTTTTTCACATTGACTTTAATGCTGCTATTGTAACATATTGGTATTAAAATGCAAAGAAAAATATATTCCATTTGTTTATAAGGTACATAAACTGAAGGAACTGTAAGGG
Source organism: Enteromius paludinosus (assembly GCA_032361165.1). Lineage (NCBI taxonomy): Eukaryota > Metazoa > Chordata > Actinopteri > Cypriniformes > Cyprinidae > Enteromius > Enteromius paludinosus. The sequence goes on along the minus strand of JAUMHQ010000024.1, from coordinate 1,256,672 downwards.
GTCTGTGAGTTTAATGATGTTTTATTGGATACTTTATTATAATAATTAAAATATCTAAAATAATAACTCAAATAAATTACTTTAAAGTAACATCCATCAAAATAAAACACTAGAAATAATTATTTTGTTCATTAGCATGGCATGTAGGCATTTTAGAGAGAAAAATGTAAAAGAAGAAATTAGGGAGAATTAATATATATATATATATTATTATTTTTTTTTTTTTCTGTTATTGTGTAAATATAGCCTAATCAAGCAAACAATTCAAAATTATACTGCAGTCTGATTAAAGGTAATTTAAAATGTAATTTAGCCATGTAGGCTAATCAGTTACTCTCCAGTTCTGCCTATCACAATAACAACATTTGAAATAACTAAAAAGCTAAGTAAAGCTTTTAATTAAATTATAATTATAAAATGTAGGCTACAATAAAAAAATGTGTGTCATAAGTAATTAACTTAACATTGGTACATATACATATCAATAACAATAGTTTAAAGCAGTTTTGCAAACAATCGAGGGGTGCCTTGCAAAGACTAGGTTGTGTTTAACTTGTGGGTAGAAGCTGCTCCATAAGTAGTTTGATTTTACCCATAAGCTTTTTAACAGTTACCCAGAAAGTAAAAACAGATCTTTGTTTCAGTCTGAAATATTGCCATAAATATTTTTTTATTGTGCAATATGAAACTCTTGTAGTCTTGGATTAGTGAAAGAGATGACCTCTCATCAACCCTTGATTCATAGCACTAAAAGTGGTCTCTAGTATATAGTATATAAGGAGTTTGGTTATAACCATCCTTACCTGAAAGAAGTCACTCTTCAATGCAGCAGTGCTTCAAATGTTAAATAATATAAATGGTCACTCTAGGTTTTTAATACCATTCAGTGCAGCCTGTCTGAGGTCAGTCATATCTTATTGAGCATAAAGCGACCCTGATGCTTCTTGTGTTTATGATTTGATTGTATTCCATCAGCACTGGATATTTTGAAAAATAATGTTCAACTAGTGCCGATCAGTTTTTTTGGCTTTATTGGAATAATAGGGCTGAATTATAATACAAGCAACCAGTCCACACATTCAAAGTAGATTGCTGAAGAGCTGTGTGACAAGGTTTCTTACAAAGTGGTTACCCTGGCAACAAGCCAGACTTTCAAAAGCTTTCAAATAATAATACATTGCTTTCAGTCCTACATCAGTACATACACACTGCATAGTATGTCTACAGCAGACACACAGATACACCAAGCAACACACACTCACACAAGCATAAACAACTGGGTGAAGAATATGTACATACATACATACATACATACAAGGCAAAAAATAGACCAGAATCATAAAATGTACTAAAAATGCAGAGGGTTTTAAAAGTCTTAGAATGCCTTCGATGCAATTAATTTGAGTTCAATAGAAAAGAAATATAGTTATGTCCCCTTTTTGCTTTAATGGCAGCAGCACTTGAGTTGCAAATTTTATTAGTCACTTAAATCAAATCATACATATTTATTTTACATTGACTTGTTTCAATGCTGTCAAATTCCTATAATAGATTTCAGACTCTTGGACCCCGCTGCATATCCAGATACAACATTAAAACATGCACACACATACAGTGAGATCAAACGGGGGTAATGCCACATAGATTCAGTACATTATGAAAAACATAAAATCATAACTGATAATGGTAGAGAATCTAATGATAAATATAAATGATCACTAGAAAGGCACTTAAGACAAAAAACAACAGTTGGCGATAGAAAAGCTGGTGGCTGTTTGTGTTTATGTGAGTGAGTGTGACTGAATCCAGCCCTCGTCTGAATGTGCGACCCACATCACTCGCATGCTAAGGCAAGTAAAAAAAAAAAAAAAAATTCATAATAAAACAACAAATTAAAATACAGTGGTTTAAAAAAAACTAACTAACAACAACAAAAAAACAGACATTAAAGCTACATAATCCTTCAGTTTAAAGCAATGCATAGTGTTTTGGGTCTGCTGCTCAAGCAAAGTTGGTAAAAGTCCTTCTGTAATCGAAAGTCGAAATAAACGCACATTTAAAAATCTGTGCTCGACACAGTCAAAAAGACTGGTTAACAAGAACAAATGGTGCGCTATGTAAACTTATTTGGTTGTACAAAGCTTCAGCTGTAGTCTATTCATGAAAGCTTGATAACGATACAATTAAAAATAAGTGTGATTTAAACTGTAGATCTCATAATAGTGGTTTTGTCAGTTTTTTTTTTACCCATTTAAATGCGGAAGACGATCCATCGTTCATCCCATAAAATGTTCATAAAGAAGTGCTGGGAAACACTTAGTGTAGTTGCAGTTGCAGTGTACACAGGTTGCCACTAGATGTCATATTGCTCAATAACAGCAGCATCTCATAAAGCTTAAACAACAAATCACCTTCAACACAATGGCCATTTAACACAATATTTTTTGCTCAAAGTGTATGTCTGGAAAGCAACAGCAGTTGTGCATTATATTGTTGGTGTTTTCATTTGCTTGCTTGGTTTTTTTTTGCTTGAAATCTTCAGTTTCGTCCTCAGTTGTGAGGCAGAGCTGCTCCAATATTCATTTGTGCTATGGCTTTCATTGCCACAGGCAAACAGCGACGCACAGACCTGCGCTCATAAGGCAACTCCATTCAACAGTCCAGCTAGGGACCACAGGGGAAGCACTTAAAGGGACAGTTCACCAAAAAGTACTTCTGTCAGCATTTACTCGCCCTCATGACATTCCAAACCTATATGACATCTTTTATGTTCTGCAAAAGATAGTATAATATTTTAAAGAATGCTTCAACTTTTTTTGTCCAAACAATGAAAGTCAATGGACAATTTGTGTCATACAGAATACAGGTGTAATACAGAATACGGGATGAAGTAAATAATGACAGAATTTGAATTTTTTTGGTAAACCATTCTTTGTGTCATGTCATTTTAGGTTAAAGGCCAGTAGTGGTCGCTCCTCTCGTTTCTGCCAAGGGCTCTTCTTGTTCTCGTCTTCACCGCCATCATCAGGGACGACCAGGTTGTCTGGCCGGCTGCTGCCCATGTGCATTTGAGTCTCCTCAGTCCTGAAAATATCGCTATCTGTCCCTGTCTCCTCTGCCATTTCAACTACAGGCTCAGGGAGCGGAGATGGAGAAGGAAGCTCAGGTGGAGGTGAGGGGGGAGACAAAGTCCCTTCGTCTTCCTCTTCCCTCTCTTTTTCCTGCAAAAAACCCTCTTGAGATTGTTCTTCAGGGCTGCAGACTGGTGTTGGGCTGCCGCTGCTCTCCTCATTAGCATTCGAGTCCTCTACAAACACCAGTGGTGTATATTCGGCCACGGGCACCGCAGGCTGAGCCCTAGCTTCAGTTTTAACCCTGACTTTATCACGAAAACGCCGCCCAGGTGTGACATCGCTCATGTCAACCCCGGAGTCCAGACTGGCGTCGTTACTTCCGACGCAACTGCTGTTGCATCCTGCCCTCTGCAGGTCGATGTAGGAATGGCGGATGTGCGCATTGGAGCGGCCGTCCAGAGACACGAACCAAGCTCTGGGGTGTGGAAGTGGCTTTCCTCCCCGGAGTGCCATCAATGTCTTTTCGGCCAGAAGCTGATCTTCTCCGTTCATCTGCACCACGTCCAGGCCTGCTTGGCTGAGCGAGTTGGGGATTGAGAGATCAGCAGGAATAGCCGCCGTCTGCAACGTCCACTCCTCAATTCCTCCACTTCCGTCTTCTCCTGTCCCTTGCGTCCCTCCTTTCTGCTCTCCTTTGCCCCATGGGTGCGGGACTTGGCCTTGGGGCTGATGGCAGGCACTGAGTTCCGCCTGAATGCTTTCTAATTCGCTTTGTATGTCCGACTGCAAAAGCAGTGCTTGTCCCGATAGAGGGTGTGTCCCTGGAAGTCGCATGTAGTGGGCAGGGATGACGAGTGTGGGGCGAGCCTTTCGGTAGGTTTCTTCCCCATGGTTGACTTGCAATTCGGAGGTACAGCAGAGCAGGGCTCCAGTTCGAGGAAGTGGGGCGGGGCGCTCCAGATGGTCTACGGAGCGGGACAGCAGGTAGTCGGCCGGCCGCCGCTCCATTCCTTGCTCTCGCTCTGGGGATCCGGCAGGACTTGCGAATGCAACTGAAACAGGGGAGAGACGGGTTTCACGCAAGCTTGATTTGCTCTCTGAAGACAGTCGTCCTGCAGAGGTGGTGTGGTGCAATGGATGGGGGGACGAGGACAAGATGGACATGTGGAGGGGATGGACGGATGAAGTCGTAACTGACGTATAGCTCCGCCGGTACTCTCCATGTCCCGCTGGGGAATCATAACCCTGGGAAGGATTGTTTGAACAAGCTGATTTGAGGGGAAATATTTCTACTGAGTGTTTGTAGTGGTTGGATCCTCGGCTATAGAGCTCGCTGTGCGAAGCAGCCAGCTCATTGGTGGAGGAGTCGTAGGGGGTGGGTTTAAGCATAGGCGTGTGCATGTCCGGCTCTGCCCCATTGTGGTCTAGGTGGGTCTCACTGATGAGGTTCAGGTGGGACATGGAAGTAGCCTGGTCTCGTTTAGAGGCATCTAAAGTGGAGGATAGAGTGAACTTCCTGTGCGCAGGTCGCAAGCGGGCACACTTCCTCCTGAAAGCACAGAAACAAGCTCTCATAAGGACTAAGGATAAGCTTTCATTTTCCTCTTTACCACAGAGATCACTAATTCTCTAACTTCCCTTAGCATATCAGATGATGCATCACCATTTATGTACATGTTTATGTCATGTCTGTACGATACTATTATGGATTGGAGATATACCAGAAAAATGTGTCACCCAGTCAAGATTTTCAATTTTATAGTTTCTATCATGGTGACACGCACACGTGACGTTGTGAAGAAATATTTAATTTACACAGTAAAGAATATGTAGTATTTTTCCATATGATTAATTTATACAATGCATGCATCGTTTCCTTTTTTATTTGTTTTACTGTAGTTTTCTAATCGGTGTATCTTTTATCCACTACATCACTGACTGGTAGCTTGTCTTGAGTGTCTTTCTTGTGTGATATTGACACTGGTTTCAAGAATTATTAAATTTCTGCATCAAAATGCATCAAAAATTGATATTAAAGACCATGATAGAAGACACCCCTAGCTACTACGCTACAACTTAACAGTAAATGCACACTGTTTTTAAGAGACCTTGTACTTCCTTTGGCAAAAAAGACGCACCTGCAATAGTAGAGCAGCAGACAGAGCAAGAAGAGCAGTATCAGGGCCATGCCTCCTAGTATGGCCAGCAGGAAAACCGTGTGATAAGTGCTAATGTCCTTCGCCACCACTGGACCTACAGCAAAAAATACATACTTAGAGGAATCCATCAATCCTGTTCACATCACTCTAGTCACATTTTCACTGTCCTCCTGGCCTCCACTTTACAGCATCCATCGATAACACTGTTCAACAGGAGATATTTCCTATAAACACCATTTTCATGTCGAACTAAAACCATGATCGTAACGACATTATTCTCTCAGCTGGTGGATATGAATAGCACAGTGAATGTGCAAACAACTACAGACGTCAATAACTCCGTCTGCCCCAAAGCACTTGCATGTCTGTCTGTCGGGCTCCACTCTCCATTAACGGCCAAATAAAAGGGTCAAAGAATGCAGAGTCATCTAAAGAAAATAGAGAAATAGAAAAATGCCCAGAAATGGATGAGTGTTACCTGTGTTTATGGGAGACATGGCTGCGACCCAATAGCCAAGCTGAGGGGCAATGTATGTGAGAGTCAACTGTTTCCCCTCTCTCTGGACGTATCCCAGACTGCTCTTCAACCAGGCCCCTGCACAAACACACATATAAAACATTTCATATATTTAAATCACATTTGTATGCATTACATTTTAATTATTTGCAAAAATACAATAATTCAAATATAACAAATTAAAAGGCGATATTTACACAAGATTTTGTTATTTAACCTGTAAATGCAGAGTACGGATAGCCAGAAATATCACAGCTAAAGTGCAAGAAAATACAATACTTGAATTAATCACAGAGGGAATATAAGCATCAATTATTGAGCATTGAGACCAGGCAATGCTAACAACACTGTATGGACATCCTATCAGCTTTCTCTATTGATCACTTACACTGCATTCATTGGACTTTCTACTTCATCATTCTGTCTGGATGCTTTGCCAATTGTTTACAGGGATTAAAGGCATGCCAACACAAACCACAAGAAGTGCTTCTATCAGGTTTTCATGCATTCTCAGTTAAGGTGAACATTTCATTTTTTTTTTAGCATTTCCATTTAACTACATTTACCATGTGAAATGAATGGACATTGAATTTACCAAGCTGATACGTAAACAGTACCCACTTGAGGATGGTGTCATTTGTTGCCACTTGGTGGCAGTGTATGTTGATGGAAATATTTTGGAAGATTAAATAATGAAGAAAATATTAAGAAAAAGAATAAATAATGTAGATAAAGAAGAACAATGAAATACCTGTACAGTGTAAACAATTATAATGAGAGAGAACTCTGCATTTGTTATAAGGTTATAATATTTCAGCTTTTTCTCCACGAGCACCCAAGCTTCTATTGATCTGATATGTGCCAGATAAGCAATCACACACTGCACTGGTGACTACATGCTTCACATAAACACCGTGTACAGAGTGGAATGCGGATATACACATACAGAAAAGAGAGGCTGAAGAATGATTCAGCATTGTTTGAACACAATTATCTCCATCCCCACGTGACGGTTTTGTGCACAGGAATATCGCTGGACATCTTCCCACACTCCTACAATACAGTCACATGCAGAACTCGATAACATATCAACCTGTCAAGCAAAGCAAGTTTTGTTTGAACTGCTTTGTGCTCCGCATTACGTGAGGTGTTTTTGCCAGTCGGCATTTCACAATGTATTTTCACTAATGAATTGCCTTTGATACAGTATCTTATGCATTCAGCAAACAGCAAAACAGTAGAGTGCCAAACCACTATATAGTATTGAATTTGCATACATTATCGTTTAAATGTATGGAGTCAGTAAAACAATTAATGCGTTTTAAAGGGGTCTCAACAAGGCAGCATCTATATGATCAAATATTCTGTGAAATATTAATACAATTTCAAATAACCGTTTTCCATTTTCAGATTTTTTAAATGTAATTTAATTTCTGTGAAAGCTGAATTTTCGGCAGCACACATGTGACTTTGTTTACAATCCTGCAGAGTCTGACAATTTCTCATTGCATTGCTTTTAAAAAAAAAGGAGGAGCTGCGTAATTTAAATGCTGTGTGATGCCAGTGGCTTTGCAGTCTAGTCTTTATCCACGTGTCACAGTGCACCGCAGAAAACAAAGCAGCTTACATCTCTGTGCTCTAAGAGAGGAAATCAAGTTAGCGCCGCCCACTGTTTTCCACCTCGTTCTCTGCACTGTTTATGAGCGGCTGCTAGGAGACAACAGTGATAACAGAGCAGTCCAGAGAAGTTATGAATTCTGAAAAGGGGTTCGCCTTAGTACTTACATTCTGTCGCTCTCCTGTCCTTCAATATTATCCATGCTCATTTCCCCATCATCTAAAGCTTGTTTACTTACTAATAACTTAACACTTAAATGTAATTTTTAGCAAATCTCACCAATATCCATTTTTCATTCAGCACATTTTAATGTTGTGATGCCTACGTTCACCTTCAGCACTAAACATGAATACATTTAGTTTGTAGGCTTTTTTCAGACAAAATACTATAATTCATTTTAAAATAATCTATTTATTGGCTATAAGAAACAAATAATTATCAGCTTATAGATTGGCTGAATAGACATTTAAAAACACAGCATATCAGAGCTTACAGAGTGGAAGAACTCATTGAAGATCCTGCATGCACTTATTCTGATCCATCTCTGCTCGTCTTCCTTCCTCTCGCACACAACACTGGCTTCTTCCAGCCTCCTGCAGGAGTGTGAGTGAGCTGAACTGAGTCTCAGGCTTCTGCGGCAAAGCCTCCAGATTTGTTGAATGCATCATAAATCACACCAGCGGTCGAACAGTCAGCGTTACCCACCAGAGAACTCTATGTGTGGCGTTAAACCTCAGCTTTAAAGCCACAGACATACAGGTTAAATGTCTAGTTTCATTATATTTTAAACTTGAATACACATCAAATTACATACTAAATGTGGATATAGTTAGGGATGTACACAACTACGTGTGTACAAAGTCTGGTATTGTACAAGATCACTTCATGTGACCCAAACGGTTATTGCAAGACAGAGAAAGAAAACTAAGTTTTAATGCATTTGTTTTTGAGAATCCTGTGACCACATTTTGATTATCAAGTATTAGAGAAATGCAGTGTCACTGGTTATCCACAACTAGCTCAAAGCAACTTAAATGATTAAGAAAGCAATGCATGCATGATATCTGCTAAAAATTCAAAGCACTTTGGCTGTGATTTACACTTCAGTCTGGGATTAGGAATGAAAGCCACGGTGTGTGAGCCCCTTGTGACTTGGATTTGATTTGGAACAGATTTATACGGTTCGTCTATTATTTGAATATTTGATTATGAGTATTTGCCTACTGAACAATTACAGAAATCTATATAATCTCAAACAAATTACAGCAAACTTTACAGGATGTCTCTTTACTTAGCCAGTCAAGTCTCTCTGTGGTGACCCTACTTTAAAATCAAAGCTAAATCGCACTTATTTTTTATTTAAAGAATTAAACTAATAACACTGACTAATAACATTCCCGCCCAGCTCAGGTTTGTACACTTCCTTTGGACATATTCGCCTCTGAAACCAGGAGGACAGGAAAAGGAAAAAGAGATCACAACCTCACATACAAACACAGAGTAAACTCTCCGCTGACAGGAAACACCTTCAGTACCTCCGGTGTAACAACTCATTGCATAACCCTTTATTTGTGATTTGTTAGTAACAGTTCATGTGATTTACGTTCACAGAGGCTGTAAACAGGAATGTCTTAATATCTACTGTAAGATGAATGTGTGTTATAAACTCACCCAGTTTAGGGTCAAACCTCCAGGCGGGGATGTGATCATTCTCTTTCAAACCACTGTTTGGAGGAAGAGGAACGCTCACACTGATCGGCTCACTGACATGAAGCTCCGCCCCATCGCTTCCCAAGAGATGGACACTGATAGCAGCTATAGGAGTCAACTCGAACTTTCGATCAAGGCCTATCAGAGGAGGAGCATAAAAGATAGCAAAAATAGGTGATAAAAAAAGTATAATATACACACTACTAGTAAGACAGTAAGATTTAGTTCTTTTTTTATAAGTCTCTTATGCTCAGCAGGTTATTTGAATAAAAACATTAACATTGAAATACTATAGTAATCATAGGGCTGGGCAAAATATCATGAATATATCATGTGCATCTCAGGAGTAAAGCCGGGTCTTTGATTAGTACACAGAGCCTAGATCA
>JAUMHQ010000024.1:1234287-1247108 GCA_032361165.1 Enteromius paludinosus | reverse complement strand
GTAAATAATAGTTTTCTATTCTAATACACTTTAAAATGTTATTTACTCCTGTGATGGAAAAGATTAGCGTCCGTTTCTCAAGTCTTCATTGTCAAATCATCCTTCAGAAATCAATCTAATATGCTTTGCTGCTTAGGAAACGTCTATATTATCTTCACTGTTTAAAAAAACGTGCTACAAACATTTTTGTTTGTAGAAAGCACAATTGATTTTTTAATTGAGGATTTTTTTTGAAGTAATTAAAAAAAAAGTTAATCTTTTGTAACATTTTAATTTTGATCAAATTTTATGCATCTATGCTGAAAGAAGTTGTTTATTTGATCTATGCATTTCGTTTTAATGTCAGTACATTTCAGTGTATCCACACTTCATGTTACTTGATGTCCTATAATAAATATTGATAACGAGTCATCTAAAATAGTACCAGACAGACATAACAAACCATCCATTATAATCACGACCACAGCAGAAAATCAAGTTGCATCAACTTTAGAGTGAACTCACGTTTGCAGCATAAATCATCATTATGGATGACAAAACTTGTTCTGTAATGGTTTAACAATTAATTATTCAGAGCCGAACAACATTCTTTTAAAAAGCTGTTACTCAGAAAGCAGTACTTCAAGATTAAAATAAAAGTAAAAAACATTTTAAATATCTTTCTTTTGGGTCAATATTCAGTCAATGGTATTTAATGGCATTGACTACTAAAATTGGATGTCATGTCAACCCCAGTCTTCCTAGCTGGGTGATGTGTTACCTGTGTAGTTGGGATGAAGCCCCTGCAGGTAGGGGAAGTACTGTGTGTCTTGTGTTGAACTGCTCACTGTGAGGAAGGCGGTCAGGTTGGTGTAGGTTGCATTAGAAGGAAGACTCAGTGCTCTTCTCTGGAACTGCACCCATGGCTGCAGCTTTGAACCTACAGATGGAAACCCACACACACACACACACATACAAACACATCAAAACAAGGCGGCAGAAATGAGCATACATTAGGTTAATGATCTGATATCCATGACATAATACATGCAACTCTATTCTTTCATCTCTCTCTCCTTCTAAATGGATTGGACCAGTAGCTGATGGAGTCCTGGTATTATAGTGTATGTCTCTTGAGATGGATGAGGTCATTATGTTTCCATTGTGGCATATCTTACATACCATAGACATGAGACTAAGCTATAGGCAACATGGTCCTTGGTACCCCACTAAACTAACATAACTCCCAAAGCAAGACCCTCAGTACTAGGGGTGCACGGTACCCAACTGTTCATTAGTTCAAGTGTCAAAAAATCTGGTTTAAAATAGCTGTCTTTTTTATTGCGCTGATGGAAAAGCTAAAAACACAGGTGCCTAAGAAACATTTTTCATTATTATCCAGGTTTAAAACAGTTGCGCTGCTTATTTTTGTGGACATGGTAATACACAAGGAATTTCTGATAAATATAAAGTTATAAAAATGATCATAGAACATAAAGCATTTAGAAATTATCAGTGTTTAAAAAAAGAATGATCATTTTGCAGTTTTACTGTCACAATGTAATGCATCCATTCTGCAAAAAAAGTAGCAATTATTTACTTGAACTGAATGGGAAAATGAACAAACAAACAAAAAAACCCCCCCAGTAAAATATTGTTTATGTAAAGGTAAAATATTGGTCACTAGCTGATATCAGATTTTTAAACAAACATAAAATAAGCTCAAGTGTTTTTTTTTCTTCTTTTAAAATTTATCCATGTAATATCCAAATAATTCAGTCTCACTTAGACTTTTTATTTTTCTTTAGCTACAGCCTTCTCTTCAGATCACATCACACGGACCTGATGTAATAAGAGAAGTGTTTTGTTTGAAAATGCTTTGGTGGACAGAGATGGGACCTCTGAGCGATAGGTGAATGTGTGAGATAAATGTCCCCAAGTGGAGGATTACAATAGCAGATCTGTGGCACGGGTGTGAGTGTGTTTCAGCCATGCGTCTGAGGCTCTTGCTTATGTTATAAGTGTATGGTGATTGAGTGTTTTTTGGGGACAGGACTGGGGCAACGGTCTGAATGAGAGTGCGGTGTTAGTGTTCCCCCGAGACCCATAAACATGCTACTCTCCCGATATATCACACACACAGAGGGACAGGTTACCAAAAGAAAGAGGTTGCAAGGAGGAAGAGCAAAGGAAAATGGTGTTAGCTAAGAGAGCACAAAACAGAACAGGAGAAATGTGAAATACTGGTTTAAAGTGAATTCTTCTCATCCTTGTGTTTGTGCGGTTGTGTGTGTGCAGAGCCTCTCATTTCAGTTTGGTATCACACTCGCACAGAAAGCTTTAATTAGCATGAAGTCTCATGAGCCACGTGGACGACAGTACAGAATGATTCTCATTAAACTCACCACATGACTCAGTTACACAAACAATTCAATGGAAAAGATAATTATCTTCATCGGTATGTGTCTTGTTTTCCAGTTAAAATGTCCAAATATCCTTAAAACAATAAAGATTTACTTTATCAAATCAGTGTGCATGGAAAATGATATCGTAAGGTCAGAGTTTGTGTATATATGTCTCTGGAAATAAACTTAAAGGGGGAAATATGGTAATAAAAAGAATAATAATAATGAAAAATAAAACATTTGTGCTAATTAATATTCTATTGGCATTGTATTACACATAAATCCCACTTAGTGTAGTTAAAACTCTTTATTATTTAACAGTTTTGTTTTTCCTTCATGACTAAATAGTGATTATTGTTTAGAGTTTACTAAGCACACTAAAGAGACAAAATATAAAAGCTGCTAAACACTGCTAACACACACACACACACACACACACACACACACACACACACACACACACACACACACACACACAGAGAGACAGGGATTTGTCGGGCTGTTGACTTCAGACACACCCACACTCTCTCCTTCACATTTGTCCTCCGTTACAGGTAGTTCATTAACACTCTTTTCATTCCCTAGTGAAGTAGTGTGTTGTCATGTGTGAACAACAAAAACTGCATCATCATTAAAGCTTCATTAAAGAGTTTAGCATTTCAAATTCTGAATAATTTTAACTTACAATCTTCTAATCTTGCAACATAAAGTGTAACAATAAATAAATTCACCATAAACTCAGTCATGTCAAGACGTCCAGAAGAAAAGGCAGCAAAATAACCTGTTCACCACACAAACACGTAAGTCTTACCTTGATATCCAGAGACAATCTGCACCACGTCATCATACACCATCAGAGTAGCGGCCCTCTCAGGAAGCAGATCCAGACTGAGAGATGAGAAGACTTAAACACAGACACACAAACAAACTGAGTCACAACAAGGCCTGCAAGCTCAGAAGCACGTCCATATCATCTCAATATGTCTCCTCTGAAGGCACTTTGCTTATTTTTACTATAAATCTGCGCAGGAAGAGAGCACGATCACTCCACGAAGTGTTGTGTTACCCTGAAACATCTGCGTGACTGTGCCGTGTTTAGGCGCATTCTCTTGTGTCTGCAACTAGTTAGTAGGTTAATCTCATTAGCCGTAATGGAACATTCTATTTCTTTCTAACAGCTTTCTGCATTCCTGCCCCACTCTAGTTTTCATTTCCTGTCCCAGATCCTCTATTAATTGACCCAAAGGATGTGTCAGTCGCCAGGAGTTAGAGTAGAAGTAATCTCATTAACACAATCATCAAAAGCAAAGAAACAGTGGAGAAAAAAAATCTTTTAGTCAAACAGAAAAATAGTGAGACAAACATCCATGTTTTTACTCTTTATTGTAAAAAAATAGCAATAATAATAATACAATTTTTTCCAATTTTTAAAACCAACTTTGAGTGTTAGATGACAGGAAAGATGATCCCAATGTAAAACAGAGCTAATGAGATTTAATTATCTAATATGAGGTCATTACCGGGAAGCCTGTTTGGCCGCCAAGGAATGGAGTTGGGTACGTAGCCACGCTTGGTTGCCGTCACCACAAGAAGTTCGCCAAGGCGATAAGGGAACCTGATGTAGGCATTGCCATCGGCACCAGAGATATCCGAGGCAACAGGAGTGTGGTTAGTGAAGATCTCCACGGTGACGCCAACGAGAGGCTGATGAGTGCTAGCATCACTCAGGTGAACCTTCAGAGCCACTTCTGTAGAGACAAAGAATAACATCAATATGACAGAGTCACATTCTAAGCACTATGCATTAAAAACGAGTGCCAAAACGTCACCCGAATCGGCTGCTTCAAATAAATTATCCGCCCGCCACCCACCTGCACCTATTTTTTCCCTATTTTAGATAACCGCACACGACCGTCACATTACTATGATTCTAATTGTTAGTTTAGTATGATGAATGAATGGTTCATTTTTAACAGCAGCATTACGGCTTCATGGCCAGTCACAGGTCAAGCTTGTGTTTATAACATGTTCATGTTTCAGAATCTCATAGTCTCACGAACGCAGTTGCTTCGCTCCTGGTCTGATTTGGCACCGCGTTGAGGACGGGACAAAACCTTGTCAGAGCCGTAACTTTAACTTAATACCTAACACTACACCAGCCACTAATTTCATTTATTTATTTATTTTTGTTGCCAGGCAGAGTCAGCGAGTCGAGTTGATTTTAATTTAGCCTTATCAAATCATCATGCCTAAAATAAAATCGATACATATAAAACAGTTCAAGCATATCACAATGTTAGTTTAAATGTTTAACCTGTGAAATTTATTTAAAATAATGTTGTCAGCTAACCGGTTAATAATCGGTTAATAAGAAATAACCGATATGAGCATCCCTAATTCGTAATTAATGTCATGGCCGTTTCAGTCGACAGAAATACGGGACACATGTCACAGTCTGAGCGCTTATAGTACGCACAGCACAGCCATAGAGATGCAAACTTCCCAAATAGGTGAACACATACAAAAAAGAAGTTACTGTGTCTGTCTGTCTGATTGAAAAATGCGTTTCAAACACGTTCATATTTTAGAAAATTTAGTTAATATTTACACCATTAATTACTTCTTTTTCTCATTCACCCGCAATTAATCAAAATGTATTTTTTTATTATCCACCCACCCGACCCGTGGATATTACCGTCATCCGCGCATCACCATGCTCTGAACTGTCTAGTGTATTCGTTTTATAAGGTTATTTTATCATTCAACATTGGAGTCTTTTATCTCTTCCCCCTTATGATTTACCACCCTAAAGAAAATAATTAAAATGAATTAAAAACCTTTAGTTTAGGCCTACAATTTATTGGGGTTACGCTTTATGTAAGACAAGAAGCAATTAGTGCACGTATAAGACCCGGCAGAAACAACCATCAAAAACTGCCAGTAAAAATGAGTGATTGTATTAGGTGTGACCCTCTTTAATTATATAAAGTGCACCCTAATGTTGACGTTGAAAAATGTTCTACAGGTTGCTGTTTCCATAAAAATCCTCAAAGAGCACTTAAGGAAAAGAACCAATCAACCACAGAGATAACCCCCTCCACATCCTTTGCTTGGGCCAATGGAAACAATCGTCGAAAACAATGGGCTGTTTTCCTTCCTCTAGGAACCTTTGGCTGCTTTAGGAAGCCACTGAAGAAACACACTTCCTTTTCATGTAGTGATACATTCCACTGACCTGCTCCACATGAACCAATCAAAGAGAAGAAAAAGTTCTTGGGTAGACATACTGTAGACAATTGAAAGTGAATACCTCTATAGAGGTGAAGGCTTCTGTGCTCCTTTTCAACAGGTTTTGATCCATTAAAGCCTGATTCTAAATTCTATTACTCTGCCTGTTTTGCACAAAAACATGTTTGTTTGATTTTACATTGTATAAAGATGTGCTTGAAATACAACGTCTGACTAGGGATTTCTTCAGTTTAACAAACATATTCATGTTCATTCAACACTTCTCTACCAAAAACACTTTAACAACGAGGAAAAAATGAACGTATAAGCCAAACAGACACCAGAAAGGCCGAAAACAAGTTGCAAACTTATTTTACATAAATGCACTAATTTCAGTGTCAAAACATTCATTAAGACCGCAACAATCCATTTATTAATGCGGTTTAGTACAATCCACACAATCTCACACTATCTACAGTTAACATATAAAACATGTTCCAACATATAAAAACACCGCCTTACCTCCCTACACATGTGCTTTTGAACTCTGCCAGAAAGCCAAAGGAAAACAGTCCAAAACACTGACGCACATGCACACACACCAGTTTAAATGCTGCTAACATCACGTCACTTCCCTCCCCAGTGATTCATCAGTGAAATGCTGACAGCTGTGTGTACAAGCACTGACCCCACCTAAAGAGCACAAACCAAACTGTATGCAAACCCTGAGAACCGACAGAGCTCGGATTAATACACGCTGAAGGATCAGGTACAGTCAGCCAGTAATTATAACAAAGCCTGACAAGATAATCATGTCTCCAATCACCCTCAAGGAGCGCATTTTGAGATAACGACCAGCTGATTGCACGTTATCCTGCTTCGTACAAGGCTACTGACCAAACAAGTAAACAAAGAGATGGGAATTACTGATTGGAGTGATATAGCCTAGTTGAAGTATAAACTATAAGCAAATAAGGGTAGGTTGTAGGGAACACCAGTTAAATACACAACTTAGCGGACATTCATAAAAAAATATTTGATGTAAATTAATGTAATTAATACATCAAAATATGTATAATTCATTGTTGTACTACTCATACAGGCTACCTTTGCACTAAACATATCAATTTAAACAAAACAAAAATAATGTTGTTTTTTCCCCCAAACATTGATATGATCACAATTACGGTGTGTTCACACGGGGCGTCAGCGTCAACCCTTCCCATTGACTGGGTGATGTCAAGCGTTGCGAAAAAGAATTGTGGATCCATCGGCGGCGCTTCACTGGCATTGCTCGCGGCAGAAGTTGACGGAAGTGTCAGCCATTCAGGATCACTCTATGCAAATACAGTAGCCAGGTGGCAGCCAATCACGTCCATCCTGTTCAAGAGCAGCAAACTGAGGATCCGAGTTTTTGTTGTTGAGTTCCTGTCTAATTTAATTGGCTGACGCTGCTATGACCATTGCGTCAGTGCCAAACTTCTGCCACCCCTTCCATCAAGCACTGACGCAGACGCCCCATGTGAACGCACCGTTAGGGCTGGGTTTTTTCACACAAATTTCCCAAATCCATTTGATTTTTATTCACAAGCTTGTGATTTGATTACTAATTTGATATATACATATCCCAAATAATCTACGTCTTAAGCAGGCCATACACATGCCAAATTTTCTCAAGGAAAAAGATAACAATAAAGATATAGTTCTAAAAGTCATTTTTAATGTTAACCGAATAGTTCTCCCAAAAATAATTTTTTTCCTAAATATTTTGAGGAAAGTTTGTAACCAGGCTGTTATGGGTCACCACTGACTTCCATAGTATTTTCTTTTCCTATGGAAGTCAATGGTGAGCAAAACAGCCTGGTTACAAACAGTCTTCAAAATATCTTCCATGTACAGTCATATATAATAACATCATATTAAGAGTACCAAATCACAATGCTTATAGATTCGATAAGCCCTAATCAGAATGATTTCTGTAGAATCACGTGACACTGAAGACTAGAGTAATGGCTTTAAAAGTTTTTGCCATTTTTACTGTATTTATGATCAAATTTATGTTGCATCAGTGAACATAAAATAAAAGGTTTGTATAATTTTTATGAGCACGCTTCTTTAATGCTCACAGGCTGCTATTTTTGCCCTTTCAGCCCAATGAAAGCACATCTGCAGCGGTTTACTCCCAGAGGACACGTGTGTCAGAGAGAGGGAGGATATCGATCTCTCAGTGGAGAGAGATTCACAAAGAGGTGAGGAGGTTACAGAATGGTCCCTGCAGCACTGACAGATTTGGAAGGACAGAATACTTAGCAGAATTTACGCAGAACACAAAATGACATTTTTAAAGCACCAATTAAAAATTCACCAGACAGAGTGCTGTATTAATAGATAAAACACTGATCCAAGTTGGTGCAAAAAAATTAAAATCTGTAAAGCAGTTCATTTTGTTCACAAATGTGCATCGTTTTATATTACTGATTGAATTTCTACTAAAGAATAAGCAGAATCATCTACTAAAGAATACGAAGAATGATGATAGTTTTTAATTGGTTATCTTTAGAGCTCAGCTGAATTTGTGTAAGATCATTAGACAGGGTGTTATAGTGCCTTTCTGAAACCAGTTTCCTTGAGGAGCCTTCAAAACACAAAACACAGCATGTTTAGTGAGTGACTGGACAGAAGGCAGCTGCTTCAGGTTCTGCCAACAGGTACTTAAACATGCATTTGTCTTTGTTTCACATGTTTTTATGGTCACTACGGTGGTTCTGTCAAGCATAGTTCATTTATATTGCAAATAAAAGTGTCTAATACTTTAACATGATGACTGTGTAGAACTCAGCTGGTCGTGTAATCTCAATAATATGCCAGTGTTTTCATTCTGTGTGCGTTTATCACCATGTTTGTGAACAGTACTATTGATTCCTTCAGCTTCGAAACCTAACTTGTATAAAGAAAGAAAAAAACAATACTTCAATGCTGATTTCAATAAACATCTTTACTAATAAAAATGATAAATAAAAAGCAGGTACAATACACAGCCACCTGTGGTCTTTTTTTCAAAGCACAGGTGCAGGCAGTGTCATCGCAGCACTCTTTGCTGTGTTGACTGTAAGCAGCTTTTGAAATGTTATCCGACAATCTGAAGGGAACGCAGTCATCCAACACTAGGTAAATATTTGACTTGAAAAATAGCACTGCGATGAATAGTACTAATTTTCCTTTGCCTCCAGCTCTACTGAGAATTGCTGAGCCGCACAGAGACAATAAAGCCGACGTCTTCACTCATCCTGCACACTTTACTCTCTCTCCATCTTTTCATCCAGAGAAAGCTCCATAACAGACGTCCTGTCCCTGATCCTTTCACCTCCTTAATGCTCCTTTTGTAACATTCTTTACCAAACAAGCACACACACGCCTGTGTTTATCATCTTAATGAGACATATTGTATTTGATAACATATTGTATATTATTTTGTTTATACATATATACACACACTACAAATTAGGCCTGCGCATTATACATATATAATTTGACACCACCTTCCAATTATATAAATTAATACATGTTCTAAACATTTACTAATTCAATTATTATATTATACTTTTGCTATATATTTCAACAATGAGGTCAAAACAATATATTACTCACTATAAAAATATGCAATATATATATATATATTTTAGTGCATAGAATCTTTTATTAATAATACTATTATATAATTATAAGCTTAACTAAATACAATGTAATATTTACTGTGCTATATCTAGTTAAAATCTGGGGAAGTCTAAGAGTCAATGCATTCTGGAGAAAAAAAAAAAAAATCAATGTCTCAAAAAGGGACTCTCAGAACAGAAGGATCAGATCAATTATTGAATAAAAGACCAGCTGTTTTAACTTAAACAAGCAAACCGAAGCACAATTATATGAATGAATTGGGAGAAGGTCCCATCATGAAGCTTGATTTAGTAAATGTGATTAAGATGCCGCACGAGAATTCTGCGAGTATAATTACAGCGAGTAAAACAAAGACAGCTTGTGTGAAAAGGTTTTTGGTCTCAGGAAGCCTCCAGTTAACTTTTAACCTGCCGGGATTAATCTTATTTGTCAGTATTTTTCAAAGGGTTATTCATTGTTTCACTGCAGGACTGTCCGAAGCACGGCTCTTTTCTATCCGCTCTCTCTGGGAATTCCCCTCTCCCTCCTCCGCTCCATATGATACACACATGCTGTGAACTGCTGACTCCCTCTCAATCTATGACTTCACTGCATGTGCAGTCTGCGCTTCTGCATTGTTCATACTCACAGCAGCTGGTTGGCAGGTCACAATCAGTGTGAATTACGTCATAAATGAGATGTATATTCATGCAAAATGCTATACATGGGAGTGCAGTGTGGTCACATTTTTCAGCATTTTTCCTGAAAAGAGGAAATTGTTAGTCATAATTTTTGTTTTCTTTGCTTTTTTCTTACATAAAGTTTTCTTCATAACAGTATGATTGAACCACTGATGTCACATGGACTATTTTTACAGTGTCCTTACTACCTTTCTGGGACTTGAACGTGTTTATGCAGGGTCAGAAATCTCTCGGATTTCATTAAAAAAAAAATCTCTTTCTGTAGGTGAATGAAGGTTTTACTGGTTTGGAATGACATGAGGGCGAGTAATTTATCAATGACAAAACGTTTACTTTTCTTTTTTTTGTACTATCCCTTTAATGCAGTAAATATCTTAATCTGTGGTTTGCGCCTTATGCAAAGCTACTGCATGAATTCAGATGAAATATGACTCTTTAAACACAAAGCAAACTTGGCATTTTGACATTCAGATCCTGCTTGTGTTTTCTCTCCTTGAAAAAAAAATCTCCCTGGCAAAAGTCATGTGATATGAACCCAGTGGTACAATTCCCCATTGTCTGCAGACTTAAGGTATAAGCTTATAGGTCTCTAACCCAACAGGCTTTATTACAGTTATATTTCTGTGTCAAGGATCTCCAGAAGGAAGAGAACATAAAATAGGCCTAAATATCACAGAAAAAGGACATGTATTTATGTAACTACAGCCGTGAATGATAAGGGATGAAACAGCTTTTCTGGACATAATAAGTATGGATGTGTTTATGTAAGTCATACACACCATTCAGGATGCTGCATTGCAGTGGAGGACAGAAAGAGGCAGAGGCAAAGAGAGGGAATGTAGGCATACCTCCTACTCTAATAGTCTAAACAAGGAAGTTTAGCTTAATACATTTTCTTTTTATTTCAACAATTTATATTACCGTCTAAATAACATCAAATTAACTATGACTTTACTTTACTCAACATAAAATGTTAGTGTAGAGCCATGAACCATGACATCACAAAGACATTTGATGCCAAACCAATGTCTTTATGCTATAGATGCAAGGCATCATTAACCCCAAGAGCAGAGTCATCAGTCAATACACTGGATTCTAAACCTTAAGATTGCCTCAGGAAACCATATTATTGATTAATCTGAGAGACAAAAAAAAGAAAACCGTACTGTCAAGGTTATACAGGGTTAAAGTGTGCAAGAACTGCTTTGTGTGGGTGTGTGGGAGAAACAGAAATCGAGAGACACGGTCAAGAAGGATATTTTAACCCCCTTTCAATTTCTTTTATATTATTTCTGAGATATAACAGATGTGAGATTATGTATTCTAAAAACAATCCTGCGTTTATTTAGCACACATAAAGATCTATACTGAAAATTTCTGGTACAAATACAGAGCACTGAAACCTATGATGTTGAATATTATGGGTGTATTTCTTGCTAAAACTGATAATGAAACAATTATGAAAATAAGCAAGCTTAAACAAAATAAGAAGCAGATACACTGCTCCCTTAAAGTTTATCAATATATTCTCAAATGATGAAACAAAAGTTGTGGAAAGCTCTCATTCAAAACTGTATTTTGGGAGTAATTTCTGGGAGTAACATAATTATAATGTATGCTTAAAAAGACTCATCTTTTGGAAACCTTTCGCACGAAGTTAAACCAAAGTCTCATTTGGAACCTTTATAGGCCACAATTTGGCCAGGCTAACAGGTACCTGCTGCCTTTTCAAAATCACATGCTAGAAAGAGTCAACAACAGAAACACTGACAACAATACTGAGGTCATGTGTGATTTAACACTTTTCCTTTTGTATTTGAACGCAAGTCAAATAACCAAACCCTAACCACAATCCCCACAGAGAGTCTTATTTTCAAAATGTTATTAGTTCTATTAGACCATCAGCATTTTTTAGCAATAGTAATCAAATCTGTTGGGCTCAGAGTATTTGTAAGATAAAGTCATTTATCTTATGCAATGAAACTCATTTTGAGGGCCTGTCCACACGGAGACGCGTTTCGCTGTATACATATAAATTTTTTATCGTATTGGCGTTTCGTCCACACGTATCCGGCGTTTTTTTTAAACCGGGTCCCAAAGTGGATAAATCTGAAAACGACACCCTTGCGGTTTCGTGTGTACAGCCAATCCGTATATTTTGTGGAACGATGATGTCATCAAATCACGTGTCGGCTGCGTCACTAGCCAACTTCGTCTTCGTCTTCTTGGTTCGTATACAGTGCGCAAGGTTATGCGCATGCTCAAAGTCTATAAAGTTTATAGTGTATCTCTACGGCAGAATTACAGTGCCCCATACTGGTCTGGCATATATACTACACCGTTTTCATTGGTTTCGTGTTTATGCATTTTTTTTTTAGAACGAGGAAAAAAAATGATCGGATCGGGAACGCACCAGCTTCGTGTGGACGGAGTCTCAGTCTCTTTTGACATTAATGTAGGGCAAATATCATAATTGTCAATTATTCCCTTGAAATTGTATTTGCAATTAAGTATTAGGGTTGGGCGATGTCGACCAATTTAGCATCGTACGATCTCTAATGTGAAACATCGCGATGGACGATGGCATCGTCGTCGCAGGCGTAAGCCCCTCCCCACAACTGACAAAAACAACAGTGTTTGTGCGTGTAGCGGAGAGATGATCGCACGCAGGAATGATTGCGTACGAGTGCTTGAAATTTATACTGAATGATATTTATACCATTGTTTGAAGCAGCTTCAAGTCATATTTTAGCATGAACACAAACAAGCTAAAAACACACGGTTTCACAAACGGGGCTTAGCTTAAGCCAGGACTAGGCATTAGTTAAATTAAGATATTTAAGCAACTTTTACA
>JAUMHQ010000024.1:1214544-1234187 GCA_032361165.1 Enteromius paludinosus | reverse complement strand
TGTAACTTTGTTACAGTAAAATAAATATACAAAGTGATTCATATCTGCATAAAATAGAGATTCTAAGCTTTCAAATGACACCACATATGGGATTCTTGGTGCATGCAAAGGGTTAAAAATTGAATAGGCGGGGGTGGGGTAAAACATAGTGTACTTTACGTCTAAAAAACTTTGTTACAGTAGCATAAATATCAGTGATTACCTGCATAAAATAGAGATTCTAAGCTTTCAAATGGTACCACATATGAACACCTGAAGTGGCACATTTAAGATGGTAAAAATGTTGAATGAATTTTTGTTAGTCCTCTGCTAATCCACTCAACCACAATATTCCAGTTCAGAAAGTGAGTAAAGACAAAGTAATCCATAAGATTTATTTTAGATTTTTATTCAGACACAAACATTGGTCATCCAAATACATTGCACATCAATTATGGTAACGCATATGGGCATGATAAATAAAGTTTGCTGTGAACTTCCTCAGCTAGCAAAACACAATGAGAGGTATTCTCCACTTCAGTGCTTAGATGTGTTAGTATCAATTTATGCACCAAAAAAACAAGACTGTGTGTGTTCTAAGTTCCTTGCAGCAAGATCTGACAATTGAGCCGGCAGAAAGAGGTGGACAATATGCTGGACCTGGGAGCAGTGAATGGCTTCATTCTTTGTAAGGCATGTACAAGGTGGAACGGCAAGTGAACTCCATTGCCGATTCATGCAGCACAAGGCAATAGAGGCAAAGAGGAAGGCTGCTGAGTCTGCTGTGCCAGGAAAGGTTTGGACAACTCAGTGCCAGGTGCAAAAGAGGTATACCTGTGCAACATGTTGCATGGCTGAACTAATGTGTCCCGTTGGTGCCATTGTGGATTGCTGGTCAGAAAGTTTTCTGGTGACAGTAATCAAAGAGACAATGTCCCAAGATAGATTCATTTCAATTATGCAACACTTTCAATTTGATTACAAGGACAAGAGAGCAGAATGGGTGAAAACAGACAAATTTGGTGAATAAGAGCAGGCCACTCAACTTCTTATCCAGGCCCTGGTCATCTCCAGGCTGGACTACTGCAATGCTCTTCTAGCCGGTCTTTCCTTGTGTACAATCAAACCTTTACAAATGATTCAGAACACAGCATCACGACTGGTCTTCTACGAGCCCAAAAGGGCCCATGTCACTCCTCTCTTCATCTCCCTACACTGGCTTCCAATTGCAGCTCGCATCAAATTCAAGACACTGATGCTTGCATATGGAACAACCACAGGCTCGACGCCTGCTTACCTCCACTCATTGCTACCAATCTACACTGCTTCCAGAACTCTGAGATCCGCCAGTGAGCGACTCCTCATTGTACCTTTACAAAGAGGCACAAATTCTCTTTCCAGAACATTCTCTCACACCATTCCTGGCTGGTGGAATGATCTTCCCATCACTATTCAAACAACACCCTTACAACTTTCAAACACCTGCTGAAAACCCTTCTCTTTCAACACTATTTGACATCATAAAAAAAAGTAACTCTACTCCTTCTTTCCCTTTCTAACTTGTACTTATTTAAACATTGCCTGTTATACAGTATTGTTACTAAGTTGTTTTTGCCTCTTTAGGACTAACTGCTTGATGTTTTCTCCACCTGTAAGTCGCTTTGGATAAAAGCATCTGCTAAATGAATACATTTAAATGTAGCAGCAGGTTTACCTGTGCCAAAAGCAGGGACCATGGACTGGGTTTGCAAAATGCTGCAAAGTTTGAAACATATGTTCCTCTTCAGGAACTTGAGTCACATCCAGCAGACGCTATGGGGAACGCCTCCAGCGTTACGGCTCTGAATGTGTGAAATCAGACCAATGAAATGGGCAGACATCACAGGTGGTGATGTCACCAGCTGGAATGCACTGGCATTAGCAATTTGCCATTCAGCAAAGCATGCTGTGAGTGTGTGTGTGGAAAAACCTGTTGAAAGCGTTTCCCAAAAAAAAAAGAAAGCATGCCAAAGTGTTCAGATAAGACAAGTCGGGGCGACAGTGAGTCACTTTACAGATCGTGTGCTCACCCCTGCAAACGTTTCACCGCACCGGGTGATTCACACGATCTGTGTGTGGCTTGCTTGGGTCAAGAGCACGCGGCATCAGCTCTCGAGGGAGCTGATTGCCCTCACTGTGAAAAGCTCGCTGTGAGATCTGCGCTGCAGATCCTTCTCGAGCTCAGGGTGGTTAAGTGCTGTATCCAGTGCTAGCACGCCCGCTACTGCGTTGCTTAGTGAGTAGGCATAGACAAAATGGATATGGATAAGGCATGTTCAAGTTTTTAATATTGTTCTCATGAATGAATTTGGTTTAAATTGCTGTAATGTAAAACTTGTGTATAAATGTTTATACATGTTTGAACAGTTGCTACTATGAGCAAACAATGTATTCAGAAGAATGTTTTGAATTTGCAGTATTTTTTTCTTGTTCTTATGACTGAATGTATTCATTAATTGGTTTAAAATTATGTTTTGTGAACATTGCTACTACAAGCAAACATTCTGCTTAAAGAGTTGTTTCAATTCGTAAGAAAAATGCTGTAACATGAAACTCCTGTGTTAAATGTTACTACAGGTTTGATCAGTTGCTACAGTGAGCAAACGTATTGTATGCAGAAAAATCTTTAGAATTAGTACGTTTTTTTTAATTATTTATAGGACTGAATTTGTTCATTAACTGAAAATTCTGAAACTTGTGTATAAATGTTACTGCAGATTTAAGTTTGTGAAGAAAACTAAAAATTCAGTCTGCAGAAATACTGGAAGGTTATTGCATCATTTTTAATACAGTTGAACAATTAAGCAATGCCAATGGTGTAATCTTTTACATTTTGTATCATTTACTGAGGCAATAAAGTATTTTAGAGTGCAGCTTTAATGTAAGACAAATGGACAATAAAGCAAAAAAATTGTAAAGAAAAACATTACTGGAGAAAAAAATGTATAGTTAGTGTTTTACAGTTACTTTACTATAAATACATTTACAGTATTATAAACTGGTACTGTAAATATCAATACAGCACTCTTGCTGTATGTTTAATTTACAGGAATTTTTTAACAGTGCAGTGTTACACAGTGCCATCAAGAGGGCAAGATATTAAGCAGACAAGATCCATGCCTGCAGGATGGGGTTGTCCTAATTGTAAAATCGGATGAAATTTGATGACAATAACCACCATGCAGCTGCACAAATCTCCCCGATAGAAATTACACTTGATCAGGCCCAGGAGGAGTCCATTCATTTGGTGGAATGGGCCCTCACACCTATATGACATTGCAAACCAACTGAGACATAAGCCAGGGCTTTAACATCTACTATTCAGTGAGATAATCTTGCTTTGTTTTTTTTTGTTTTTAATATATTTTTATTAGAATTTTGTATACAAGTAACGAAAAACAACAACAACAACAAAAAAACAGAGTAGAAGCCACAAGCGAAACAGGACACAGACACAAAAAAAAAAGGGCATATTTAAAAGTAACAATAATAAAGTACACTGCTGGGCAGTTGACACTAGGATCTCAACATAGGCACTAAACAGAGATGGTAAAGGTGGTTGGCACTCTATGAACTCGCTTGCTGGTCAAAATCAGTGTTGTATTTGTCAAGGTGAGCCAGAAAAGGCTGCCAAATGTCTGAAAATTTATTAAGATTGTCCATCATACCATAGCGGACCTTCTCCATATGCAATATACCAATGAGCTCAGTTAACCAGATCCTGAACTGAGGCACAGTATCTGACTTCCAAAGTTTTAAAATCATTTTCTTTGCAACTACCATTCCATACATAATTGTGCTTTGCACTGAAACTCTGTGTTTAAGTAGAGAAGGAGAAACCCCAAACAATGCAATTATTGGGTCAGGTTCAAACACACAGCTGTATATGTCAGAAAACCACTTAAATATGTTACACCAAAAATTATACAGTTTTGGACATGTCCAAAAGATGTGAGTCAAAGAGCCCTCTGCTGATTTACATCGGTCACAAAGCGATGAGATGGTGGGAAAGATTCTGTGCAATTTAGTCTTTGAGTAGTGAAGCCTGTGCATCACCTTAAACTGGATCAACTGATGCCTGGTACTAATAGAACAAGAACGGATTCTACCAAGGCCCTCCCTCCAAACATCATCTCCAATCTGCGTTCCCAACTCCTCCTCCCAGGAGTTTTTCAGAGAGTGTGTAGCATAAGCTGTTCGTTCAGAAAATATATTTACAAAGCCAGAAACCAATTTTCTAGAATCAGGTGGGCCCAGCAAAAGCTTATAGATCATTTTATCTTCCGGAAGAGACTCAAAATTAGGTATACATTGACGAACATAATTTCTAATCTGCAAATATCGGAAAAAGTGTGTAGTGGGAAGAGAAAACTTATTTTGTAACTGTGCAAACGTGGCAAACTGTTTATTAATATACAGATCTTTCAAAGTGACCACACCTTTTAGCCTCCAGGTGTTAAAAGACCAGTCCGAGAGGGATGGAGAGAATGCATGATTGCGATATACTGGAGCATGGATAGAAGTGTCTGGTAGTTTACAGTCTTTTCTAATTTGCTGCCATATTTTCAAGCAATTAGAGATAATCATATTATCCATCTTAACAGTTGCAGGAGGTCTGGGTGCTGAGAAAAGAAGTGCCGGAAGAGAACTATTTTTAACATCACTCATTTCAATGGCAACCCAAGGGGGAGTCTCGGCAGACACCTCCATATTATATCCTTCCTGCCAATAAACCAGGGCTCTGGTATTTGCCGCCCAATAATAATGCAAAAAATTTGGCAGTCCTAACCCACCCATTTTCCCTGGTTTATGTAAATGAGTTTTTGAAATTCTGTGTGCTTTAAAGCCCCAAATAAAAGGAAGAATTATCGAATCCAAAGATTTGAAAAAAGATCGTGCCAGAAAAATAGGCAAGTTTTGAAAAAGATACAAAAACCTTGGCAAGGAAACCATCTTAATGGCATTTATACGGCCCATCATAGAAAGAGGAAGAGTCCTCCATTTTTCAATGTCCCTCCTCAATTTCTCCAGTTTTTCAAGAAAATTCTGCTTAAAAATTAGTTTAGGGTCTCTCGGCAAAACTACGCCAAGATACTTCAAACTGTTTGTTATTTTGAACGGGAGATTATGCAAAAATTCAGTGTTGAGTTCCACGCCCAGCGACATGAACTCACTCTTCTGCCAATTAATTGTATATCCAGAAACTTCACCAAATGTATTAATAAGATCCAGCAATACAGGAACTGATTTTTCTGGTTGTGATATAAAAAGAACAACATCGTCCGCGTATAGGGAAATATGGTGATCCATATTACTTAGTTGGATGGGTTCAATAGAAGGGTGATTCCTGATACTAATGGCAAGAGGCTCAATGGCAATGGCAAAGAGCAATGGGCTGAGGGGGCAGCCCTGGCGCGTCCCGCGGTGTAATCGGAACGGTAATGATCTTTCTTGATTCGTGAGAATGGAGGAAGATGGATGAGCATATAGCATTGTAATCCACGATACAAATTGACGACCAAAACCAAACTCCTCCAAGGCCTTAACCATATATGCCCACTCTACTTGATCAAATGCCTTTTCTGCATCTAGGCAAAGGGCAGCCACCCTCGAGCCCTTACTATACTTATGGTACATTATATTCATCAATCTTCTGACATTAAAGAAGGAAAATCTGTTTGGGATAAAGCCAGTTTGATCAGTGTGAATGATGGACGATATATATTTATTTAGCCTATTTGCTAATAACTTGGTGAAGATTTTAATGTCTGAATTCAGCAGTGCGATAGGACGAAACGAAGAAGGTTCAGCTTCGTCCCTACCTTCTTTCAATAACAGTGAAATATTAGCTTCATATAATGTAGGTGGGAATTTCTGGGTTGCAAATGAATGATTGAACATCCTCAAAAGAAGGGGAGCAATTTTCGTAGAAAATTTTTTTATACAGTTCAATTCCAAAACCATCTGGGCCAGCAGCCTTGCCATTAGGAAATGATTTTAAAGCATCCAGAATCTCCTGCGTGGTGATGTCAGAATTCAAAGCTTCACACGCTGTCGCACTTAATTTAGGCAGTCTTAGATGTTCCAGCCAGTCAGAAACATTCCCTTTTGCTTTTGACATATATAACTCTTCATAATATTCTCTAAAACGATTGTTTATACTTTTAGGGTCAATAATTAGTTCTCCAGTCTTTGATTTAATCTTATGAATGGCTCTACTAGCTTGCAAGCCTCTCAACTGTTGAGCCAGTAATTTATGGGGCTTATCCCCCAACTCGAAGTGTTTCTGCCTGATCTTAAACAATTGATCGCATATCTGACAAGATAGGATAGTGTTATATTCATATTTGAGTTTAAGAATATTTTGTAAAGTGGAAGGGCTGGAGGAGGACCTGTAAACAAGTTCCAACTGCGATAGTTCAATTTCGATTTCTGACAGTCGCTTTCGCCGTATCTTTTTCAAAGAAGATTCAAAAGATATTATGTGACCCCGAATCACAACTTTAAAAGTTTCCCATAAAGTGGAGTCTGTGACTTCAGAATTGTCATTACTCTCTAGGAACTCTGAGATTTTAATGGATAAATATTGACAGAATGATGCATCCGAAAACAATGAAGGGTGGAGACTCCAGGTGAACTGTTTTTTATAATTAAGATCAAGGACCAATGAAGTAGGAGAGTGGTCAGAAATAAGAATATTGTGGTATTTAGAGTCAATAACGTTAGATATCAATTTAGAGTCAATTAAAAAATAATCTATTCTCGAAAAGGATTTGTGCATTTGTGAGAAAAAAGAATAATCTCTATCTGTAGGATGTCCAAGCCTCCAAATATCAACTAGATCCATAGAAGTCATTAAGTCATTCAAAACCATTGAGGAGGTAGATGACTGACTTGACTGGGCTGACTTATCCAAACGGCTGTCAAGCACACAGTTGAAATCACCACCAACAATTAAATGTGTGTCTGAGAGATCAGGCAGTGAGCTAAATATCTTACGGAAGAAAGCTGGATCATCAAAATTTGGACCGTATACATTAAGGAGCGTAACATGAAATGAGTGAATGTAGCCAGCTACCAAAATAAACCGGCCATTTGGGTCACTCACAGTAGAAACATGCCTAAAAGGAACAGTCTTGCGGATCAGAATTGCCACTCCCCGGGCTTTACTGGAGAATGTGGACTGAAAAATCTGATTGGCCCAGCTACATCTGAGTAACTTTTCTTTTGTGGGTCTGATATGTGTTTCTTGCAAATACACTACATCAGCAGATAAAGATTTTAAATGAGAGAGCACTTTAGCTCGCTTGAGAACATGACCCAGACCGCGCACATTCCAGCTAGTAAAAGTGATGCCACCACCTGGCGAAAGTGTATCAGGATACATGTAGATTTTGCATAGCAGCAGCGTACAAATAAAATGCCCTAATAAAATAATAAGAAAGACAAAAGGAACACATGAAAACGAGCAAGAACATCACCCTCCTCCCCCCTTCCCACTTTCCCAAACAAAGTGAGACAGCAAACCCAACATACTCTCTGGGGGCCTGCCGGACCATACAGGAACAACGGACCAGCCACTAAGTTAATGCAGGGACCCCGCACCCTCTCCACTAATGAGGAAAAGTGTTTGTGAAAATCGAAAATGAAAGTTATACATGTTAACGCAAATACACAAATACCTTACAAACTGTCATCTAAATGTCCCGGTTGATGTGCAAACAGCATAGAAATCACAAACCAAAAGTCAAGACAGAGTCTCTGCAAAAGCCTCAGCATCCTGCGGGGATAAAAAAACTTTATCCATGGTACCACTGGAGACCCGCAGCCGTGCCGGGTAAATGAAACCGCTCCTCACACCTGCATCTCGGAGTCGTTTACGGACGGGATCAAATGCCTGTCGTTGCTTCATCACCTCCGCTGGGTAGTCAGGAAAAAAGTGAACCGCTTTGCCGTTGTAGCGCAGAGGAAACTGCTGGCGGGCCAGTAGTAATATTTTCTCCTTCAGTTGGAAATGATGAATCCGTGCTATCATTACGCGCGGGCGTGCGTCATCCTCAGAGAACCGTCTTCCCAGCCGATGAGCCCGGTCTATTTCCAACGGTTTGGGAAAGTTGTCAGTGCCCAGCAGCTCAGGGATGAACTTGGCCAAAAACTCCGTTGGTTGTCCGTTCTCGATTTTCTCAGGCAAGCCGATGATTTTAATATTCTGCCGCCGAGAGCGAGCCTCCAGATCGATTACTTTCAAACGAAGCATTTCGTTTTCCGATTGCATTTTCGTGCACTGCTGCTCAACAAGCGAGAGGCGGCGGTCATACTCCGAACTAGCATTTTCCACCTCCTGTATTCGATTACCAAGACTCGTCAACGTTGCCTGGGTGGATGCCAAGGATGCCTCCAAGTCGTTAAAGCGATCGTTCATCGTCTTGCTCATACTTCGTATCGCTGCGAGTATGCTCGATTCAGACTCCAGAGTAGACTCGTTTGCTAATTCTGGGGTTGCAGCAGCTAGCTCCGCACATGGCTGGCCATCCTCAGCCTCACTTGAGACTTTCTCTTGCCGCTTTCCCCTATCAGATTTTGGTTTTGTCATCCTGAGGCTTTTAGATGAAAGTATTTGTGAGACGAATCCGCGAAATTAGGTGAAATAGTAAATAAATGATCGAATTATTTCAAACGTGGAGAGGAGCTCTGGAAAAACACGACTACTCCATACTGTGTTCACTAGCGCCCCCGAGATAATCTTGCTTTGTGACCCACAGCCCTTTAGAGCAGCCTACATAGCACACAAGAGCTCTCTGATTGTCTAAATGACTCTGATGTCTCTGTTATTGTTAAACATAAGATGTAGTTAATTTGGGTTAAATCTATCTGGCTATCTTTGGTCTTTATTTTATTAATAGTCTCTTACTCTTGTGATTTAATTATTAAAACCTAATGAAAGCAGGAAGATTCAGACCTACAGATTACGGACTATCGGCCGCTAAGACACACAGACATAAAGAACTATAGAAGAATGGAAAGAGTGTTTGAGTGAAGGAGGTTTTGAATGAGTGCAGATGTGTGTTAGTTACAGAATCGGAGAATGACACTTTTCCTCCGTTATAGTCCAGATACACTCTCACACGATCAAGCTTCTGTTTAACATGAAAACCAGAAGCTGAAGACCCTCCATCCTGATGATACCACACACTCCAGACATCAGTTTTGAAGAAATCCCGTCCCTTCCTCTGGTTTGATGCAGTAGTTACTCCCAGTCTCCAGACTGAACTCTGTTTAACCTCTACATCCCAGCAGTATGTTCCTGAGTTAAATCCCTCTGAACCCAGAACACAGGAATAATAGTCAAATCTTTCTGGATTATCAGGAACAGATTGATATCTGCTCAATTTCACACTGGTAAGATCATCAGACAGGACGAGACGTGGATTTGCAGTGTTCGGATCCAGAATCACAGGAACTGATGAGACACAATCAACAGATGCTGTTATTTTGATGTTGTTTTGTTATTTTTGCTTTCTTTGTGCAAAAAAAAATATTCTAGCGTCACAAAGTTGATTTTGTGGCAAAACATGGAAATGAGCTCTTGTTTTTATCATATTGAACATTATATTTATTTGTAAAGCCAGTGTCATTGTGGGGTTTTGGTTATTTTGCTGTTGTAAGCATAGACGTGTGTATATCTATGGCTGGTAGAGCTTTGAAATAATAGAAATCATTTGGAGAACTTTAATGAGGTCAAAGAGCTGTCTGGAACTAGGTTCACTGTGTGGTTCCTTGAAAAATAATTGCACACCTTAGAACATTCATCAGCAAGAGTAAAGCATTCAACGGCCCGTAGTATAATTATATATATATTAAGCAGTAAGTAACTCCAGTCATCACATGGAAAATAAAAAATAAAAGTCAAGCACACTGAATTCTGGGATTGATTATTTCTAAAAGTGAGCTGCTGATTTTGGTGCAGTAGATGATCTGGTTCTTCACACTTAATGCTGAGATCTGTCAGTATTGCATCACTTCCTGTATGCAAGCTTAGATCTCCTGCAGTCAGACTCACTGTTTTGGACGATGTTCCTCATCTTCTTCCAGACTCTGAACGGCAGGTTGCCTAAGTATCGTGGCACATGAATCAGAGCTCCAGAAGGGGTCTGTGGATCTGGGTGTGAAGAGATCTGAACTCTGGAAGAACATTCAGGATCAGAACTGCTGTGGTTTTGGATCAGAAGCAGAGAACAGAGACACCAGCAGATCACTCACCTTTTTATTGAGACTGGAAACTCCTGCAGAACAAACACACCATTGATCATCAATCAATCAATTAATCAGTCAGTCATCATCAGCTTAATCAATCGATGGAAGATCTGAAATCAGACCTTTAGAAAGCAGACATCATTGGATTTCATCATCTCCTCCGTTTCTTTGATTGTGTGTGAGAGAGCTGAGATGTGTCTGTTGATCTCCTCTAGCTTCTCCTTCATCATCTGCTTCTTCAGCTCCTCTTCCTCCCTCAGTGCAGTGATTGTAGCTTCCTCTTCATCTCTGAGAAACTGATGAAGCTTCTCAA
This sequence comes from Enteromius paludinosus, assembly GCA_032361165.1. Classification (NCBI taxonomy): domain Eukaryota; kingdom Metazoa; phylum Chordata; class Actinopteri; order Cypriniformes; family Cyprinidae; genus Enteromius; species Enteromius paludinosus. The sequence continues at coordinate 1,223,602 of JAUMHQ010000024.1, read as the reverse complement.
ACTGCTGTTTAATCTGATGCTCTGTGTACTCAGCTTGGTACTGAAATCAAACCACATTTACTTCAATCGTCTCCATCAACACAGACAATAACATCATTCAGATATGTGAGAAACTGAAAGAGCCACATATCCAGAACCAGATTGTAATAGTCATGTACACAAATAATCAGCTGGACTTCATTATATTAAATATATCAGATAATAACTGTTCAGCTATTTCCTCACCTTGATGTATTGAACTGTTTTCTCAAACTCTCCTTTCATTTTTTCATTGCGTTTAACTTTGTTTTGTAAGGACTTCAGTGTGGAGTTGAGCTCCTCCTAGAATTGAACAAAAATTACATTAAAGGGTTAGTTCACCCAAAAATATGAATATTCTGAATATATACACACATTTCTGGATCTGGGATCATTTCAGTTGTACTGCTTTCTATAGAGGAGCAGATGGCTCTCTGATCAAAAATATCTTATTTTGTTTACTGAAGGTCTTGGGTCTGGAACGACAATAAGGGGGAGTAATTAATGACAGAATTTTCTTTTTGGGTGAACTAACCCTTTAAACATGAGATCACTTTGTTGAAAAAACTGCATATGCTGAATGGTTTGGTATGTTTTAATGCTGGGATACTGGTTTGAGTTGGTTTAAGCTGGTCTTGTGCTGGTCCAACTAGCTTTGCATTCCTCCTCTGCCGCCCCTTACACCACCTCAATACTTTAAACTGGAAATTGAATGTCGGTATCCGGCCAGAGGAGAACTGGTCCCTTCTGAGCCTGGTTTCTCCCAAGGTTTTTTTTCTCCCACATGAGTTTCGGTTCCTTGCTGCTGTCGCCTTTGGCTTGCTTAGTCAGGGACACCTAATTTCGAGTAATCATTGTTATCTGCATATTTCTCCTATTAATGGCCTATTGCTTCACTATGGCTCGTATCGCCTGGAGTCCTATGCAAGCAACCTATAGCCCCTTCCCGCTTTCCTCCGCGGGGGCCAGGCCGGCCACCAAGCTCTTCCCAGCCTGCTTCTCAGACAGCACGCCAAACATGCTTCCAATATTTCTAAATGAGGAAGTCGTGAAACCACCATCCATGCTTCAAAACATACCTAACCAGCATACCCTGTTTTTTTCAACAGGGTACAGTAAAGAAAGAAAGAACATAAATGTAGTCATAAAATGCACTGAGAAGTATTTTCCCTATTTTGATGATCTCAAAATGGAGAGAGGGGAAGGGCAGTAGCAAACCTTGCCAGAAGTGCCAAAAGAAAAAGAAAAAAAAGTGGTGGGCAGAAATGCCACCAGTGCTGCAGTGTTTTTTTTTTGCATGTGCTTAAAAAGAACTATTCTCTGTTAACTCAGGTTATAACAAAACAATTAATTTATTAATAATTTAATTTATTAAATTACGTAATATTTCAAGGCAAAACCTTTTTCACTGCACATGGCAGTGCATGATTGTTAAATCTGTTTTGTTTATGTCTATTAGCATTCTTTAAATATGAAACAAGTGACATTTGTCTTACCTTGTATGATGAAATGACTTCACTGATGGGTTTAAGCGTGTGATTGTTGTGGTTTTTTTGAAGTGAAACACACTACACACACCGGCTGATTGTCCTCCAGACAGAAGAGTTTGAGTTTCTCGCTGTGTAAACTGCAGATTTCCTCAGATCCTGATGAACACTTCTCGTTTCTTTCCTTCAGGAATGACTCACACAAGTTTTTTAATATGAGATTAAGTGGAGGATTGTCTTGTGAGGATCTTTTTCTGCAGATGGGACACTCCTTAGTTTTCTTGATTCTCCAGAACTGTTGAATACACTCTTTGCACACACTGTGACTACATGATAACAGAAGAGGGAAATTGAAGATATCACAGCAAACAGGACAAGAAAGATCTTCTGCTGATACATTCAATGAAGCCATTTTCACTGTTGAGCTCCTGCGATCTGAGCTTTACTTTCACTTTCACAACGATACTTTCACAACAAAAGTTCTTCTGTCTGTTCAGAAAATTTATTCTCAAAAATTATGTATTTCTCTTCGGGTTTCACTGGTTGCTGATTCTTGTTTGCTTTTGCAGAGATTCTGAGAATCTGAGAGAATTCTGAGAAAGGATTCAGTTTCTTCCTGCAAGTGTTTTGAGAGGGTGGAGTTTCTGATCATGTGAGTGTTTAAACCGGTTAGATGGTAACATCAGGATTTCTTCAGGTTAATGTGAACAAAATTCCTTCAAAGTGAAATTGAATCAAACTCAAAATTGAATCGACTTACTGAAAATACTCTCATATAAACTACAGCATTGCAGGGTTAATGTACTACTGAAGATGCCCTTTTACTATTTTATGATGTCTAAACCATGGAAGGTGAAAGTCAATCTCATTTTTATTTTTATAGCGACCAGGGTGACAATAACACAATAAAAAGATGACAGTCATAAAAAATTACAGACTTAAAGGGTTAGTTCATTAAAAAATAAAAATTAGGCTGAGTTTTACTTACCTTTGAAGCATTCTAGGTGTATATGACTTTCTTCTTTCAGACTAATCCAATAGGAGTAGGGTTGTAACGGTATACCGGTTTATCGTGATATTGACATGTACGATTATCATATCGTGCAAATTTGCTTATAACCGGTTTTGAAAAAAAATAAAAATAATTAAACCAGTTCTCACCCGTGCTGCAGTGTATGTGCAACTTCTTTGCGCTTGACTGCTTAGACTCCACCCATAACTTACTCATGCAGTGGAGAAAAGGTCCGATACAGAGGCTGCAAATTCGAATCTCCCGCCGAAAAACTAATTAAAATCTGCAGTATGGGAATATTTTGAGTATCGAAAAATGATTGCGGGGTTGTCCTTGAAGATGGATATCCAGTTTGCAAGAAATGTGGACAAAGTGTGCCTGCAAAAGGAAGAAATACATCGATCATGTTCCATGTTCGCGAGCATCATCCCTTCGCAAAGATAAAAATATTAGAGCCGTATTATTTTTGATGCAGAGGGAATCTAGTCATGTAATTGTGTAAATCAACATCTAGCTGTGCAGTAAATCAAACCGAGATGTGTGTGTCCGTGAATATACAGCGCACAAACACAGACAAATAATTCTATATTCTGTGTCTCTGTATGAAAGAGCAGCGCTGTTTCGACTAATATATCTAGTACACACTCAAGTACGCGTGATGCTCGTGGTTTTTAAAGCGTATGCTGTCTCACTCACTATGTGAAGACGTGAACATATTCAGAACTACGCTCTCAGTGAAAACTTAATGATCATTTTATAATCTTATTTAAAAGAATTATCATCAAATACACTTCCTTTTACATCCATGTTTACATCCATCCAGCATGACCCTGCACATATTGCTCTCATATATGCTGTTAAAGAAGAACAGTTTGATTTATTCTTGTCTAATGTAAAGAGAAATAACTTATTCCTTATTTTGTTCAAATTCCAGATGCAAAGCTTTATTTAATTTTTCTCCCCAAACGTTAGACTCATCCTTCCATGTTTTTTTTTTTTGGTAAAAAAAAAAGTTTGTAAGAATAAACCATGTTCAACCAAAAAACATATCTCATTTTATTCATTTAAGTGTCATTGTAGCTGATGATTATAATAATAACAATGGTAATTTGATACTGTATACTGTGAAACCGTGATATTTTCTGAGACGATTATCATACCGTGAAAATCTCATACCGTTACAACCCTACTGACAAGATGCGCAATACATGTGTACGCGTGATGATTATCGTGCAGCCCTATCCAAAATACTTCCATATGACGTTGCTTTTCTTTTGCCGACCAAATCTTCAATTTCGGCACACGCCATGCGCACGCAGGGACTGAATGCATGAAGTAGGCGAAGCAACTTATGCTTTGTAGATTTTTAAGAACCCTTAAATACGAGTTAATTACTTTATATTAGACAAATATAGATCCGTGAATAGAAAGTTTAGAAATATAGAAAGTACATTTTTAAATCAGACAGACAACTTTTTTTTAAATTTGCCCTTAATCGTGACTGCAGCGATGTGACTATCGCGCACGCGTACATCGCGATGACGATGTTGAAACGATGTATCATGCAGCCCTACCTTAAATGTTTTTATTGTCACTTTTGTTCAATTTATTGCACATCTGCTGAATAGAAGTATTTAGAAAGAAGAGGCACAGATCTTTCTTCAAGTATTATGAATGCATTCAATATTATGCTGCATTATTAATAATATGAACTACAACAATCTGACAAAGATATACCTCACTTCAACAACGTGGATCATAAAAATAGGAGACATTTAGTAAGAGAAAACTTTCCATAAACTACATAAAAAATTATAAATAACACAGCCTAGCTATAAGATTTAAAGCTGCGTGGCAAAATTGGCCTGACTATACAGTGTAAAGGCCTCACACATAGCATTCCCTTTTCAGATGCCAGAGATGAGGAAGTGGCACAGCCCGGACAAAAGGCAGGAAAGCCCTATTTTGCATACGTAAAGCATTCAATGTGCCAGTCTACTGTCCCAAAGAAGAGAGAGCAGCAGACCCATCTGTGCTGCCGCTGCTCATCAGCAGGAGACGGAGGGGGAGGAGGACACTCCATCAGGAGAGAGGAGGGGGTTTAAGGGGATTCCTCACATTATACGCTCAGACAGGGAGGGTTTTACCAAACTGGCAGTCTATGTGCTGCTAAATCAATCTGCTGTCAAGAGGTGAGCTTTGCCAACATTATCATTTAAGCAGGTTTTTACAACCTGACACCCATGCTTTACCTCAAAGCATTCAACGTGTTCAATTCAGTGTGAATTAGTGTTATGAAAATAACTTTTCAACTTCCTTCCTCCCTGGCACATTGACATCTTAATGCACAGACACTTAATATTGCATTACTTTATACATTAGCGAGATCATTTAGTCTAAAACAGCCTGAAATAATCTCATAATAAAACCATCATAGCATAAATAAACAAGGTCCATTAAGATTTCAGAGAAAGAGCTTAGACATGAACAAGATGATGGGTGAAATCACTACAAAGTCTTTAAGCCTTTCTATAAATATATAAAATACTTTTTTTTTGAGGTAAGAATGTATGCATCTAATAATCAAAGCTCAATGGATGCTAAATTTGAAATACATTATATAAATTACATACATTGAAAGAATAATAAATATCATGACTGACCAGACAAAGACAGTAGCTCTTTAAAACATGCATATTATATTATTATCATAAAAAATATGATATACATTCTATTTATCATTGAATTAATTTATGCACAAAAGGCAAAAATGACAATAGTGCACCAGTTGTTACAACAGCACTCTTTTTTACAGTTTTAAAAAACGTAGATTTCTCAAATACTTGCATAGTTGCATCAGACTTAATATGGGTTGGAAACAAACGAACCACAAAACCATTGAGAAACAGACAAAAACAGCTCCTTGTAACTATAACAGTCCTTGGTCTCACCTATAGAAAAAAAAATGACACGCGCCAATTGGTTCATGTGCGTTGGAAGCTGCAGAGATGCTTGTTGCAACGACAGGCATCACAAAAATGAGATCCGATTTCAAACAGATAGCTCGAGAGTTACAAAATACCAGATCAATGGAACATTACGAACATTTAACAAAGTCAGCGTTGTTAAATCAACATTAAATTAAAAACTATTTAATTGATAGGACGTGTCTTCGCGTTGTGGCGGTTACACACTTGGCGTTATCATATGCTAAGGTTGCTAACAGTTAGCACAGGGAATGCCGTCTAGAAAGTCAAAGCAAAGCCTCAAAATCTCTATTAGGATCCTTAAAAACCTACACAGGACTGATGTATTCGTGCGTGTAAACAGCGGGTCTCGTTACCTTTGGCATCGCTGTTCTCCTGCAGCGTTTTAGCGGCCGCCGTCCATAAATCGCATCCCAGCAGGCAGAGCACAATCACGGCAGACCTGCTGTTGCTGTCCGCGCCTCGCATTATTGCTGCTCACGGTTACAAGTATTTCGCTCAACAATGCGGCTTTTCTATGCGGCAGCGGGAGTATCTGGAGACTCGTTGCAGCTGAGGTTCCCTGCCATAACTTGGTGTTTTAGCAAATCTGCTCATGTCATTGAACACCGAGGGGCGACTAGAAAAACCCTCCTCTCAGCATCTCCGCGTTGCCGCTGTTTTCCCCCAACTCGACTCGAAACAACGACAGAAGCGAGTCAACTCCGCCAGTTTAACCTTTTCAATGCCAGTAACAGATGGTGCTGGGATGTCCTACAGAAAGAAGGATTAGACCGCCATCTCCTGTACAGTACTGTCAGTTACCTCACAACAATGACTGTTAAACTTTTTTGATTTGAAAGCCTCTCACTGACCAACAATATCCCAAGGCACCTCAATAAAAGGCATTTCCTCTGGTATTTCTGTTGTAGTTATGACAAGAGAGCTGTTTTCCCAACTGTTCATTAACATAACCAGGTTATGAAGATCCAGATATCATCATCCTATTCAAAAGTTTACATCCTCTGGCTCTTAATGCAGTATGTTTCCATCTTTTGTAATAGTTTTATATGAGCGCCTCAATTGTCCTCCATGTGAAAACATGGATCTCAAAATTATAGTCACTTTTGAAAAGGGTTCAAATATGCAGAAGATGCTGAAAAAACAAAAGACTGTGCAGGAGCTGGAGGATTTCTCTGAAGAACAGCAGATAGTATCGACAAATGACTCTTGAACTCTCACAAAATATATAAAATAAGTTGTGGATCATCCAGGAAATTACACAAGACTCAGGGGGTATGTAATTATTATTATTTTTTAAATTTTTAGAGATCCAGGTATTATTTTTTCTTGTGGACAATATGTAAACATCCTTTATGGGCTGAATAGCTTATTCAGGACAGTGCTAATTAAAAAATAATATGCAATTTCCAACTATTGACATTCTGCAATGTACATGTAAGCTTATGAGCACAATTGTATATATTCACAAAGAGGGCATGCAGTTTAGAGAATGGATGGATGTGCTTTTAGGTATTTGCCTTTAATACATAAATGTAGTACTTTTCATACCTTTTACTATGATATTAAGTTTTTAGTATCTGTTTCCATTTTCATCACATTGCCACTATTGTAAGACTTTAACCTTCAACGCAGTAACACACAAACAAAAGACAGAGAGACCAGGTGCATTCAAAAATCATAGATTTATACATAGTAATGACACATTTTATTTGTATAAACTGTACCATTTCATACTTTCCCCAGTGCAATCCAAGTGAACTTTTGAAAACCGAAAATGATTTTTTTCTTGTATTTACTTTCAAATAAATAACCTTAAAAAAAAAAAAAAAAAAAACTTCAATAACACTGAACCAAAGTTCAAGGAGATAAATTACCTGTTAATTTAAACAGTTTTTCTATTACCTTACAATTCTCATCATGCCAAACCTACAAAAACGACTTTATATCTCATTAATTAAGAGCGCTTGAGGCAGAATCCTCAGAGGAGAGGCACTGCACAGACTGCAGAAGAACGGAAAGACCTTCTCCGTATAACTGGTTGTGAATGTGTGGTAGAGTGTTTTGCTCAGAGGATCGGAAAATGAAAGCTGTCCTTCATCTAAATCGAGTTTCACTCTCACTCGCTTTGGTTTCTCAAACTCAAGGAAAGGGATGCATGACTCCCAAGGAGCCTTCAAACTGAGCGTGTTGTTGTCATAGCCAATGCACCAGACCTCGCTGGGCAAGCTTTTAGTTCCTTTTCTCTTGACAGACTCAGTAGTAACACCCAGCATCCAGAAAGTGCTGTCTCCCACATCCACATCCCAAATGTGTGTCCCTGAAGAATATCCCACAGAGCCCAGAACACAGGGACACCTATCAAACCTCTCAGGGTTATCAGGAAGCTGATTCTTCTGCATGCCAGCTATGTCTTCCTCCTCTTGCTCATCTCGGTCCCTCACACACGTCAGATCTTCAGACACTATAATTTGAGAGTTAGCTGTGTTTGGGTCGAGCACCACGGGAGCTAACAACAGAGAATATTGATAAGATGTTTCATTACTAATGCGACCAATCAAAACTGCTAAGAAACAAGTATTTTAATAGATGTTCTTCACATCTTATTTTTCCATCTTTTGTAATACAATCCGTTCTTTTGTAAACTATTACAAAATAGTATATATCTTAATGTTGTGAAAAACTGCCAAATTATAATTATGTAGTCCAAAATTAAAAACTATATATATATATCAGAGATGACCTCTGGTGACCCTCATAACTATGTTAGTGTCAGTGAGTAAAGCATTGGATAACTTTACCTTTCTATGACCATGACAGATGTAACTCCCCACATACTGGATGATATTTACTAATAACATGGAATTTATTTAAAGGAACAGTACACCCAAAAATGTAAATGTGTTGAAAGTTTACTCACCCTTGGGCCAGATGTAAAACAGTTTATCTTTGTAACAAATTTGGAGAAATTTAGCACCAGTGCATGCTCAACAATATATCCTGAATGAGCGCCATCAAAATGAGTGTCCAAAGAGTTGATAAAAACATCACAGTAATCCGCTAAAGACATGTCTAGGTAGCATTAGAAGACGTATGTCTAAACAACTATCACACTGTGAGTGTATATTAGCATTGCTTGTTGTTTTCTTGAGGCGTCTGATTGGACCTGAAAGCAGTGACAACAGATTGTGAAGTGAAAAATTCCAATTCCAAAATGAAGGTATTTTAACTTTAAACCATGGCTGGCCGAAACACAACTCCATAATTAATGATAATGCTTAATTCAGTGAGTAAGTCCTGCCCCAAATCATTTGTTTAGAACCATGAGGTGCTTGATTCACGTGAGACACCCTGATATTTCAGATGAACGCAATGGTTTGAAGTTAAAAAGGCGTTAATGATTAATTACAAACATTCTTTTCATCTCACAAGATGTTAATCAATAGACTCGAGTCGTGTGGATTGCTTATGTACAGGTCCTTTTCAAAAAATTAGCATATTGTAATAAAGTTCATTATTTTCTGTAATGTACTGATAAACATTAGACTTTCATA
>JAUMHQ010000024.1:1203912-1214305 GCA_032361165.1 Enteromius paludinosus | reverse complement strand
TCTAATGTTTATCAGTACATTACAGAAAATAATGAACTTTATCACAATATGCTAATTTTTTGAAAAGGACTTGTATTTCTCTAATGTTTTAAATCAGCTGTTTGGACTCTCACAGAAGATCCATTGGTGATCAAGTGATGTAATACTACAGTACATTTCTCCAAATCTGTTCCTTTTGGATGGCCTGAGAGCAAGTACATTTTCAGCAAATTAAACATTTTGGCAAACTATTCTACATGACACAAAATAGTGATTTTGGAATACATCCACATATGTTCAATGTTGTAAAGGAAAATGCCAATACTCATGATTACACCAGATAACACTTAAATTAAAAAAACGTACAAAATCACATAACCAACATGAATACAAAAAGTACATTTTTCTAAGAACCAGATGTGTTTTAAATTCAACTTTTCCTTTTTAGTTTTTAATAATGAACACTCTTACCACCCGTTCACACCAAGAAAGACTACATCAGTAGCTCAGCTTCAGTTGCACACGACAATTTACTCAACCATTCTTTTGCCCTGAGTTACAGGGAAACAGGAGCATGAATGTAATCTCTTTACACCTGTTTCAGGGAAAGCGTGCGTATATGATTCTCTAAAATGGTGGAAGATGTAAACAAAGAGAGTAAATTGTTATTTTTGTTTTCTTCGCACAAAAAAACCCCCAAAAACCTGAAGTTAAGCTCCTAATGTCACATCCAAGTTTCTGGAGCTGGGAACATTTCAGTTGTGTTTGCTGTCTATGGAGGGACAGATGGCTCTCCGATTTCATTTAAAATATCTTAATTCGTGTTCTGAAGATAAAAGTAAGTGTTATTGGGTGTGGAACCTCACAAGGGTAAGTAATGACAGTGAACTAACCCTTTAACTGTCAATGTTAATTTTAACCCATTGAAATCACTCAAAGTGATTCCAAAATATAGTTCCTCTCTATCAGACATGATGTAGACTTCCCTATTCTTACAGAACAATCCTTGTTGGTGTGAACAGCCCTTTACCAGCACAGACCGTATAAAGCAAATAATTGCTTGTCAGCCTCACAAGAAAAAAAATGATAATATAAATCCACTCACTGTAGCTGATAGACTGTCTTATTTTTGACCACACTTTGAACTTCAAATTGCCCAGGTACTGTGCAGTATCAATAAGTCCTCCTTGAACTGCTTCTGGTTCTTGATACGTATTCTGGGCTCTGGAAATACATTCAGAGGTCAGAACTGCTGTTCAACTTCAATACCGTGGGACAAAAGAGGAAATGCAGTAAATCTGCTCACCTCTCCAAAATGTCCTTGAAGCTCTATTGAAAATAAAGGAAATATGAACTGAACAGCATACACTAAATCATTTAGTTGATTGTAGAAAAAATGACCGGTTTTATAATTAGAATTTTCAGATTTTCTTCATATTTTAAATATTTAATCACAGGTTGCACCAATTAAAATGACCCACCTTTTTCTTACCATTTTTTTATTTTTTTAATCTCATCTGCATACAACTATTTTTAGTTGTACAAAACAGCTTGTTTTGGGTGTTTGATACTGCAAGCTGCTGTGACTTACCCTTTTCTTTTAATGTTTTTTTAATTATTATGAACACAATGGTTTGTAATGCAAACAGTTTACAGTTTATTTCAGGTTGTTATGTCTCTATTGCAGGTAATAAACAGGAAGTCTCACCCATATGCTTTTCCATCTTGAAGAAAAAGGTGGATACATATTTAAAACAACAACACAGATAGAGAAGAGGAATAAAAAGCTAACCTGAAGAAACTTGACATCCCTACTATTCAATTTCTCTCTCAGTTCGCTGATGGATTTTGACAAAGACAATATTTCTTGACTCAGCTTCTCCATTTTGTCTCCCATAAGCTGTGTTTTCCAGTTTTTTTCCTTGCTCAGTGCAGCAAGCATGGATTTTTCTTCACCATCCAGAAGCTGGTGAAGATGCTTAAAGTCCTTCCTGATGATGTTCTTTGTGTGCCAGACCTGTTGCTGAAAACCAAATACACGTACAATCTTTATATATATATATATATATATATATATATAATTTCACAGAATTCTCATAATTCATAAAAATAGTAAGTCATAAATCAAACTCATCCTTCATACAGTTATGTGCTCAGCCTGGTGACTGCATTCAAATTTGGCTTGTTGTAGAATTTTCATTTTTCTTGTCAAGTGATCAAGTTCACGGCGAAAAACTCCCTAACATGAAGATGACATGAGTGCGTTAGAATATTAAATATGCCAAAAAGGTCACATCCCTAGTACGTACCTTACGTTCCTCTGCCATCTCATTGACGGGACGGCACGCGTGGTTTCTGTGTTGGCGTGATTCTCTGCAAACTACACACATGAGGTCTTCATCATGCAGACAGAACAGACTCAGTCTCTCCCGGTGAACCTCGCACAGCTCCTCTGAAGGGCCCCGGTAGTTCAGGAAAGCGTGACTCAGGTTTCTCAGAGCCAAGTTTACTGGAGGGTTCTTGGTGGTGGATCTTTTTCGACACAGCGGACATTCTCTTGAGACTTTGATCGTCCAGTAATGTTGAATACAGGCTCTGCACACACTGTGACCACACTGAAGCAACACCGGATCACTGAAAATGTCACAGCAAACAGGACACGTAAAATCCTCTTCAGAAAAGGGACGTTTCGACGCCATTTCTTCCTGCTCTCGCTCTGAACCAGGCGCCAGCAAATGCTGCCGATTCGTTATAAACTCACAAAAACGCCTAACAATTTGTAACTTTCGCTTTCGTTTCTTCTAAAGCGTAACTATTTCAGTTGCACTGTACACTTTTAATATTAAATCAAATTATTGCTGCCATTCGCTTTGAGAGTTTAGCGACAGCTATAGTGACCGCTGCAATTAGCTCGAACACTATTCGTTTTTATCATAAGCGAAATAAAGAAATACAGCCTTTGGCAGTGTGAGACTGACGCTTTCAGGCACTGTCTCGCGCTGCCCATGTAAATCTCACGCCAACATGGCAACCCAGCTTGTGAATGATACAAGGTCTCAGCTTTTTTAATACGAAACAATAAATACCGTTTTGGCGCACTTGTAATGTGGCGTAAATTATTGTAGCGCCTCAGCTACAGAGCTGAGACAGACGTCTTTGATCTCGCCGGCGTCGCGGTCACGTGGTTAATGGAGCACGCAATAGTTCCAAACAAACCAGGGCTGTCAATACATTTGAATGGGGTTTAAGATAGACGACAACTTCACTCTAAACGTATTTGCAGCAACTTTTGGTAAACATTACAGAATGCATTAATTTTAAGTATTTTTAAATATACATTAACAGTATGATTTTATTCTGGAGAGTGCTGGGAAAGCTCTATTTTCTATTATATATATATGTTAGGGGTGGGCATAGATAATTTTTTTAAAATCTAGATTAATTTTGAAATTAATCTAGATTAAAATGGCTCATTTGAGTTCTGCCAAAGGCATTCAGAATATGTATGCTACCTATTATGTTTGAGATATCTGTGTGTCAGTACCACCTTCTTAAAAGTAGGGGTGTGAATCTTGGTTTCACAATTCAATGCAATAAGATTATTATTTATCAACACAATGGCCCAGTTTCACAAACAAGGCTTAGCTTTAGCCAGGACTAGGCCTCAGTTAAATTAAGATATTAATGCATCTTTTTCAAAATGTTAAGGTATTTTCAGTTGAAGCAGTTCAAACATACATTGTAGTCTGTGACTAGCTCAAGCCGTGTCTGTGAAACCAGGAGAATGTTACATTCTCCTTCAGTATTACTGCACATGGCTACATTTTAAATCAAATTTATTTTGTGCAAAATGTAATTTTTTAAAATCATTATATAAACAGGCTACTCTTTTAAAACTATTACTTATTTTAAAAAGTGCTCTTTGAGTATACGAAAGTTTACAGAAATAGTCTTGACTTTTAAAATTTGGATTTTTCTTTTTTTCCTCTGCATTATTGCCGATTGATTATTACTGATGAGATCATAGACATTTGCGTAATTCGGCTATACATCCGCACTAAAGGTGAAAGTTACCATAGCTTGTAGTATAGACTCCAACCCAACTTTGCAAATAGATTAACGGCGATATTTTTATCACGCGATAAGAGCCTCCTGCGTTAACGCCGATAACGGCCCACCACTAATATATATATATATATATATATATAAATATATACACATCATTTTTTAGGAGATCATTTGGTACTAAATACTATTTGTGCAATAATTGTGTTCCATTAATGACCACTTAAATAATTATTTTTCTAATATTACTATTCATTGTATCACAATTAGTGTAGTATTTAAGGTTAAAATGGAGAGAAGTGTTTAAATTCTAAAGCAAAGAGCTTAATTAGAGTCATTTTGTGGTTGGGAAAAAAACGTTTAATTTTTAATGCCATGGCTTACCTGTAGGCCATGGGTTTTTAATAAATATATATATGTATCTACTAGTTTCTCCACAAAATACTGCAGGTCATACCTGCTTACTTATTTTTATGTTATGCAATTGAATAAAGATTTAGACATGATTAAACCCTAGGGTTTTTTAAAATGTGAACTATTTTATTTTAAGGATACCCGTTCACACAAGTGAATATTAATGAATGCAATACTGAATTTACCCAGAGAAGTTCAAAATGGTGCTAGAAAGGCAGTGAACTGCATTCAACAAAATATTTTTATGCCCTTATATATACAGTATATACATATGTATTAACACTTCATCTGTATTTCCACTTTTCGTCCAAACGCCTCTGAAATTTCTGCCTCACTTTGTTCAGTTTGGGTAGAATTATGCAACAATTAAAATATGTAGAAATACATATATAATAGTTTGAAATTTCATTTTAATTTCAGATGTGTGTAAACTAAAAATAGACAGGGGTGCACATCATAATACATTGATCATGAACTGAAACATTGATCATGTCCTTCCAGAGGAGAAAACAAGATGTGGTTTTGTTATGACTAACATTGTTTTGAATCATTTCTCAGTTGTATTCTCAGTCCATGTATTGAAAGACATGTGGACACTGACTGAGGTAAAAATCCATACGAAACCAGAAGAAAACATCATTAGCATGCTCTGAATGTTTTAGTAGCAGTCTAAAAAAATTGTCAGTCAATGTATTTAGAGCACTGAAAGACAAAACGTTGTTCCGTTTAGTTTGGAAAAGAAATATTCAAGTCAGCACATCAGCCTGACAAATAAGTATTTGAACTTTATATACAAAACAACCTGAACCTCAGGCTTTAAACATTTTGGAGCCAGTGTACACACAAATGATCAACTCAAAAATGTCCCATTATTGCACATATAATTTATATCTGTTCATAACCCCCCACCCCCATCTGTGTACTTAGTGAGCAATTCATTTACAAGCTTCATAATCATTACAAGACATGGGAAATGAGACAATGCTGTGAAACTACACTGAAGGCTGATGATGCAGCGGGACCAGCTTTGCACAATTAACCACTAACACCATCATTATCAATAATGTATTGCCTTACACTGTAGATGACATCAATTATTTGCACACATTCTGTTAAAAACGGCCATATACACACTGCAAAGTTTTGGGAGTGACAACCATGTACAAGTGTGAGCGTAAAAACAGAAGTCACTCACTAATAATGCTGTATAGATGAAATATGGAACAGTTTATCCCATTTGTGGTTTCGATATTTAAAAATGACAGTAAAGAAATATCAGAAATGCCTTAAAAGAGGAGTGAATCCATATTTAGCTGCAGTGTGTATGTGGTCAGTGTGAAGCGATCCAGATCTTGTGCTGAGCTGGTGATTGAGTCAATAGAAAGTTCCGCTGATAAAGTTAAACACTACATAGCATTGGAAATCATCACTTGGCTTCAATGCAAGTTGGTCTGATAGTGAGATCTTAATCTTTGGGATTGTATCGATCGGCCTGTAGTCTTGTTCTGGCTCGTGGCTCTTTGGATCCTGTGGATATTGCTGCTCTGTCCGAGTGCAAAGTCCAGAGTTCTTGCTCTTCCGTCATTTTAAATAAAGCTTTAGAAATGTTTTTGAGTGGTACTGTGGCCCAGCTCACAGATCGCAGTCCAGTGTGAGAGCTGTAGTTTATTTACAGGCTTGGATCTGTAGACATCTACAAAGACACTGAAACCTTCGGCCACAGCTCCTCCACTCTCTTCAGGGTGATTCATCATCCCATGACCTCTGTATTCATATTTGTCATCTGTTCTGCTCTTACGCATCTGTGGATTTTTCTGCGGTCAGCTGCTCACGGTCCGACACGTCGTCGTCTTTGGGTGGCCGCGCTCGATCGAAGAAGCCGCACTGAAGAGGGAGAGCAGGTGGGATGAGGAGGAAAAAAAAAATACAAAGAACAGATGATGAGAATATGATCCCTGGTATAACAGACATTATTCATTTCTTCCAATGTTTTGTCTTCTAAAACACTTGCACAGATGTGCTCTCAGAGGCTGAAAACAATGGCCCATTTAAGACCTCAGATTCACTCAGAAGACTGCGATCGGATCTATTTATGGATATGTGGATTATACAGATATAATTTCCTTTAAAATTACAAATATTTTGTGGTAAGCAGGAAGCCAGTAATCATAATCAATACGTCCTCTGGTTTCTGAGCAGCTGACATAATGATTGCTGCTTTACAGCAATTATACACATGCAGTTTTTATGATTTCGTAATATATGTATATTTATTTTATATCACAAAATTATCATTAATGATAACATCAACACACAAAACCAAATTTAAACCTGGAAATAAATTGAAAAAAAACAACAAAACGAAACAATAACAATAATAAATAATAAATACATAAAGAAAAAAAAGTTTTATTATATACACGAGATGCACATTTTATTCACATTTTCGCTGCTAATCTTGCATAAAAAAATGCTGGGATAAAGAACATTAAATTAATATATATATATTAATTAGTGCTGTCAAATGATTAAAAATTAGTATCTTTACATATTATATGTGTGTATACTGTGTATATATATAAATACAAACAGATGCATGTATATATTTAACAAAAATATATTATGTTTATATAAAAAATATATATTTATATATAATAGCAAATATAAAAAATATAGAAATGCATTTACATGTAAATACTTTCAAAATGTATACTCTATGTGTTTTAATACATACATAATAAATAAACAGTACAAACACATATTATGTGAAATATGTATACATCTTAAAATATTGATGATAAAAAAATTCATTAACACCTTGTAAACATCCCATTTCACCACAAGAGGGGGCCATAACATTGTATTCTCAGCAGAACGCATACACGTTTTCCTCACTTTTCTAATCCATTTTATGTGACACTATCTATAAAACATATAATTGCCTGTGTGTTAAACTAAAATCTAGGGCCACAGCTGCTCTAAAACCCCCCTCACAGCATCTGATTGATATTTTCCTCTTGTGCACCCACGCACACCCGTCACTCTTCACTGTGTTTAGTGCATATGTGTGTATTTGTACACGTTAACCAATTAGTGCATGTCTCCTCCATAGGGACCCAATCAAGAGCCTGAGAACGGACCCGCAGACAAAACACCGATAACATCACAAATGGCTCATTAATGCCCAACTGCAACAGCACTCCCTATCTCTCTCTCTCTCTGCTTTATCTGATTTGCCAATTTTCATCAAGTTCTTCAATGTTCCCCATGCCTCTTTTCACTTCACTTCCTTCGACCCCCTTTTCTACTTCCTCCACCATCTCCAACTCTCACGGTATCTTTAACAGCCATCTCTTTCTCTACCCCCTGAAGTTCCTTTGTTTTGTTATTTCACTGAAGACTAATGCCAACATATACATGAAACACATGAAAGCATGTATTTCCTGTGCACCAGAATCAACAGAAAAAGCATTTGCATGATGTGCAGTTTGTGACTGATGATTACTGTATTCAAAACGACATCATCTTTAGAGTCTGCGGAGGCCAGTGGGAGACTGTGTGTGTGTGTGTTTGTGTATTAAGTCGACCTACCTTCCACATTGCTAGGCTAAGTATGGCCAGCACCAGTAGTCCCAGCAGTATAGCCAGAATTATTACCCACAGGGGGATGGCAAAAGAAACGTCAGGAATGGCCCACACCACAAATGTGCCAATCTTAAAAATACAAGCACACACAAACACAGAGGTCATTAATTTTTTACAAGCATTGATATTAGCCTGCATAAATCAGTTAGACAGCTTCCTTTCCCTTATCGCCTCTCATATCTTTGTATCATTTTACAACTAAATGCAACAGAAGCTCCTTCAGAAAGCTTTGTTTATTATTATTTTTATTATTATTATTTCATTTCCCTTTTTTCTTTCCGTTTTAGTAGACACACACACACACACACACACACAGAGGAAAGTATGGGTATTATGCTTTGCTTATTGCACTCAGCTTAGAGTCCTTAATGTTGTTAATGCACAAAGAGACATACATAAAAGTACTGTGGTTATAAAAACATACAGTAATCATATCATTGTATTTAAATGGCACTCCAATGTACTTCTAAGAATAACATGGTACATAATGGTACATGGTACAAAATACAATGGAAGTACTATGGTAATATGTCAAAATGCAATTTATACCTATGATGGTAAATTGGAATCTTAAGTAGGTATTACTGTAGTCTTTACCCTTCAGAAATAATTTAATACATTTTTGGTATTCATTGACAAATAAAAAGCTCAAAAGAACAGTGCTTTTTAATTTATTAAAAAAACTAATAATAATAATGATCCCAATTTTTTAACTAGTGTACATTCCACAACATTGAATCTTGGTGCTCTTGTTAAAAATGAGAGTTCAAATCTGATTTGTAACATTTCCTAATTATTTTTTATAATCGGAAAAAGTGCCAGACTGCCAAACAGGAATGTTAGAAGCTTCCATGCTGCAAACGAATCCATAAACCCCCTTTGCCTTCCTTATTAAAGGTAAACAGACTGAACTCGGTGGCGTTTAGTCTGTCTTAACACTTAGCTGAGAATATTTGTATTATTTATAACCCATGTTCTCTTTTCCTCAGTTGTTGTCCACGTTACTCGACCTGCACCCACACAAAAACTAGATTACTCACTGATTTGCTCTGGCGTGGGAGTGAATCAGCTTTGATCCGATAAGGCATGGCCATCACTTGAAAGGACACTGTGGAGTTTAGCGTGTAGTGGTCATTCCGTCTCTGCCAGAGGAAAGCAGTGGATTAGCGTAAATACATCACACATGGAAACATCTTGGAGCGCACGGGACAGAGGCCGGCCCCTTACAGAAGAGGAAAATGTCAGATTAACATTAACAGAACGCACATGGTGGGTGTCTGAGAGGGCGCTGAGTTGTAATGGCTTCAGCATGAATGAGGCTTAGCGAGAAGCAGTGGTCAAAAGAGCAGCAAAACAAAAACTTAAAGTACTTCCTGCACACTAGGATCACTCTCACACACACACACATAGATCACTACTGTCCTGCAGACACACTAGTGTACGTGCTCTCATACATGTGTCTGGTGTCTGTGAACAATCCTCTGGACATGAGATGAAAGGCATTTTGTTCTGACGATGTCAGGGTTTATGATGTCACTTGCCCGATGTGTTTAAGATGTCTAACTAGACTAGTGATGTCATCTCCT
This sequence comes from Enteromius paludinosus, assembly GCA_032361165.1. Lineage (NCBI taxonomy): Eukaryota > Metazoa > Chordata > Actinopteri > Cypriniformes > Cyprinidae > Enteromius > Enteromius paludinosus. Next base: position 1,204,616 of record JAUMHQ010000024.1, on the reverse strand, counting down.
GTGACACCAACCTAACATCCGAGGGTGACACAACATTTTGTTGTGTTCAAAAAGAAGGAAAGGTGGCCATGTTTTGAATAAAAAAAACATATTAATTTCTTGTCATCATTCACCAACCCACTTTCCAAACCTGTATGACTTTCTCTGGAACTGAAAAAATACTTTGAAGAACGTTTTTTGCCCTACAGTGAGGTCCAAATGAACACTGAACCCCACTGATTTTTAGTTTCTACACTTCACTGTCTAAACTCCCGTTAGATGTTTCCAAATGATGTCATTGTATATTTGCATAAAGCTGAACTCTGCTAAAACTTTGTTGCCACAGTCGCTCCTGTCGCCTCAAATAGCCAACTATCATTGAAAATGAATTACTGCTGGTCAGTTTGTTGCTGTAAATCACAGTCGGTGTAAGCGCAGCTTAACAAGGGCCTTTGATCATACAGTGATTTAAGAAGTGAAAATCACCAGCTGGACTTTACAGGGATACCATGAAGATAACATCTGAAAACACTGTGACAGTTTGTGAATGTTTATACACTACAGTAGATTCCATGCTGCATCCTTCTCAGTAATTACACACACTGTAACCAGCACATATTATGCTTTGGATGCTGCTTTTTGCCAGGAGGGGGGTATTCCAGAAAGCAGGTTATGTGACATACCCGGGTAAGTTTAAGGGTAAGTTAGTGGATAACCTCAACTTT
>JAUMHQ010000024.1:1188435-1199714 GCA_032361165.1 Enteromius paludinosus | reverse complement strand
TAAAAAGCCAAAGGCAATTGGTCTCTCTGGCGAGTTCCCATATGTAACGTCGAAGTGATTCGACTGAAAGGGTAACCTGATTTACAAAACAGAAGGTTACAGGAAAAATATTCAGTCCAGTGTTCATGTACATGCTGTGAGGAAATACGGATGTGTGAGTGACTTTTAGAAACCTCACAATTGTTCAATATTAACCTTCTGATGAACAATCATTAGTAGTTCAACTCCATGATACATGATAATTCACAAATATCCGCCCTCTAAATTGCCTTCCAAATATGAAAAATTTAATGTGTTGGTCCTCTATGGTTCACTTGTTAATTAGGCTGCTGTTGAAGGATAACATAATTAAACAATCTGTTTAAGCATTTAAACAAATACTCCTCATTACGGTCAACAGATAGACCGCTTCTTACTCATTAATGACAATTACATCAGTTTTGGGGGTGTGCAGGAATATGCGTGGGTTTGTTCCTCTTGACAGTCCTGTTATGTATTAACATCAGTGTCTCTGCTCATTGTGCTCCTGCGAATGTTTGTTTGAAGATGTGTCAAGATGTTTGTGTGAGTGTGCCTGTGCAAATGAAACCTTTCACGTCTAATTACTGTGGTTGAAGTAAAATGGTGATTTGCATGCTGGAGCTGTCATATGCACTATGACACAGAATACGTTTGGCTCTTTAAGTGCTTTAAAATAAAACAAACGCACGACTGGAGAAGGAATGAGACCTGACTGACAGAAATGTTTGTACAAACCTTCTCACTCCACGCATGCGCTTCATCTGATGCAACAGTAATTTGCCTATGTGATTTTTAGATATTTTTTGTAGCCTACATAAAACTCTCTGATGGGATAATTTCAAACTTTCAAGTCATTGTTCTTCCACATCTTCAAAGATTATTTCTTCATTTGTTCCCAGGGCAGGTTTTTTATATAGCTTATTGCCAGAAGCATCGGTTTGTGTTCATGAGCGCTGTCCTTTCAGCACCTCACAAGAACTTGTAAAACAGATCAGCACCATGGACAGCTCCATTATTCCTAAGCACACTTTTAAAGAGGCATTCAGACAGACAGCGATTTCAGTCCTACAGCTCATCTAATAGATGCATTGTTGGTTGTCGTAGATGCTATTAGTGGTCTAGCCACTCAAATGGGATGCATTTGTGAAACAAAAAATGACATTCTTGCTTTTGAAAAGTTACATTAAACCCACAATTTCTGACAACATCATTATAATGCAGTCTTTGCGCTTTCGTAATTACAGTAAACCATATCACATTCTCAGACATTGTTAGAATTAATACAAAGTTGCCAGCCAGCAACCAACGGTCTCATACATTTACAACTTTTAGGCCTAATCGCAAAATTAAAATTTACAGTACGAAAAATGGACATTAAATTTGAGACCTGCAAAAGATTCTATTTAAAATGTTAAGATAAACTTTAAATACGGATCTGATGTCAGGTAGTCTAAATGTAAAGGTGAGGAATAACAGCACATGCCAATAAATATTTAATATATATATATATATCCAGTGTAAGATGATAAGAAAACATGAATAACAACAACAAAAAAAAGTTTTTGTGTCACATTGCCAGACAAAACCCCCATCTGCAACAATCACAGGTGCTCATGCTGCCCCGAATTTCCAATTTCCAATGAATATGAGACATGACGTAACACAAAATGACCTCTTTTGAGTAATAAAACCACATCTATATCTATTCAGAATACTTAAAGCTGTCTCAGTTGACATTGTTTGTCAGGAAGAGTAAACGTGTTCTCAAACAGCAGCTACAGGATTTAGAAATGGCTGTGCGATTAACTGATGCCATCTGACACAGAGCAGGAACCAGACAAATGAGGACAATCTGACCTGCATGTCTGATTTTAGATTAGATGTGTCCAATCAGGTCAGAGCATCCAGACGCACACACACAGGTGGAGTGAGTTTTATTAGGATTCAGTCCCTGTAAGAACTTTAATGATTCCTGCCCAGCGCAGTCTACTATGGTGATGGTCTCTGCGGGAGACAGATTTTGTGCTGGGCTAAATTGCTTTTTTCCTCCATGCTCCAGTAGCCTGCTACTCTCTGCAGCGGTAATCAAGGCTCATCATCATTAGATATTATTATACACTGAGAAAACAAGGCCTGTGTGAAGCTGGGGAAAGACAATATCCCCACCCGGGAGTCCACTTACCCTGGGTTTTTATGCCATTCTGAATCATCGCTGCACCGATGGCACCAGAGCATATTAAAGTGTGTGAGCATGTTTGTGTGAGGATACGTACTGTATGCGTGAGTTCTGGGTGGTCGTGTACACTACAGCCCCCCAAGGTCCTAAGAATGATAATTAAGAGATGAAAGATAAATGATCAGCCAGTGCAATCGCTCCTGTGTGAACTCTTGTTTGGTGCTCAATGTAGAAATACTTTCCTGATGGTCTCATGCTCACCATATGGAGCAAATCAAACTATTGAGAGCAGCATCTGTACTCTGCATGTGCGTTATTAAAAAACTGTGGTTATTGGTGTGAGGGTGTAGTTGGCAATGATATCGTCAGTGGGCTCATTTGCATGGGATATTTTAAGGCTGACAGGTGGCAATAGCTAATTTATCAGTTGTTAATGATGCGTTCTTAACTTGCAGTGAGTCTAATCATAACAGAAATTTCCATACAAAAATGAAAGGCATACAGTATCTTAGATTGTTTTGGAAGCCAAAAAATATTTTTAAATATTTGTAGAAACAAAACATAATTTTTATAGTGCATTTACACTGGCAACTACAGAACAGTTAAATGCAAATTAAGCGATTTTGAAAAAATGCTTTAGAGTCGGGGCCCCGAGTACCAAAACAAACTTGTAGCCAATCAGCAGTTAGGAGAGTGTCTAATGATGTGGAGGAGAGAGTGTTCAGTGAACAGCCTAGCCGAGCGACAGAAAGATTACATCAAAAGGAAAATAGTCAGCAGAATGATAGTCAAGACGTAGATACCGTGTAAATATTGTATCAGCTTTCCAGCACTGGAATGAAGTGAAGGAGCGGAAGGCCTGCGATCAGACGCCGAGGTTGCTTTGGTTCTTCTCGATAGGTGAGTAACACCGTGTCTACACCAGGCGCAGCGCAGCGACAGCTAAAGTCTGCCTACACTGGATGCAATAAAGCGACCGTTGACAATCATTTGAAATTTGTGTCATAAATAAGTCATAAATACACCGCGGCGGCAGTTGTCTGTGAAGATCTGTCGTGCCACTCTTGTAGAGAACGTCACTGATTAAAATTAATTAAGGTAATTTGTTGTGCCGCTCACGTCCAGTGTAGACTTTATAACATTGGTTCTGCTTTGTATCACAGAACTAATTGTTGCCTGGGTTGAATAGGCTATGCATGTATGGGGCGGAGCTATCAAAATAGGGATGAGGCCCTTTTGGGGTAGGGACGTGTTTGTTTTGTGTTGTAATTTCAAATATCAACATTGGCTTCCAGAAATCACTTACCCTCCCTTAAATAAACAAAAACAATAATGAAATAATGGTTTGTGTTGGGGTCATATATTCAACCTGAATTCATGACTAAAAAACTTACCTTGTGGGAACTTTTTCACAAAACGTGAAATACATACCAGAAAGTACTGAAATCACTGCAGTATACAGAAGAAATAAACACTAGAGGCAGTAAAACAGTGAGCACTTTTAATCATTTTCATACACAGTTATGATTACAGCAACATTTGCAAAAAGTTTGCTCGGTAGCTCAGCTGACATGGAATTGTACTTGCTATGTAGAATCTTTGGGTACGAATCCAGTGAAAACACGATGAAAGAGCTTAAAAAACAAGCTAAAATGGAATGCTTGCAATCGCATTTTTTTGTTGCATTTGCTTTCGTTCATAAAATCAGGTAGGTTTAGGTGTATCGCTGATGATACATTATTATAAAAGTCATGGAGCATAACACTCAATTGACTTTTTAAATCAAAACTGTGGTGATACTGTAGATACAAAAGCAACGTCAAATATAACAAACCATGAATGTACATTCATCTGTTCCAGAGAAAAAAAAGGGTCTTTTAGCATCACATTTCACATCGAATATTGTGTATTTAGCATCTTGGAAAAAAAAGTTCCCACAGGTTTTTTTTTAATTATTTTATTTTATTATGTTAGCTGTTTTGTTTTTGTGTTTTTTAACATAGTAAAAAAAAAGCAACAACTACAGTTTGATTGAGATTAATAAGAATGCACAATAAACTAAATTATTAAAACGGAGTTACCTGTTTTTGCAAATGAACTTTTCTTCATAAAACACATTCAGTAAAAATCAACATTAAATCATGTCTCTGCATAATGCAGGTAGTACTGCTTTTGAAAAGACTTCTACAGAATAAACAAAACATTTTTTGACTTTTCGCTTAATGTGTGCACTCTATCAGTGTGTTCTATAACCCATATAAATGGCCTGCAACACTATCCTTAGGTGACCATTCTGCAGAAGTTGGTCTTGGCAGGGTTTTTATTCTTTGAAATATCATCCATTCTCCTTCAATACATGAAAGACTTCCAAAAGCAGTCGCTGAAATGCTAGGTTCATTCACAGTCATACTCAAGTTATCTCAGATCTCAGACACTTTTACAAAACAAAATTGCCTCTTCCAAGGTAAGGGAAGCTCAATAAATGGAGGATTAATTTAAAAATCATCTGAGCTGACACGAGGTTTCACATTAAACCTTGAGCTGCCTCTGCATGTGTGTATGCTACAATTTCATTAAAGCTACAGTGGCCGGCTATCGCTCTCAGCTGCCATATTCGTATCTCGTCGTCATAATGGTTCAAAATCTCAACATTTCATTTCGAAACAATCGTTTTGCAGACTCATGGTGCTTAAAAGCCGTTAAGACTGAAGAATCTCTGGAAAAATAATGGAATAGAGGAGAGAAATGGAAAAGTCCAACAAACAACATGAAAACACTTATGAAAAGGCTCATGAAAAGGTTGTTTTGTATATGGTTACAATACTTTGTCCTCAAGTAATCCTCTCCCACAAAATAATGAAAAAAAAAAGTACTGTCTGTCAGAGATTTAAAGATAGATGGTTCACGCAATTGTTAATGGCTAAAAGTAATTTAAAATGGTATAGCGCTTAAAACTTGCAGTATAAAAGCGTCCGTTCGGCAAAATGTACTAACATCTTCTTCTTAGCCCCAGCAGATTGGGAGGATTTCTTTACAAGCTGTGATAATGACAACATTAAGTCCCAGGGAGCGCTTGTGTGCATCACAATTGTTCACTACCATTTGCAATCATTACTCAGGTTTCCAACACAATGTACACTATTAGGCACAGAATTCAAAAATATAATCGACAAATAATTTTTCATGATTTAATGTAATGAAATATGCAATTTAAATGATGGAGTTCTTTAGAAAAAGTGGTGAATGGCTACATTAAGTCATAAAAATGTCACCGTATGCTGAGTATGCTGTTTACTTGGATTGCTCAGGTTAAGTAGTTGCACGTTAGAAAGGAACAGATTATTTGTTTTCATTATGATTATTGTGCTCAAATGTCTACTTTTTCTTCTGGTGTGCCATTCTGATCTGCTAAGTGCTGAGCAAAACAAACAGAGAAGGGATTTATTTAGCAAGCAGAAAACAGCTGTCATCTCTAAGCAATGGCTACATCTGCATATGAATGGATACCTTCTCAAAACATTTGCAGTAAGGGCTTTTTGTGGGCGTTACAGCATTTTGAACTGCCATCAGAGGTTTTGCATGATCTTATATGTTGTGTGATGTGTTTGTGAATGCAAGACCCCTTGATTTAAGGGTAAAACGGCTTCATATCATCTTATTCGACAATCAGCACTGCTGCTAGCTCAGCTAGAATTCAAGAATTCTTTTACAATAACTAACAAACCATGGGAGATGCCTAAGTATAGAGTAATGAAGTAATGAGGGCTAAATTATATTTGTTAAAAGAAACAGAAAGCACAAAGAAATTTTCTACAAGCAGTTTCTCACTTTGCACTCGACAGTTTCCCCCTTTAACAGCGAAACCAAAGATTTTCACAACTTCAGTAATATACTGTCACAAGTGTTGTTGGTCGGTGATAAACTATCTCTGTGTGCTTCGGTAAGTGCTGAACGCAAGTACTTGCAATTCTAGACAGTTTGTTTTAAAGCTATATTGTAGTACAAAACCATCAGTAAGCTTGCTTTTAATTGCATACGATGAAGAAAAAAAAAGAGAGGGAAAAAATACCCAGTTCTGTGAGCGCGGTGCTTGTGTGCACCATTTGTCAGGTTTATTATAGGCCTATAACAGGACCATTTTCTCTACTGCTCCCCATGCACAATCCATCACAGAAGAAATAAGCTAAAGAAAAGTACAACAGAACATCAGTGAGTAGGAGTGAGCAGAACAATGGAAGAAAGAAAAGCCTGGCAACAGACTAAGGGAATTTGTTTCAGCAAACTTTCATATGACGACACAAGGTTAAATTCCCCTGGAGCAGCCCAGGGTTGCTTAAGTGGCTCAAGGACACAATGGTGATAATTCCAAGATTGCTCCCAGCAGGGTTTAAACCTACAGCATTTTAATACCGGTCCAGATTGTTAACCACTAAAGCGCACAAATCTGTAGAAATAGCAGATATTAGAGTAAAAATCAATGCACGTGAATATGAATGCTAGATGGCTAAGCAGGAGGACTGAATATGAATTACACTTCACAGGCTTGACGTTTAATACTCAAATCACAATAAAACATAATACATGATGACTTTCAACCACAAGTGTATTTATAATGATATGTAATAGCCTTCTTGAGCTCTGTAAAGGTGCTCTGATGAATGACCATGACTCATCTACACCTCAATACATGTGGTTTAAAAACTGTACTAATCTAACCCGAAACAGTGAGTGGGAACAGAAGGCGGCCTGATATGATCCACCTGTACAGAGTGGAGTGTATATATGAAGTTTTATAACGTGTCAATTTATTAAAGTTGCAAAAATGTCCAAAAAAGGACCCCTGTTTAGCAGGAGTGTCTGTAAGATTAAGACCCAAAGTGTTTTAACAGCCTTAATGATTATGACTGTGTACACAAATCAAGGCAAGACTTCAAAAGCAAAGAACAAAAGTTGGTGAAAAATGAAAGTGAGTGCAAAGTAACAGCATACTTCAATATTCACCTTAAAGGTCCTGTTTCCACAAAAACCAACCACAGAAGGCCAGCATTTATGATAACAGTTGACAACAATCAGCTATTCCAAAGTAGTGTAAATGTTGGAGATATTTTTATATTGGCAAATGAAGAAACACTGAAATATTGGTGTCCTAATAACCTCTTCCATGTATCTCTACCTTCTGCCAACAGGTATTCACTTGCACTGATTTTTTTTACCACACCGTGTGATTAATGTTTTTAAACTTGCAAATAGCCCCTCTGAGCTTTATGGGCAGGATCAATACTGTGTGCTGCAGGGTTCCTACACATTTTAAAATTTTCCCCAAATTTTCAAACCTCTCAGTAGATTTTCAAACCATATTTAACATAAATGATTCATAGGAGTATTATTTTCAGCTTTATATTTCTATTACAGTACGGTCATTTGTAAATGTTTCATTTCCTCAGAGGTTCATCCGTAGACATTAACTTTTTCTTTTAAAAAAAGTTACAACATACAAAGCCCCTAAAAAATTTTGCATGCACACAAGAAACTAATTTTTGCCCTCAGAAAATATACACATTTGGAGGGGAATTTTAGTGTGTGTGTGAGCTTTATTTGCGTTTCTACTTCATTTGTGAGTCACTGCCATGTTACTATGAAGAAAACTACCAGGTCTCATGACATAAACGTACCTTGGAGCACTTTTTAGCAAGACACAAAAAATGTATCAATAAGTACATATCATTACAGTTTCCGAAAAAAATTAACACTAGAGGCAGTAAAAAATTCTAATAATAAAGCGTAATTTTCACTCAATTACTTGATGAATATTATGCGACTTCAAAACAATATTAATATGCTGGGAGACTTAAAAACAGATGTTTTGAACGTAATCATCACACATATCCAGCTTGATTCCTGGGTTTTCATAAACGGTAGGTTTGTTCGGTAGCTCACGGAGTACAAAGATGTACTCAAAAGACCAGGAGCTCTAGTTTGAATCCTGTGTAACTACAGTTAAACAAAACAGTTCAAAACTGCATAAAAGGAAGTTGAAATAACATGGTTGCATCAACAAATGCCTTTTTATATCAGTTTGTTAATACTAACTTTTAGCGACAATCCCCAGATATTTAACGTAATAACACACCTATATCAATGTAATTAAAACGTGCCAGGGTTTACATATTGTAACTGTGTTTTAGCGCCACTCAGTGGACATTTCTTTTTGAAACTACGGCGAAATGTGCACAGAGGTATATTTTTCTATAAGACCAGGTTGGAAGAAAATGTGAGCATGAATCCATATGATTTACTGGAGATATATTTGCTCAAAAGAGTATCTCTTATATCAAGTCCTAATGTCCAATTTAATGCAACCTCTGCGGTGGAAGAAAGACAATGACAGGAATTGGGAATCAATGAGAATCATCCTATTTGCCAAGTTTCATGGTTTCTTGGGCACACACACAAAAAAATATTTTTAGTTTTGCAAAAAGGTCTTTTTAGAGACTCTAATATAGCACTAAGAAAATTGTGAGAAGAATACCAAAATGCAATATTTATTTAGTGGTGTCATACAATCACTAAAGAATAATTAAACAGCTGTCATGAACACAGTTCATTAATTAATTTTCATTAAATTCTTGTCTATAGAAAACTAATTAGGGGCAAACGTCTATAAATGCAAATATTTTCCCATACTCTGCTTTCTTTTTCCATACTTCTCAAGAACTTCAGCCCCTGAAATTACTCAAATAAAATTCCATTCTTTTCCAGACAGCATAGTAACTTTGATGTTGGATAAACTGTGATGGACCCCCCTGGTCACAAGGCATTAGATCAAAAATCAAGATTATTCATACAGTACAAGCTTTTCATGACGTCGGGATATTATTTCTTCTGTCCACCCCTTTATAGTTTCCTTGTTCAACATCCTTCTCCAAAAAGCGTGAAATAATCAGTTTTCTTTTTAACTTCTCAGTCTTTCCATCTGAGCAGACACGCTTTGTGCTGTGTAACAGAACTGTGGCTATATGTTAAAAAAAAGTCATTTCTGGGTTGCAGTATTTCTCGTAATACAGTAGCTGCCATAAACTATAAAATGGTTATCAGGAGTCAGCCATTACTGAAAACTTGATTGAAATCTAATTTACTGAGGATGGAGATCAGATTTGCTTCCAGGGGATAAATAAACTACAGTAAATGGAATGGAGCCAAAACCACAGTGTGCAGAAAACCATCTGCCTATACTGCAAAAGACTGTGATGATAAACAGGTTTACAAGTGAATTTTTAACATATTCTCCACTGAGTTCAAAGCAAAACACTGAAAAAACAGGTTGAGGGCCGAAACTCCTTTTGTATACACTGAGCTGCTTGCTAACACAGTATTTGTGAATACTGTAAATTGTTAATCTGGGTGCTGTGTAAAACAGGCCACAACCTCAATCTCAGTCTTCTGTCTCACAATTCATCACCTCGTTCACTCATGTGTCTGGTTTATGCTTTATTCCCTTGTCCACACTTCATAAAGTCTTTGTCTTTTCCTGGATGTGAAAAGTCTGCAGTAATTCTTCCTTAAAGTCTCACGAGTTGTGATTCATAATCAATCACTTTGTTTTTTTTTCTGAGCCTCTCTCAGGCTTGGTGTGCCTTTTATAATTGATGTCCCACAGGAGAAGGGTCAACCTTGGTCTCAATAATTTAGAGAGCTAGGGAGGAACCATGAAAGAAATAGAAAGCGTGAGGGAGATGGATGGATGAGTATCGATCAGCAGAGCCCGAGAAAAGCATGTTCCTGAGTGAAAAGGAGAAAAAGAAAGAGAGGAAGTGAGCAAAGCCAGGTCGTGCCTGCTCTGCATTCTGGTGAAGTTCATCTGCCACTGCGCCAAAAATAAAAAATAAAAAAGAGCCGAAGCGTCAGTCTGTTCCTGAGTGCTGCTTCTGCAAGATGGGAAGTCATTACTATGCAATTAATCATGTGAGTGACAGGCTCATCGTAGAAGCCCTGACAGCACTGAGAAGGAGCAGCGCAGGCCTGAGATCAGAGCCGTGTCAAACACTCACCAACAATCTTCCACTGACGTGTGATGACTGAATGGAGATATCAATAAATGAGTGGGTGGATGATATTATAGGATTGATCAGATTCTTATGATTCAGTGTCTCGCTTAGATCACAAACAGACCTACACTGTAAACCATGATGCGCTATGAAGGCAAACTAACACTTGTGTACATCCACTCTAGCGAACAATATGTACATTTACAGTTATGTACTAGGGATGTAACGGTATTGTAAATACCGTCGTACCGCAATATAAAATGTTTTCGGTAATAATGTGGTCGCATGACTCGATAAATTGATAGGTCATCTGAGTAAAGTTTGCTCAGGCGAATGGACCTAACAGTAGGTGGCGGGAACTACAATTCCCATCAGCCCAAGCGAGCCCATCACTCTTTGCGGTCTGTTGTCAATACAGATTAGTGTTGCCAACTTAGCGACTTTGTCTCTATGTTTAGCGACTATTCAGATCCCTTTGGCGACATTTTTCCCTAAAAGCGAATAGCAACAAATCTAGAGACTTCTTGGACAAACCCCAGCGAGTCTCCAGTACTGCCGCGCTAGCGCGAGCTCGAGCTCGTTTTCGCAGTGCGCGCACACACCTCTCTCTGTGTCTGTTCTGTTCAGCGAGAGGCTGAGAGGAGCAGGGCTTTTTAGTTAAAATAGATATTATGTTGCTTCTAACTCTATTTTACATGCAAATAGAGCCAAAATCACAGCGTAGCCATTTTCTATATCTTATGTGTACTTGGTTTCATTATTATGAATTATAAATATAATTATATAATTATAAATGATTATAAATAAGGATTTTAATCTAGATTAACATCTTGTAAGGTAGAGCTAGTTCAGTAGGCCTTATAGTGGCGTGCATTTCAGTCACTATTTCATATTCATTCCATTTTTCTGACAACAGAAATAAACTAAATAAAAATACCCCACAATTTCTTTTTTCTTTATTAAACTGGTATACTTAAAGGTGCCATAGAATGCATTGAGAGAATATTTGAAATTGTTCTCTGATATGTACATAGAAG
>JAUMHQ010000024.1:1172734-1186563 GCA_032361165.1 Enteromius paludinosus | reverse complement strand
TGTGCTACTGAAATGAGCAATGCTGAGAAACAGCCAATCAGAGCAGACCTCCTCATTAATATTCATGAACCTTCCAATATTCTCTCAATGCATTCTATGGCACCTTTAAGTGTTTTTGTGAATGCTAACCATGCACCATTATTAATATTCTAGATAAATAGTGCATACATAAAATCAGTTCTGACTAAACCCATAAAATTATTCTTACAAAATGGATGCCTGTATGTGTTTTTTTTTTTTTTTTTTTTTTTTAAAGGTGTAGTTTGATTCAATAGGTGGAGTTATTGTGCAGAAAATCCCACTGGGGGTTCATGGAATGTTTTAAAACCTTCTTAAGGAATAGTAAGTGTTGTCTGTCATATTGTAAGGATGACCTCAGCGTTTCCATAATACCGTGAGTGTTCTCATTCGCTGCAGGTGAGTGTGTTTTGTGGCGGGAGGTTGATTTCAAAGGAAATGAAGGAGCTCAGATGACCAGTATTTTTAGATTGCCATTCTCACCACACGCACACACTCAAGTACAGTGTGAGATGTGTAACGGGAGAGCGGATCAGTGCCGGACCACTGCACAGTAATGCATATGTGCTTCCCCGCAGGTCTCCTCTGAGTGGCTGGTCGAGCAGTTCAGAGGATGTGTCGGTGAAGGATGTAGATTACCTCAGTTTCTCTTTCACTACACTAACAGGTGTGCACACACACATCACGTTCAATGATATGAGCACTGACGGCATACATGATATTGATAAAGTGGTATTCCCATGATCCTGTGCTTCAGGTTTCTCCTCCGAGATGTTGCGAGCCCTACAGGACACGGATGAAGATGGCCTGTTGCCCTCCTCCACACTCTCGCCCCTCAGTGTATTCGCTACCTCCCTGGAGCAGTTTCTTCACCATTGGGATGTAGTGGAGGTGATTCTCTCTTTCTCTCTCTCTCTCGCACTCTCTCCATTATCTGCCAGACTCTTTCTCCGCCTTCAGTCGCTCCAACAACGTGTTTTATGTCAGTGGTTCTGCTGTCAATCTCTGGCGTATGTTTCTAATCCTGTTGTCATCCACTCTGTCCCCCGTGAGCATCTCTGTCCTCTCGCCTCTGCTCTGTCAGTTAGTGTGGCTTGTGTCAATCATTCGGTTGCTGTAGAATCAGTCTGCTCATCTGTCTGCTGTTGGTTCGATGTATTTGCATTGCACAGTATTTTCACCTAACGCAAAAATGAAAAACGGAACGAAGAAATGTAATTCAAAGAGATCACCTTATTGTTTTTATCTTATCTATTTTAATGCGCTGGTGCAAGCTGTTAGTAAAGCTATATATTTGCAGAGTGCTTAGTGTGCTGTTTTTGTAAGAGGCTTTCAAAATTGAATTACATTTTCAAAATTAATCAACTTTCTCTTGCAAAAACCATGACTTCAAGCTTTAAGCCAATATGGCATGATAAATTGCATTAATATTAGTGTTTATTTTTATGTTTAACACACTAAGTCAACGTGTTAAAATGACTACCCTTAATAGCACAGACACTTTAAAGTGACATTACAGGAGACTTGTGCACTGTTTTGCATTACATGTGAAAACTAGATAAACATTAAAGGGATAGTTCAGCTAAAAAAATTATGTGCTTTCAAACACACAAGATCTTTGTTCATCTTCGGAACACAAATGACTGTTTTTGATGAAACCCGAGAGCAGTCTGACTGCATAGACAGCGATACAACTACATGTTCAAGACCCATTAAGGAAGTAAAGACATTGTTTAAATAGTCCATGTGGCATCAGTGGTTCAACCGTAATTTTATGAAACTAAGAATAACAATAATGCAGTGTTTTTCTGTGGTCACAAGAACAAAAATTTCCCTTTACAAACTAAGAAAGTTCTTGCGTATGCACTTTGTGTTACATTAATTGCATTTTTTTTACTCGCCTTAATCACACCCAGCTTGTTTCATACCAATTTTGTGCAATTTTTAACTTTTACTAAGAAGCAGGTGTTCACTTGATTCAGTGCAGGACCACTCAGGTTGTTATTCAACGCACAAGTGAGTTTTAGTTTCCCCCCGGAGACGGCCAGTTCGTTGAACAGGGGAAGGTTTATCACATCACACCGGTGTAGGTGTCTCCATATTTCAATAAGGACTGGTTATCAGAGCGCTTCTGGCTAAAGCAAATGCTAATGCCAGCCAGCGGACACCATCACCACCTGACATTTTACACGGAAATTAAAACCCAACAAAACCACACCCTCAGGCCAGGGGCTGACTCTCACTGCCCCCCTCCCTTAACTGCACACGCACTGCTAATTCCTCTATGCAATTTTCTCTGGACTTTCATTTTTTGTGTCCAAGTCAATCAGACAGTAAAGGTGTAGAGGGATGGCTGGCATCACCGGTGATACGGTAATGAGGAGTGACGGGGGAGATGATGCCAGCAGGTGAGGCTGATGGAGAATAATGGGCCTTAATGAGGAAAAGAGCCTGTTTCCCTCCTCACATTCATATGCACAAGAAACACTTTCTCTCAACTTAATAACTTAACTTGTGCTTAATTAGAAATTACATTGAACAAAAAAAAAAAAAAAAAGAAAAGAAAGAAATTGCTGTAAAAAAACACTTTAAGCTCTTTGGCTACATTTTTACAAGGTACAAGTTAATTGCACTTTCAACCTTGAAAAAATATATTAAATGATGTTGGAAAATAATAAATATGAAAAACAATTGAGATATAAAATTGTGTGTGTATATATATATATATATATATTAGTGCAAGTTAATTGCATTTCTATTTATGTATGTATGTATATTTTGTATTACATCTTTTTACATTGCTAGGATATGTTACCAAGTAAATAAGAACAATTGATTAAAAAAAAAACTGTTTTATTATTAAAGTAATTGCTAGCACTTTTTTTTTACAGCTCTGCTAAGAAATCCTAATGTGCTAAAACATAAAATGTGCTAAAAAGTGTCCTATTGGGATTTCACATCACACTTTTAAAGAAAATTCTCACTTACTGTTTCTCAGATATATAGCTTGCCAATTAGCATCGAATTAAGTTTGAGTGGTGTGTGTGTGTGTGTATGGGAGAAAGAGCAAGAGAGCATGGCTGCTGGGGGTCCATTCCTTTATTGCCAATCAGGCGTCTCTAATCTAAAGCATGCATAATGTGTTCTTAACACTGTTAGCCTGATTAATGTCTGATAATAACCTGCTCTGAATGACATTGCACTCCGCCTTCATCTGTTTAATCTAATCTGCTCTAATGCTATTAGCACTATTAGATTTTTCGAACACACACATACGCTCACACACTTATTTATTGTTTGTGCTCATAAAATATCAGTTCAGAGAGTGGCCGGGCATTGCTAATCTGTCTAGTGTCAACTTCCATTACGACAGTCGGCCGTACTGGCCAGGTCCAGCCCTTTGAGCCTGTCATTGTATATGGGGGTGTGTGTGGTGCTATAGGATTCTTTGTTCTCTGCAGACTTCTCTTTTGTCTGGGACCAGGGATTTATTTTTGACTCACCTAAAGTGTGTGTGTGTGTGTGTGTGTGTGTCAGATGCTAAGATGTTGTGATGTATAATTCAAAGGTTCTTTGTAGAATGAGATAGAGAGATGCGACTTTTTCCTATCCGCTTTCAGTCTGTAAAATGACTCTTCTCTGAAGATGACTTATGTTTAGTCCTTTTGCTGTGACATGATTTTTATTAATGTTTGGTTCAATGCAGCAATTAATTTCAGACTATTTTGTAGATGTACACAGGCATGAGGTGTCTACATCTATCTATCTATCTTATCTATCTATAATTAATAATTCCGTGACTATTTACAAATTTGCTTGTAATTGAATGTATTCTTAAATTTTCTTTATCATTTCTGTTGATAATCAAGATATATTCCATTGTTTTATAAATTTTATTCTAATCTATTAGGCTTTTATTTTTAATAAAATGTATACTCTAACTTCATATTTTTAGTATCTATCTAGCTATCTATTTATTTAAATATTATTTATTTATATATATAATTTTTGTAATAAATTGTAATAAAATATATTAAATCTATGCATAAAAATATATTTTAAAATATATAGGCAAGAGACAAGTAATAAAGTCACCATGAAGTCAAAAGTTTTTTTTATCATTGCAGTCATTATAATAAATGATTTATCCATGCACGTTATCATTTTCCAAAAAAAAAAACATGTGCCTAACACCCACTTTCTATGAACTAATCAATTCCTTATGGACAAAAAAAATGTCCTGCCTATTTTTTGTTCAGCTGCTTCACCTCCATCAAAACATTGAAGGAACATTGATCACAGTTTCTGCTTCATGTCATGTAAATGCTCCATTGATGCTTCATTTCATGTACACAGAACCAAAGCAGCATCAGAGCCGCCTCTGGGCTGTACTACATTTATGAAAAACTGCACATTTAGGGGCATTAACTCGTTACCTCATAATAATCTCTGCACTGTTTGTAGGAGGTGTGCCACTGTCTGGACACTCTAGGATCTCGCTCGCAGTGTTTTGATGTGATACAGAACGCCATCATCAAGAATCTGGTGAGTGAATGTGTTTTTCTACTGAATGTTTTGCATATAGAGTGGGCAGTGGAGCCAGACAGTGTTTGCGGTGACACTCTCTTCAACTCCTTGCAGTGTGGACTCGTCGTGGTGCCAGACTGTGTTTGTGCAGCGATTTTAAGGTGTGTTCCCCGGTTACTGGATGTCAACTTCCTGCCCAGCGACACACTCCTCCACTTCCTGTCTGACTGTTGCTTGAGCATGCTCAGTCTGCTGCTACAATTGGAGCAGAGCGCCCGCAAGAGGTGTGCTCACAAACACGCACACCTACACACTCACAAATATTTGCATAGAGTAACATTTAAACACCACAAAGAAACCCTGCTTGATTATACAGCAAAGAGAAGTTAGAAACAAGACTAGGGAAAGTCCAAAAAGCCTTTCTCGTGAAGAAAGCAAATAAAGAATTTCATAATAAACTTAATAGCTTTGATGCATCTAAAATCTATTCATTCGAAATTATTATTATTTTTTTTTCTCAATGCTTAAGCCAGTTTTTCTAAACTCTTCACACAATTTTCTTTACGGATTTTGTTTGCCGCAGCAGTAAATCTTCACATCTAAAATGCACAAAAACTACCAAAACATTTCACACAGGATTCAAATGAAGTAATTCTTCCATGACGCTAGCAAAGGTTGCACTGCCAGACATGACTGACCTAAAAACAATCAAATTTCCTTATAAAACTAGCTTGACATCTTTACTGTTTAGAATTTACTGCAGTATGTTACATGCTCCATGCTCACTACAAGTATTCCTCTTTTGTGTAGACATTAATGCAATTTATTTTCATTTATAATTTTTCATATTCATCATCCTTTCCTATCAAAATGCTTGTTACGGATGCAAAATTGTGGAAAATCAAAACTGATCCAAATTTTTTTTTTTTATGACTGACAAAAGTTTTGGAGGCAATGTGTATGTTTGATTGACAGGTTGTATTTATTTGCATGCAATGAACTTAACACATGAAGTTGTTTAGTTAACTCTAACTAACTGGTTAGTATTTAATTATATTTTATTGTTATTAAATATTCCAACATGGAATTGCTGTATAAACCTTTTTTTTTCATGTTTATGTTTGTTTCAGTGTTTAAAAAGAATCGAGAATTTATAGAGGTTTGTCGGGGTTGTGCATATCGAATTTGAGAGATGTAGTCACTGAATGTGTTTAGTGCAAAAGCAAAGAAAAATGATATAGCTTTGCTCACTTGGTGAAACAATTTGAAAAAGTGATCAAAGAATTGAGAAATTTGTTTCTATAATATAGAAGTGTTTGAATTATTTTAAATATCTGTCATTAAAAATAATTTTATATTGTTATTCATTAATATATTAACAAGTTATATTAATTATATTTTCCCACCTTATTTGACATAGCATAACACAAACTGGGGCTTCTAGTTAAAGAAACAGGTGAACTGTGAACTAGAGCTGTCCAAACAGAATATGTAAATGTCAAAACTTAATTTGTCTCACTGTCAGGGATGCCGTGTGGGAGGCATGTTTTGCAGCATTGAGCACAGTACCGAGGCTGCTGCGACTGGTCCTGCAGTCTTTACGTGTGTGTGACCTTTGTGAAGAGGAGCTCCCCGTGCTTGCACAGATCTTGTCGTTACTGCTTCAGCATACTCAATTACGCAACCACATGATGGCCAACGCCAGTCTACTGCAACATATCATACAGGACCTAACGGTACTAACACACAGAACATTATGGAACATAAGAATATATTTAGCTTATTATTAGCTGCCGTCTTGACTGTTGTGTTTGCATTTTTACAGCATTTCTATGGTGGAGAGACTCGAGAGCAGTGGCTGACTGACTTGCTGTACTGCTACAGCGTGACGCTGTCTGGTCACCGGGCCAACATGGGCATGAGGGACATCTATTAATTGCTGACCAACACAGTGTTCATTGCGACAACTTTTTTTTTTCTGATTCCAGCTATTTTGTACAAAAATTAAGAAAATAAACCTTGTGATAATAGTTGATTAGGCTCTTTCATTGTTTACTTTATCATTATTATTATTATTTTACAAAAACATTTATTAATATAGCTCTGGAGAGGGATTTTTTTTTTTTTTGATCTGGTAATCAATTGAAATGTAGTTGGTTTATTTTTAACACTACTGTATAAAAGTTTGATTCTTTTAATGAAATGAATACTTTCAGCAAGGATGCAGTAATTTGATCAAGAGTGAAAGTAAAGACATTTGTAATTATAAAAAAAATTAGGGCCGGGACTTTAATGTGTGAGTCCTGGCCCTAAAGAATCCCAAAAAAACGTATTAGTAAAAAAATATGATAGTAAAAATGTTTCTTAAAACACCAGATCTGCATATTAGAATGATTTATGATGATCTCGTAGCACTGAATAATTTAACTTTGCGATTACAGGAACATTTACATTATTAAAGTGCATTCAAATATAAATGTAAAAAAAAAGCATACTTTTTCACAACATTACTGTATTTTTGTTCAAATGCAGCACTTGTTTAAAAAACAAATTCTATCTTGCCGAGCCGTCTTTTGAATGTTAGCGTATGTTTGACCAGAAATAATTACTCGGTCAGAATAGAAGACAAAGTCTGTGCATTGACGTGACCTGCAGCAAAAGCTTTGCTTTTTAACATACAGATTTATCTTCACTTTTACAAAATAATACATTTCGAAATAATACATTTAATAATAAAAAAGTGTACAATGATTTATAGCAATAGATAAAACAATAATCCAAACCATGTATAAGAATACTATGTCAAGATCTGTGACAATATCAGAAATAGGCCAAAAACCGCCTTGTGACGTCTTGACTGTAGCGTATTGACACAGTGGTCTCCCATGCAGGTGGTCTTGTTATGCAAGTCCCTTATGACAGGTATATGACCTGATGTTGACAGAATGAAAGGTTATCTAATACATTTGTTGTGTTTGTGCTGTTAACCTCTGCAATAATCAAGGTGACACTGCAGATTCAAAACGTAAACTTAATGATACGAACCAAGTGAGTTTACTGTACATATGCAACAGTTTAAATAAAGATCAAATGAGTTTAAGTGCATCATCCCCAAAGATTTAATTCCTAGAAATCCAAGCAGTCTCTGTTCTAGGTTCTGTTTTGACCGCTTTGACTGCCGCCACTGGACGGCCGTAGATGGTAAGAGTACTGCTTCGCCTGACTTAAAGAATCCACCAGGCTCACACACTCAACGCCGCTCACTACAGATAAAAGACACATACTCATAAGATGTAACGCCACAAAAGAACACAAGCAGTGATTATGAACTCAAGTACTCACTCTGTTTGTTTGTTTTAAGTGACAGATCCAGCAGTGCTTGACTTTGGCTCTGCGGTTTAAGCACTGCGGCCCGCAAAGACTGCCCCCTTTTGGAAGGGGCACCACCTAGACCGAAAAAAACCCAGCAGTGTTTATTGGTTTGGACAGAGTCACATGCACTTTTTTTTTTTACTTTAATGGATCAATATCTCTTTTAACGTCAAAGCTGATACTAGAGTTGTTAAAATAACAAGATTCAGACATGTGCAGGTGTGTGTGAGCGCGCGTCCATCTGGCAGGGGCGGGCAGGGCGAGGGGAGGGAGGTCGGTGTGTGTGAGCGAGAGGAGACAGCTCGACATTCCATCTGACAGCAATGAACTTTTCAAACCGTCGGGACTGTCAGGGAGGAGCGGGGAGGGGAACAAGTGTCCGTGTGTGTACGTGTACGTGTGCGTTTGAGAACGAGAGCGTCTCTGGCCTGCTCAGCCATCATCACCTGTTCATGTCCGCTGAAGGTCAGTTGCGTTAACTGGGTCGAAACTCCACCTTATCAAGTGGTATGAAAGAGGGAGGGGTGACGGTGTGTGCCTGTGTTGGAACGTCACATAAAAACATAACACCCCTCTGTAATAATCTTATTAGGGATGCTTGTCCTACTTTGTATCTGGCTGCTTATGCTACTGACATGAATCAAAAACATCCCCTATTACTTTTGTAAGCAATCAGACATATGATTTAGTTATAATAAATTGGTATTTTTTGCAATAGATATTTGGAGGAATATATAAAATATAAAATTTTGGGATTGGTAAGATTAGATTGTTGGAAGACTTTTATGTTTAACAAGGCTGCATTCATTTGATTAAAAATATCATAAAACAAACAGTATTTTAAACAATTTCATTATAATAACCCTTTTAATTTTTTTAATTTCTTTAAACTAGAAATCCTTTGTAACTGTATAAAATTCATTTCCTGTCGCTTGAATGAAGGTATTTCTGAAACTATTTTAAAAAATTTGATTATATATATATATTTATACACAGTACTGTGCAAAAGTCTTAGGCCACTAGTATTTTCACCAACAAAAAATGGTTTTTAACACACACACATTATATATATTACACATGATTAGAGTACATTTTGAAAATATTTACACGTATTTTCATTTGCATTTATATTCATAGAATTTATATTTTTAGTATATTATTATTATATATATGTATATTCCTAGACAGCTCCAGAAATACATCACTCACCATATATATTTTGCAGAGCAGAACTCTTTTTCCCTATATTCCTTGTGGGAGGAGCTTGAATGTCAGAGGTTTGATGATGGGTGTGGTCATGAGAGATAGGCCGCTCCCATAACAGTTGAATCAACAGACCTGCGACTTCAGCAGACTCCGCCCCTTTCCCAGTCTTGCACAGTACCTTACGAAGACGACCCCTAATACAAGACCTAAAAAAAACAAAGTTATGCTTTAATGCGCACCAACAAAAGCAGCAACAGCATATTAAACATATCAAACAAACCAACCACATTACTATTAATAAAGAAGGACTTCAAGAATGTGCATATGCCTTATTATTTGTGCTCTGAATCCCATTATTTTAGTAAAGCCATTAAAAGAAAGTGCTCTCATGGGCTACCATTACATTCCCAGCACACACAAATAAGAGGCCTTTTCTGGTGACCTGCCCTCGGAGGTGTTGATGTGCTGGTGGGCAAAAAGCCATGCCACAACTCATAAGGAACATGTGGGCAACATATGAGCAGACACTGATGGAATCTGCAGACTTTTCTAACGTTTCTAATTTGGAGTAAAAATGGATTTAAAAGAGGGAAATGGTGAGATATGCTATAATTTATTGCCCATTCATTTATAAATAAATACATTTGAATAAAATTTAATTAAGTAAATCAAGCCTTGTTAGCTAACTATGGCTGTTAGTTACATTGAACTCTTTTGGTAACAACGAAACTTGCAACAACAGTTTCTTTTGGGAAACGCACGCCAGATTGAGCTTGATATGAATGAAATCGGATTGGATTTATTCTATACAGCAGGTTTAACTAGTGTAGTTTAACCATCATTAAACTAAATATTTAATTGCAGAATGCTGTGATTGGACATCAAGTATCTCCTGAACTTGATGTTGTTACTCAATGGGCTTTTTAAATACTTCAAACCAATGCTGCTAAAAAAAAGTGCTGGAGACACCAGTACCTCCTCCATGCTCTCTGTATCACTACGGCTGCCTGGTTTTTACTATGGACACTGTCTCTCTTCTTTTCTTTCTCTTTGTCAACTTGTTTTTTCCTTGTTCTGCCCATCCATCTCTCTTTGTCTCTTTCCATCCCTGTACATTTCAGTTTCTCTCTGCCAGTCAGTTTATCGTCCTCAGTCTTTGATCCGCTTTCCTTATCTCTGTGCATCTCTCTTTCTGCCCGTCTCTCTTTTTGACGTGTGACAGAGGTGGAGATGTTAGATGGCTGAGTTCCTGTAGATTTGTGCTGTGACGCTGGCTTGTTCCCTTTGGGTGCTGATCTACAAATGCTCTCCGTCAGTGTCTCTGAGGATCGTGGTGTAGCTGCTTGTTGTGACTGGGTCCCTGTAGTACTTGGTCTGTTATGTATTGCTGGTTTGGGTGTTGTGGTGGTTTCCATGTGGCCTGGTGTTACGTGGGCCCCTGTGTTGACTGGTTTGGCACTGCCCGGTCGACTGGACCCAGCGGGGGATCGGCGCTCGTACGTGGACCCACATTCCACAAATATGGATGTGCCTGAGCCGCAGGTTTCCATCACACACAGCTCCTGTACAGTGCCTGAACACTTTCTGGTCCCAAGGGGGGTCAACGTGAGACCAGAGGCTGCTGGGGGGATAGAAGCCTCTTGTGTGTCAGCTTCCCTCATTCTGCGCTCTGATGGAAAATCAAAAGAATGGGTTAGAAATGTGCACTAACGATAAGAGGCAGGACAATGGCATAAAAGAGAGTGCTAGGGGATCTGTGGAAATGTTATATTTATATATATTTTTTAAAGTAAGAATTAAATACAAATAAAAACCTAAATAATAAAAACACGCAAAAAGATAAAAATGAAAAATTAATACATACATATAATTACAATAAATTAATAATAATCTTTATAATAATCGTAATAATTAATAATATTATTTATTTATCAGAATGAGTACAAAATACTTTTCAGTTAATATATTGCACATATTTGTAATACATTTATTACAAATATTTAAACTACACAGTAAAAACTGGGCTTTTTTCATAAATAGTTCATAAACTCACCAGTTCTATGTTTTTTCTCTCTCCTGCTCTGTGATTGGACGTTATGAGTGCTGGGGGACTTTTTGTGTTTGTGTCCTTTCGCTACCCCAGGATCTTTAACACTCCGCACGGTTTCATTCAGTGACAGTTTTTCCACTCTGGCTGCGGCTAACGGGACGAGCTGCTTCTGATCTGCCTCAGCCAATGAGAGCTGCTGCTGCTCCGCCTCACGTCTGCGCTCCTCTTCCCTCTTCCTAAAGAAGCAAAAAACACACTTCAATTTACTTTTACAAATACTTTTACTGGATCATTTATTTAATCTTTCAGTTGACACCAAGTAAAAGTATCTTCTTATAGTTGCCAAAGTGAACATTCAGATACACTTAAACTAGTTTTCAAACGGTTTAAGAAATGAATATTTTTATTCATCAAAAACACAGTAAGTACATTAACAATTATATTTATTATAAATGCTGTTCAAATCTTTTGAAATAGGATCCTGGAAAATGCATCACTGTTTTTACATAAATATGAAGCAGCTCAAATATAGCAGGAATTATAAAGTACTTCAAGAACAGTTATTTAAATTTGAATAATATTTCATAATATTCACGTTATTACTGTTCTTTTGAATAAATAAAGCCTTGGTGAAAAGAAAAAACTAATGTTTCTAATGTTAATAAATGTACAACTGACTATTGGTTGGTACAATAATTTCTATTCAACATCTGAGTTCAACAGGGCAGTATTTGTAAAAGACACTTGATAAACATCCCTCCATGTTTTGAACACCTAGCAGGAAACAAAAAAAGAAAGAGTAGACGGATAAGTTGCGGGCAGAATAACGCTGAAAATAGACAGAAGGTTAGAGTGACGGACTACGCAAACAAGTTTAAGGCCAATGAAATGAACGTATGTTAACCTGTTTGAGCAGACCCTGAAAAAGAGAGAACATATTCTAAGCTGCGTATGTGTGTATTCATTCATCCTCAGAGCTGACAGACTCTAAATGTCAAGCTGTTGAGCAGCTGAACGTTGCCCAATTAACAGAAAAGGGGGAAGGATGAGGGCATCTCTCTCGCTCTTTCTCTCTCTCTCTATCGTCTCATCTATTTCCATTATTGACAGCAAGAAATTGATGCTCATATTCCTCAGCAGGCAGGTAGATAGATGAGCTGCTTCTGAGCAAACACACATAATTAAACAACAGGTATTATATTCATGCAAACATTCCCTGTCAGCTCTGCAGATCAGCCTAGCCACATCAATCAGCACTGGATTGTGGGAATATTTGCACCCCACCATTTATCTTCTGTCTTTCTCTTCAAGGCAGAACACGTGAGTCTTACTTTGCAGCATCCTTGCGCAGTTGTTCGTGTCTCATGAGTAGCTTCTTGCGTTCTCTGAAAGCCCGTCGGACCTTGTAGCCCTTGTAAAGAGCCTGGATGGAAGAGGCGGCGACGTCCTGGATGGCGGCGATGGACAGAGCTCCGTGCTCCAATAGAAACTGGGTCAGTTCCTGATGCTCTCCCAGCAGGGCATAGTCTAGAGGTGTGTACCTAAACACAATGATCATAGTCGGTACCCATCTAAAAAAGGCCATTTTTAATGTTTTGATTCCAAGGAACCCAAAATTTATCTTTAAGATTTTTTTATGTTTTTAAAAAAAAGTCTAAAAATTGCATTTACTTGCAGTAAAATATTACTACAGTTGTGAAATACCTTTTTTATTTTAATATATCTTAAAATGTAATTAATTCCTGTTATAGGAAAGCTGAACTTTTTGGCAACAATTATTTCAATTTTCACTGCCTCATGATCCATAAAAATTATTTTAACTGGCTGAATTGGATAAAGTTTTTTTATACAAACTGGATGCAATTTTTTGGCAAATGTCTTTACTGAGTACATATAAGCAGGTCTCTATATGTATATGTATATATATATATGTGTGTAGATGCATGAATGTTGGTTACCTCTCCTCAGTGTGTCCCATATGGTTGGGAAAGGCCCCGCACCCAAGAAGCAGCTTCACAGCATCCAGATAACCGTTATTACAGGACCAATGGAGTGCTGTTCTCCCCTTAACAAATAAACACACACAAAAGTCAGACCTCTAGCTATTCTTCAGTATTCTGCATATTCTCAGTGTTCGATCATACCTTCTTGTCCTGGATATTGGGGTCTGCATCATGCTCAATGAGCAAGGCCATGCAGTTGATGTAGCCAGCATATGCCGCACACTGGAGGGGGGTCCATCCTGCGTGATCCTGCAGGTTAGGACTGATCCCATTCTCCATTAGCACCTCACACACCTCTGCATTACCACCCAGAGCCGCCCAATGCAGAGCAGAGTGACCATCTATGTCTACCAGATCAACACGTGCCCCTCCTAAATGTATAAAACAAAATGCCACAAGCTCTCTTTTAACTGTCCTCTTTGAACCAATGCAGTGCCACAAAAATTCTGGAACAAGTCACTCTAGTGACACCTAAGAAAACAGCCAGTGCCAATTCTGATAAACAAAGTGGCCTAGAAATTTGTATTTATTGAATTTTATTTGAATGTATTGCCATGATATTTTTTAATAATTTACAACAATAGTAACTTTATAAAATGCCTAGTATATTTAAATGCACTATGTACTTTATATATATATATATATATATATAT
>JAUMHQ010000024.1:1157068-1169329 GCA_032361165.1 Enteromius paludinosus | reverse complement strand
ATGTCCATGTACTGAACTGTTATTATTCAACCATGCCAAGGTCAATTCAGTTTTCCATTCTATGGCACCTTTAAAGGAACTGTTTAAAATTATTTCTATTTGACATAAACTCACGTTTACCTGCCATGCAAACACTAGATGTTGCAATAGAAAACAAAAACTTAAAAATGCCATCTAAAAATATATCAACTGCATGATAACGTTTGCTAAAAATACTTCCTTTGTGCTAGATTTAGGAAGTGACGCATTTTACCGCGCACTCTGCAAGCTGGACAGTTTGCTCAAACAGACTAGTGCACTAATGTAACAAAAGACACAAAATAGAGATAACAGTTTAATGTCTGTGAGAGTTTTAATGTGCTTGATTGAACTGAACTGCATCACAGTGCCGTCGTTAGACAAAGCTTGGCAGCAGAAAATGAGGGTACATAAAAATGATGTATTTGAAGCCATTTGGAGAAAGCCCCCTGCAAAACCCTGATGATATCACTGCACAGGCCTTCTCTCTCTTTTTGAGAGCGACTGCATGAGGACAGAGAGAGAGAGAGAGAAAAATCAATCAAGAACACAGTGTGAGTAAACACTTCAGGGTGGCACAGCCACAGATGCAAGCGCTATGGACAAGTCACGTCTGCCAGCCCCAGAGCAGCGAGACACACACACACGCAACGAAATGTGCTTCGAAACGAGAGAATGCATCTTCTCTCAAGAACGGCACAAGCTGTCTTCACTCCAGCTCTACGCAAAAACAGCAAGGGAGAGACTGTGGGTGAATTTACGAGACACTGCTATAAGACTCCAATTATGACGAGTCGGAAGTGTTGATTATTTCTCTTGACATTAGCAGTTATTAACGTCAATTAACAGAATTTACATTAACTCCTTCCTCCCCAATGACAACATTTTCCGTCGCTGATTACGTTTATCCACCACTGAGAACTTACTGTGGCAATTCATGTTCATGCCACATGCCATTGCTGCGGCGCCCGGGGAGCAGTTGGGGGAACGGTGGAGAGGGTGGAGAGAGTGCTGGATATTCACTAACACCACCCACAGTCCCTGCCGGACCTGGGACTCGAACCCACAACCTTTGGGTTACAAGTCCAACTCCCTATCCATTAGGCCATGACATACTGAATTAAAAAAAAGAGTCACTGAATAAGTATTTTCTCATTTATTTAGAGATAAACTGTCAGCATATGATATACTAACAAAGTGTAAAGGTCTCCACAGCACAATAAAAGTTTGGTTTAACTTTGGTTTAAAAACTGTGACAGAAATATATTACTTAATATAATGATAGTACTACTACTAATTAATACATGAAAAAAAATTAAATAGACAGCATTTCTCAAACAATATAAATAAATGAATGAATAAATTATTTAATTAAAAAAATCTATTATTTTTAATATATTTGAGATGCTTTTAATTATTCAAATTTAATGAAACCATTAAAATGGAATACAAAATATTAACAGAATACACTAAAACTAAATTAAAACTGAATAAAAAAGGAAGAGTTCATTGAGTTCAAAATAGCATTTTTGTTAACCTTTTAATAAATTGCTGTTAAATTGTACACATTTAATGGTTTCAGTTATTTAGACATGCTTTTTGATGACTATTTGTAATTTAATCATTAACATGGAAAACTATCTGGCGGGGAAAGAGTTAAAAATTGTATTTAGTGTTTGGCAATAGCTTTATTTAGACTATGCATTTAAAAAAAAGTGTAAAATATTTTTCTAAATTACTTTTTTGCTGTTTCATACATCAGTATATCAAGAAGATCACACTGGCCCACTTAGCGCCATGAAAAACAAAACTGTTATTCAATTTTTTTATAAATTGTAAATGGGAAGTGAGCAAAACACAGCAACACTTGGACACTCTCATCCTGTTATAATGAATGACAGTGTCACTTTAAGTC
This sequence comes from Enteromius paludinosus, assembly GCA_032361165.1. Classification (NCBI taxonomy): domain Eukaryota; kingdom Metazoa; phylum Chordata; class Actinopteri; order Cypriniformes; family Cyprinidae; genus Enteromius; species Enteromius paludinosus. The sequence goes on along the minus strand of JAUMHQ010000024.1, from coordinate 1,167,396 downwards.
CATGTTTTTTCACATGAGCCCTACAGTTCAACATAAACTGTCCCATGATTTCTGGACTCTGTGCTCAGAATGAATCACTTATTTACAATGTGAGAGTTCTAGTAAATACTCACTGGCTGCTTCAATGTCCACATAAGCAAGGTCAGCAACATCTACAATAGACACTACCAACCTATGCTTTGTTGCTAAACTACAGAGATTACCAATAATAGGCAGATTTTAAAATGACTGTGTGTGTCATTTAAAAAAATCAATGAATGAAAAGCCTATGCCATAATGCCAAAATGCTGTAATGGACACTTTACCATGACTTCCATTTTTCCAATGAACTTGGCAGTCCTAAGCAGAACATACATGTTCACATTGCATCATTATTCTTCAATCTGAAGTCTTTAGGGATCTTTACATACCTACATCCTTCTTTCCAAGTCACTAAGCTGTAAATTAGATGCAAACTGCCTGCTTCGTAAACTCTGGAGACCAGCCACCTAAACATGAACACTGTTAAGCTTGGTTTCCGATCGACTGAGGAGCGAAACCAGCTCAATACGCCGAAAATGAGGACTTAGCACTGCAGAATGAGGTCTGTGGAGACAGTTAGGACAACAGCGGCTGAGCCTGGGCAAGCAAGCTGTTCTATCCCCCCTAAAGCAAACCTAAACAATATTTAGCAGATAATCTGGATACGGTAGCAGTTGCAGAGCGCAGGACAATATGAAAATATTTGCCACGTTCCGTGTGAGACGTACTTTACCAACAAGTTTACACGAGCTATATGGAGTGTACCAAACTGTTTTGGATTGGTGTTAACAGGTTCAACTCAGCACTGTTCCTTTAGACAAGTCTGTCTCTGATCCCTTTTGGCTAAGGATGACCTATTTCCATAAAACGCTATCTGTACTCGGAGAAGGCCACGAGCACTGTCAGACACACACGCTAACAGCAGGGCATCTAGCACATGCACACACACGCACAGTTTTTCCTCCAAATCTGCACACCAGAAGACAGTACAATGATGTCAGAAGGCGCATTACTGCAACATGCTCAAACCTGATCAACTTTAAAGTCATTAACGAAAACAGTTGTGGACCAGGTCATAGGTCAACTACTATGATATAAGCACTCTGTTCACGAAGTAAAATGCCATGAATTCATCCGATTGTTATATTAGTGGGGTCATTATGCATGGAAACTTTCCATACTTGTTTGGAATATTACGCAAATATTTGCAACCCTACAATAAGATTGAAAAACACAACCTCTCAGGCTTTTTCACATCAGCTCAAGCGAGAAGCTGAGCCCCTGTAAGACTGAAATCCTAGAATCGCCCCCGTCTCGATGTCACATCCCCTCTTCACCTACACTCACATCCACACAACGCAGCTCTCTCTTCAACAGTGTAACACAACCTCCAATCCAGTCTCTGTTCTCCTCAGCACACGCGTCTGTAACTCGACTAACATCCCAGTTTCTATAGTTCTGTTCAGTGCATGTCTCTTTATCACGATGTAATCTGCCTGTTTCCTTTGTGCCTCTGTTATCCGATCTAAAGCCAGTCACTTTACATCCTGAGCCATTATACCATCCGCCACTTAATATAGTTTAATGTCTCTGACTTCATTAGGAGACGGAAACAAGTGGACAACTAACTCATTACCCCAGTCTAATCCCAACGTTCTGCCAGATGCTCTATTGAACCATTTCCAGATATATATTTTGTTTTGCTACTGAAGGAGGTTCAAACACACACCATACTTGCTTATCATACTTTGGTTATCACAGAACATCAATTTAGATCTCTGTCTCTCAACTGACACGGATCAGAAAATTATGATATTGCATTTAGGTCCTTGTACGCTCAAAGGCAAAATGATTCATTGCTAAATATGACTGACTAAGACGATAGAAAGAATCTAAGAAAAAGATAGACTGAACCAAACAGAGGAGGAGGGAAAGAGAAAGAGAGAGAATGATAGCAAGGGAGACGTGAGGAGCGAAGATGAAAGGAAATCAAAGCAGGATCCCAATGCGTGGAGAAGGGGATCTCCTGTGATTAATCATCCTCCAGCACACTATGGGAAGAAATAATCTTGTTAATGTCAACGATGCCAAATACGCTCCAAATGCAGTTTCACGATGTGGGGATTCAAAATGGCAGCTTGCGGATGATGTCACGCTATCTGTTTTAATTTAATGTAAAGAACAAGCGACTTCAGCCAAAGGGCCACAGATCCAATCAGTCCTAATGAGCTTTTATTTCATTTCAGACCAGCGCTGAACAGGGCGGCACCGGCTCAAAAAAAAGCCTGTCAACATTTCCAACAGATATTTCCCCCAATCGAATGAAAAATCTCAGAGATCATCATTACGGTGAATTTGTTATCCGATGGCCCATGAGCTGGAGATCTGCATCTCCACAGTCTGGAGGAAATCTAATTACAGCCCAGCTGCCTCTGTTAGACAAACACATGGCTGGAACTTCAAGCGACAGTGCACCCAAAAGTAAAAATTTGCATATATTCGCCCTCATGTCGTTGCATTTGACTTTTTTGCTTTTCTAGAACATCAAAGAGTATTGAATATCATCATGCTCGACACATCCCCTACATAGTAGACACGCACATACTACTTATTAATACTACCCAAAACTTCTCAATATTCAGGTGGCGTTGGCGTATCTTCACTTTTCTTTTTCAAAAGTAACTTTGATGTCGGAGGAATATTCTGCTGATCTCATCTGTCTACTGCTCCACCGCTCACAGGACAGTTCCCCGTCTCCGTCTGGCCAGCTTTCTTCCTACATTCCCTGATGTTTCAGTTCCTCACGTCGTTTTCTAGTGAAACAGTTTTAGCTACTAAATGTGAACAGTTCTTAAATGACCACTTTTATGAACATTTAAAAAAAAAATCTAAAGAACCTTTTCTGCATTTGAAACGTTCCATGGACGTTAAAGGTTCTACCTACAATGCAAATTGTGCCGAAGCAGCTGTACCGTATTAAATGGGGTAATGGTGCATCGAAATAGTATGCTCTTCTGTTCTGGCCAGAGCTCCAAAAATAAGCAAACCATATTTTACATCTACAACAGTGACACTATTTCTAATAACTCAGATCTGCGATCTCGAAGAGATCAGGCTGGGCAAACTTTAAACCAAACAAACAGATTGAGGATAGACATGAAGCTTGAGCAAACAATGGCTTCTGACTGCAAGGAACCATGCAGGAAAGGTTATGGAACATAATTTGTTTGCGGTCATTTCTATTTAAGGCCTATGTATTAAAATATGGCCTTAACGGTCCCGCCTCGTCTAGCAGCCGCCATGAACGGGCCCTCTGGAGATCCCCATTAACCCGAATGTCAATATCCGAGCGCTTCACAAGTGCTAAAGGAGGGTCTTAATCTAATCCATTACCAGTGACCCTGGACAACAGTCCTAGGCTTTACTTCATAAGCTTTCACTTTCCCCAGCTCTCATGTCAGACGTTGCCAATGACGGTCAACGGCACTTTAACTGTTATTCATTGCGTCATGCGACTTATAATTCAGTTCCACCCTCGCTTCGACATTGCCCGTCCAGGAAAGCGAGTCGGACGCTGGATGGCTGAGGAACAATGGCATTCCTGTGCTCTGTGATGCCAGGTGCCGGCAGGAACACGATCCCTTCCATCTGTCTGTCTGTTCTGGCAAGCGCTCGGCCAGGCCCGGGCAGCAGCTAGGGAGAGTCACAGAATGGGACTATTGTTCCAAAGCCTCTTGGAGGAACACACTAAACACCCCCCCACCCCCGCCCCTTCCCCAACACAAACATCGACGAACGAGCACCAGCATAAACTTGCACGTCAAGAACGGAGCTAAAGGCAAGCGCACAGTAGCGTGTCAAACACAGAGCCGCTCCCACTGTCAGTCCAACAACATGCACCTCACTGGCGCAATCGAGCGTGCGCATTCACATGCCGAGTACTGTACGCATTAAGGATACACATCTGCAGTTCTGCTGAAGTCTTGCTGAGATGGGAAACAGCATGCTGCGCTGCACAGCCCGGTCCCGTGGAGCGTGATTCATTTCCTATAAATGTAGGACCTGGCCTCTCCCCTCCAAGATTTCTCAGCACCGAGCTACTTGCACATCTGCCTGACATCTTTTGCTGTTGCCGAGAATATTACGTTATTAATGACTTTTTGGATTTTCAAGCTATGAAACGGAAGAACCAGCAGATGTTTTTTTTTCTATAGCTGTGACGTAAATTTGAGTGTAATGGATTATACGACACACAAAAAAAGGAAAAAAGTGTGGGGTGGGAGTCTGGTTCTGTTTAGTGAGTGTTGATTGGATTTTTGAGATGTGGGTGATTTTGGAGAGGTGGTGTTTAAGCAGCAATAAATGAATGGAGATGTCTGGTTCACATCACCACAGAGTCAGTCATTGTCACTGGAAGATCAAGTTTTGACATTAAGGTCAATAAAAAAAATACATGCATAACTCATTCACAACATCATCTTTAACATGCATTTATGAAATAGTGTGAATTTATATGACAACTTCCAGCATCAATCACTGGTTAAATCTTCTAATTAATTAAATCTAACAATATGTCTGTATTTATGAAAAAAGACTGCTGCATCAATCGCAATTAAGCAGAATATGATGTCTGTTTATCAATTTATAACAATTGAATTAAATTAGTTTCCTATTAGAAAACGCCTTCATTATTATCATAACAGTTTTTTCCATTAAGATTTATTGCTGATTATGTTATCCATTTATTATTTTTTTAACTGCGTGAAAATATCATTATTGTTATTGTTTTTTTCTCTTCATTTAAATGGTTCTTTATTACTTTTTTATCTTTTGCTACCATTTTTTATCATAGTTTACATTAATCTACATCCAATTTAAATGTACATTTTGTTTTATTTTTTTTTGCTACTTTGTTCTACTTTTTTAGTATAATACTATATACTATAGTTTTGTTTTGGTACTGTCCATTGAGTTACATACAGTAACTGTAAAATTTGATGTAAAAAATTATTAAAATAAAAATCTGCCTGACACACAAAATCTTGTGTTGATGCCATGAATTATTCACCCCACCCAAAAAAATAAAGAAAATAAAAACAATACTGCACAGACTAGAGATATATTGCAAGTCTCAAAGCGATGCTTTGCTTTTACCCTTTTTGGTTTAACGTATTCTCCAAGCTCAGCTACCATTTGATGCCCTCAGGCTACGCTTTACTCCCTCGCACACTGGGACTATCAATTACCCCGAACTACAGCATGCATGTAGCCGGGGGTCTGTCCAAAATCCACATAGCCCGTGTGCTGTTTAGAGCTGAGAGGAAGGCCAGTGAAAGCAGCAGCAGATAAATAATGGATAGCTCGTTCTCTCCTCTGTGAAAAAACATGACAGTTTCGTTCCTGCACCCTCTGCTTGTACGGCTTCATTTTTGACTCTAGGGGCCCGCCGCCTGCCGTCTCCACGCTCTCATCTTCTAATGGTCCTTCCAGTGATTACTGAGACATAAGTGCACCGTCTGTCTTGATGATCAATCATCCGCTGGATCTATAAAGTCGGCCCCACCACAGAGCTTCAAATGTAATCAAATTTAAAGGAGTGGACGCTACCCAATGTGCCAGCAGTTTAAGGGGCGTCGTTGGCTGTAAGCATGACTGACAACTTATTTAGTAGTGCTTCAGCAGCATGCAACACAATACGTGATGATGACAACTTGGGGCGCTCGACAAAAGCATGCTCAATTTCGCCTGTCATGTCATCAATGGACTCCACGGAGCCACTGAACCATAAAACAGCTCTTTTACTAGACAGGTGCTGTTCAGTAATAAGCACAGCAGAATTATATAATTCAAACAAGGTATCTGGAGGTCTACCAAAATCGACAGAAGAATAGAAGCAGCTCACTGAGGATCACTTCTTTTTATAGTTAGCGTACTTCTCTGACTCTTCCTACACACTGGAGCAGCCCTTAAAAGAGCTAATGTCTGAACAGCAATGTCAATCTGAACAGGGAAGTACTTAACCCATTTCCAACAGTGACTAGCAGGATTTTTTTTATGTTTTTTTTTTTTACTTCACTAATAACTAGTCCTTCCATTCTAGAACCCACTACAAATTCAATCAATGACATATGAATTCCATTAATAGAATGAATAAGTCACTCCTCAAACATGTTAACTAGTTATTAGTACTCATTCCCTTGTTACTAGTCACTCTCATTATGATGAGTAATCTACAGTGCACCAATGTTTCCGGGAACAAAACATTGCCATTGAATTCTATGGGAATTTGTCATTCAGATGCAAGCCATTTATTTTTGATTAGAATGAATTCAAAATTCTACATATTTAGTCTTATAGTTTATCGTATAGGAGCTATATCTTATAATAGCTTAAACTACTAGTGACAATTTTAAAGGTTACTAATATCTGTTCCTGTTTTCCTACTGACAACTGAACATTAGAGCCTGTTTATAAGACAGTAATATATATTCCAACTAGTGGAAAGAGTTTATTGTACCCATAAAGCAGCCGTTTTGCACAGTACAAAACAACTGCAAGTAGTGACGAATGTGAAGAATGTTACTAGTAACACCTGGAATAGATGCTAGTCATGTCTCATTAATCTGTACTGGGATGTTGTAGATAGTAGTAACTACTAGAATGAATTTAGTGCATTAGTTAACATGAACCATAACGGTGACAAGTACTTCCTTAACAGTCATTTCAACATGTACTAATACATTAATACAAAAATAGTAGTAGCCTATTACTTAATGTTACTGAATGGATTTAGGCTATTTTAACGAGAACTTACAATGAATAGCTGAAATTAACAGAAATTAATAGCCTAATGCATTGCTCCCTGGAAGGTAATATTTGATTTGTATTAAATTACAGAATAAGTAGTAACACAAGCATCCATAGGCTAATGTGGATTTCCCGTATTGAGAAGCACTGCTCCGGTTTAACCTCTTGTCTGACACCAGGAAAGCAGTCCGCTACAGAAGAGCGCAAGAAACCGGCAGTCGATGATAATTAGGCGGGTTAGATGTTAGCTTAAGGAATTAAATGATTTTACCTTCTCTCGTGTCGACTGCGCACTGGACGATAGGAGAGACCACGGAGTCCTTTCGCTTCGTCCCAGGGCAGATCTGAGGCTCCACGCGCTGGGGAAAAAAATGTGATCTTCAGATCGGAGTAACCTCAGAAATTAATCCCAAACATGATCGAGCGGAGAGCTGGCTTGAAATACAGCGCTTTTCTCTAATTCCGCTGCTTCGCTCCGAGGGGGATGTTAACCCGATAGTTTAGTGCGCGCGGAGCGGCCTTTTCGCTGGTAATTACGGGGTGAATTGGCCAAAGATCGAGGACACTCCGTCCGCGGGATGAGCGCTGCGCTCCGGCTGAGAGCACTGAATGAGCGCCGCTACTCGGTCTAAAGGAGACGGAGCATCTGGAGAGACCCGCCCACTCTGTCAACCCGGAAGAGAACTGTCAAAATGCAATGGCATTTATGACACAAAAGAAGGGGAGCCATGGGTGGACAGTGGAAATATTACTATCAGACATCTAACTGACTAAATAATACATTGGGAAGAAAAAGCTGACCAAACCAAACCAAACCAAAGCACACCTCCCAGATGATGTTGTTCTTGCAATTTTGTTTTGTTGTTTTTGTAGTTTGTTGTTTTTTTTGTAGCTTTTTGCATGATCTAGTCATGATATAATACTGATTTATGAACTGCACTGGCCCAACAAAATAAGAAATGACTAAAATGACCTAGGCCGATAAGGAATAATTTTATTTTGCTAAACAGTGTTGTTTGATGTTTTGCAAGAACACCAGAGGTCTGATAACACATCAATCAAACACTGGTCCGAATACTGTAGTAGGTGTACTAAAATAGTGTTAATCACACAGGCCATTTTAAAATCTAGCTATGTAAGTATATTTATATGACCATTGCATTTTTATTGCCTTCCTGTACATACCCATCAAAGTAGACTTGTGGTTTGGTGTGTTTTTGCTATTTTGAGACCACTTGTAATTATTACAGGCGAGGCTAGTTTCATGTTGTGATGCGTGTCCTCTATTTGGACATTTTGATCAATATGTTTACCCTTTTTGTTAAAGTGAAACTTACTTTTGATTGCGTATATAACTTTAAATAGCGTCACCCATTGTCCTGCCTCTACCCCTTTGTTTTGCACCACTTAGATTTAAACTGGATAGAACAGCAGGATCCCTTTTTGTCATTAAATTTTTAAGGAAGTCAGGCAGAATAAAGAAGGTTTAAATGAAAAAAGTACTGAAAGCACTGAATAAACTCAAGAACAACATAATGTTCTACTGAGCATGTAGCTCATGTGCATGTGATATAAGATATAAACTGCTCCTTAATGTTGACATCCTGTAGGGAGATTATTTCTGTACTTTGAAAAAAACACACTCACTTCCTGGTTTGAGAAAAACACAAAAAGGCAATATCAACACGACCCTTGCTCTATGTGCTGGGCAGCTGTGAAGACCTTTCAGAGAATTATTTTATTTATCATAATTCTTAGTGATACTGTTTTTCTAGAAAAAAGTATTATGTTGTTTTTGTTTTATTATCTTATTCATATTTGTTAAAATATTTGTTTCAATGAATCGTGGGAACTTTCTGTAGGCTTATATACTTTTATACTGACCAAACAATATTCTCTATCCCCTAAACCTATCCCTTGCAAAAAAAATCTGTTTGCATTGTTACACTTTCAGATAAACACCGTTTACTGTTTGCATGGGGGGGGGGTTCCTCATTGGGACCAGCAATGTCAAAAAATGTCAGGTTTTGCTATCCAGACAATGTAGCTTAAACAAGTACACAGACAAAGAGCTGACATCTCTCAGTATTGAGTTGTGTATTTGAGGTTGGTTGAGATAAAGTGACTTTCAAAACAATGACCCAGGAAAAAGCCCAATCTTTCATTAATTGCATTTTAAGTTTGACTCATAAAATATTCATGGTTGTTTGCAACTGAACCTCCACACAGAATCTCCATCTATAGTTTATTTATGTATTGCACGCAGCCACTTGTAGCAGCATCGTCTTGATGAAATATAAATGAGATGTCAAGTGTGTTCAGTGCGTTCTTTGCCCCATTCCTCTCTCAACCTTTTATAAAAACAGTAACTCAGCCATTGTACAGCCAAAACACTACAGCACGACTAAATTGAGGTGAATCAAACAGATGTATTCAGGTCAACTTCCAAGGGAAGATGCAGACCAAGCACTATAGCAGGAAAGAGGAGCTCTGTCCCTTCTTATCAGCGGCCGCATGCAACATCTCAGTTGTTTTCTTCAAGGAAGAGGACTGTGTGTGTGTGTGTGTGTGTGTGTATGATAATAGTGATAATTATCGAGCAATGTCAACAGGATACCAGGATAAACTGTGGGAAAGTTTTATTCACTGTAAAACAGCAGAAGTGCCAAAGGAAATATCTGCCTTTATCAGGGTGTCTTTGAGTATTGGCTGAAAAAGGCAGAGAACTACTGCTGTAGAAAAGAGAAGGAAATAGTTGATGTTGGGTCATTTGTGTTTGAATATGTTAGTGTTAAAAAAAGCTTCATGGTTCAAAGCATTTCAAATGTCACAGTTACTGCTATACATCCTGCACTGCAGACCTAAACACTGTGTGTTTGTGAATACTATCATTAACCTACCAGGTAACTTGTTGATTTCCTGGTAAAATTAAACTAATATGACTTAACGAGGTAATATTTACAAAATCCCGACATGCTAAAACAACACCTTTGCTTTTAGAACAGCAGGATCACTTTTTGTCATTACATTTTTAAGGAAGCCAGGCATAGTCTGTTATTTAATATAAGTTTGAATGATAAAAGCACTGGAAGCGCTGAATTAACTCAAGGAAAACATAATGTTCTACTGAGCATTTAGCTCTGCATGTGGCGATTTCTCTCTCACATTTTCCCTTTATATCTCAAACAATATTTCACTTCAAAACATGCAGAGGGGTCCATATGAAAGAGAACGAGGTGAACTCTGAAGTTGACATTTGAGATGGCAGAAAAGGTGAAATGACAAGTAATGGCATTCAAAGAAAGGACAAGAACAGAGGGAATGAAATGAAGAAAGGGAACGCTCACCTCTTTGAAGCCTCCTCTCTTTAGATAGGATGTAAAATAGGCACAGCATGAAGAAAGTAATATTTCTAATATATCCATAACCCTGAATACCTAATTGCTTTAAAAATAAACTCAAGTTCATTATCCATAATAGGAAGAAATATAAATGGTTAT
>JAUMHQ010000024.1:1091732-1150331 GCA_032361165.1 Enteromius paludinosus | reverse complement strand
ATAGATAGATAGATAGATAGATAGATAGATAGATAGATAGATAGATAGATAGATAGATAGATAGATAGATAGGAAAAGAAGAGAACAAGCAGGAAAGATGGATGGGTGGATGGATGAATGGATGGATAGATGGACAGAGGACAAACAGACAAGATAGATAGGAAAAACAGGCAAAATGGAGAGATGTTTGGGTGAATGGACAGAGGATAGATGGATGGATGGATGGATGGATGGAGGACAAACAGACTAGATAGATAGACAGATCATATTGTTTTCTCTCCTTTACCACCCTGGCATCTCTTCTTTCCCCTTTTCCCTTCTTCCATCCCTTCCTATCCTCTTTTATCAAGTCAACAACCGTCTCTCCCCCTCCCTCTCTGTTCTGCCCTTGCCTCCCTCCCTCTCTCTACCTCTCTCACTTCAATCTCAAGTGTTTTCAATTTTATTCTAGAGTGGAATTAACTACCCCCGATGTCAAATTGCCGACGAAATCGATAATAATATCTTTACAAAAGAGGATATTCCAGTCTCTCGCGTCGGCTTTTGAAAAATGGAAAATTTAGCCGAGATTGATTCATTAGTTGACACGTTATAGGACGGTATAAGTATTGATCGCGGCCTGTCATGTCCCATCTCGGCTAATCGAAGCTGAGGCGCTCTGTCGATGGGCGCATTTTTCATAATTCCAACGCCGGGGAGAGAGACTAGCCGACGGAGGCGACTGCAAGGCACTGAGAAAAGGAGAGAGTGCATGGGGCGAAGGGGGGCAAAAAGAAAGATAGACGGAGGAGAGATGGCTGTGGGGAAATAGGTAGGGGGCAAAGAGGGGAAGAGCGAGAAATAGAGTGAAAAAGAGGTATGGGGTAAAAGGGAAAAAAATGGGGCCGCGTTACGTTTTTTTTTTCAGCGTTTAAAGCTGACAGGGTGAGCTGGGGGGTGTTTAGGGGAAAGGCTATGGTAATAGTGCAGGTATTGGGGCGTAAATAATTAATGCATTAACTAATTAAATACAAAACGATGAGAAAACGAGATGGGAAGGAGAACACGACAGGAAAGGGAGTGACGGCCACTCGCTTACCGCTCGCGAAGAATGGGGTTTAATAGCTGGAGTCGAGGCTTGGAGGTGTGAAAATGGTAAGATCGGATGAGAAGGCTGTGAGTGAACTGTGGAGGGGGGCGGAAATAAATAGAAATCGAATGGTTTGAGTTTGGGAAAGAAGTTCTGAGGCGGAAAAAAATATATAGGGAGAGTGAAAGGCGATGACGTTGATTGAGAAACTTTTGATAGTTGTTCAGCCTGAAAAGTTGTTTTAAGGGCACCGGTCTCACCTCTTATGTGTTGGCTCACTCAGATTACCACAGATAGGCCATTTCAGCTCCAATCACTGTAATGCATCTGCTCTTGAGGTCTTTTTTCCCCTTTTCTTCAGACAACGTATTTTGTGAGCTTTAAGACAAGTAGGATGCAATTGGATTACTAACAAAATCTCATCACCATGATAGCGTGCATAAAAGTGCACTCAATCTTTTTTCCATATTAAAAAAGTTATTTAAAAAAATCTACCTAAAATGTTATATTCTCAAATTAACGAGATCCAGTTATATCAGAAGCCCAATAAAAGCTGTTTAGTTTTACATAGATTTTACATAGATGTTATGATTCTCTCCACAATCCCCATGTTATCAGAAAATTTTAGAGCATATAGGTATCATGGTGAAAGGTTTTGTTTTTCATGATGCTACATTCAGGTTGCTTGTGTGTCAGTAAGTCTCAGGTCATATTTGCCAGTGCAAACACAGAACATATAATGAGTGCATCTTTAAAATAGGTTAATAAAATTGTAGTTATTAAAACAGGTTATGAGCAGATATTTGATATTGGCTTGCACCTCTCATCACTGTAATGTTGTCACAGATCTTAGGTCATAGGTTTCTATGCTTATACCACCAGACAGAGAGGGGAAACCTTTCAATTGATCATGCATGTCCACTCTATCCTATTACAGTCTTCCATTATTCAATTAAGCTTGTGATCTGTGGCCAAACTCTGGACTGGAACAGATGTTAGATGTGGAATGAACTCCTTTATCAAAAGCAGGCCCACTAAGCATTTAGATTTAATATTGTTAACACTTCACACTGTTAGAGATTTGGGAGCGGATTATAACTGACTGCATGCTCTTCGGAAACAGTTAAGGTAGCTTAATGAAAAAGATAATTGCCAGATGAATATGAATATTAATTAAGCACCTGAAGAACAAAAATAATGAGTGGATGAGTTAAGGCAGATAGAAGAGGTGGATGGATAAAGAAGAGAGTGTAGATGTGTGCGGTACATGGAGAAATAGAGGGAGGGGTGAGCGGGGTCTTGGTACTTGGCAGTCTCTGAGTATCTCAGGTTCTCTCCGGCCGAGGAAAGCGGTCGATATTTAATTGTTATTGCTAGCATGGAACGTACGGAAGCGGTGCCTGTACGAAAATTTCTCATTTATTTGGTATTCTTGTTTTCTCTCTTTCACTCTCTCTCTCCCTCGCCCCCTTGTAGAGAGTTGGGGATGTAGGTGGGGGGGTATTTAGACATTTGTGAAACAAAAGATGTGGGCACAGGGGGTAAAAGAGGAAAAAAGACTCTTTTTTCGTAAGTTTAGTTTTCTTTCTGAAGCGTGCTGCAGCAGCCTATTCCACGTAAGCAACACGTTCTTTGACTTGAGCTCTCACCCCTCAGCCCAGTCCTCCTTCACCCCCACCTGTCCAAAATGAAAAATCCGTCATTTTCCATCAAACGTCCAGCCGAATATTATCTACACTCTATTTCGAAAGATCGAAACTTATTTAGGGCGACGGGATTCGCCATATGTTTTCAAATTTCATTCCTCCATGAACTTTATTTTCCCCGACTTTGGACAAAATTATAACCCGATCGATCTCCTATCTGCCCACTGTCTACATATATTTTCCGCGGCAGTCTCCGTTTTTGCTCTCAGTCGCCGGTCAATTTTCTGACCCTTTAGCGCGAGACCAGGTGCAGACTACCGAACGCTCCCAAACCGCGATTAGCGTAGCTTTAGGGAATGCACCCCAGACTCTTTACCTCCTCCATCCCCCCTTGACCTATCTTCTTGGTCCTCCCTGACATGTCCCCCTCTCTCCTCCTCTGTTCACCGGTCCTCGTGCACTAGCGCGCGACTCGTCATGTGCAGTTCAGTTTGAGCTCACTCTTTCCAACACATCCTGCACACTTTGCAGGCGGACTTGCGAGGGACTACAGAAACCTATGGGGTGGGCGTCATTTCTTTCATTACCAAATTCGCGTTTCTAACGGAAACTCTCTTTTTTTTCCTCCTTAGTTTTGTTTACATTTGTGTTTTGTCTCGTGCTCACTCGTCGTGCTATTGCTTTAACAGCCATATCACAATATGTTGACTCATTGTGAACCGTAGGCTAATTCGGAGAGACAAAAACCAACTTAATGCACAAGTTGATTTTCTGTGGTTTCCAGTCGCTGTTGTGGGTTGCAGATATTGCTATCCACGGGACCCCGGAAATCCAAGTGTTAAGTCGATGTGAATGCGCAGCTGCAGGTGAGTACAGCTCTTTACTTTTTGACTGTAGACTACGTCTGAGGGTTCAAAACAAAAAAAATGTTCATTTACAGAAAAATATAACTTGTCCGCACTGAATGACTGAGAGAGCGTAACAAGATGCTGTCACCTTGGGTGTCTGTGAATTTGCCCCTGTTGCACACAGCATTTTACTTTTCATGACAATGATTAGAAAAACGTGTCACATTACGCAGTGTGGTGTTTTATAGCTGCGGGGTGCGGAACGGCGCGATGGGAAAGGGTGAGAAAGGAAGGGGAATTGAAAGGTGCTGCATGATACACCTGTACTCGCGAAGCGATTGCTTTATTGGTGATGATTCCTTGTGCTCATTTTATTTTTTACTTTTAAGTTAGTGCGGTACTAATTCAAGGTTTAAAAGGAAGCTTACACTGTAGACTTATCAAAGCCTTTCCTTTGCAACATATTAACCTACAAACAATAATATGTGCTGAGGACGTTTAGTATTTTGCACCGAACATTTATATTCATCAAAATTCTGTTTTTAATCACTTTTTCTCTTAGATCAGTCTGGTAGTCAGGCCGTCAATCAACAATCAGTAATATGAAGAATCTACCAAGTATACAGCACTTTGTGTTTCTTCTTTCTGAATGGCAGTATGACTGCTGATTGACTTGTCTTCAGAAGATGTCAGTTAAGTGCTTCGTAGTGTACCTGTGGCACGTTCTACTTTGATGCATGGTGTGAACCTAGCTTTCGTTAGGCATGATGGGAAATGTAGTTTAGCTTCTCCCAGAATTCATCTCAGACACACAAGCATGTCTGCTAAGCTTATAAGCCAAAATTTATGGAGGATATAACCGACTCATTACTGCTCCAGTGAGGATAAAACACTCATAATGCTTTACTTGAATATGCCCTTCTCCCCCATTTATTGCAGTGATGACAGCACACTGCTCTACAGCCAATGGCCACATCATTCCTCATTCCTTTTATAGCTCTGAGACATTTATGGGCTTCCAGAGGGTTTAAGTAAGAGTTAACGAAAATCAGGATACTGGTTTTATTCAGCTGGGTGCTGTAAGTGCTGTAAAACTATGATGGTCTGATTTGGCACTTAAAGCTAGATTAATTAAGCAGTTATGGTAATATGTACTTATAGTCACGTATGCTTAACATACAGTTGTTAGGTGTAAGATCTAGTAGGGTTTCAGTATTATTTACAACAAGATATAGTAGAGACAAAACTTTTTTCTCAGTGTTAAAGTTCAAAGTAAAAACGCAACCTATTTATGGCAGTCCACCCTGGCTCCCTTCCTTTACTCCCACTTAACCCCATATTTCACAGCTGAACTGAAGCTAATTTAACCCAAGTTAGCCACACACAGCTCTATCCACTCGAGAAGCATGCCTAATTACCCTCAATTAAATCACTTAGCAAACGAGAAAATTACTTTGATATGAAATAGTGCACATGGAAGCGTGACGGGAACAGATTCTGGTGGGCTGCTGGACTGTGTGGAATCATGAGGTCTCCGAGAGTTTATGGGGGATGTAGTTGTCTTGCTTCGGGCCAATACATAAAAACAAATATCAAATAACGCAATGCTTGAGAGAGTATTGTTCTGACATTTAGCAAGTGTGAAATTGCTTTTATTCCTAGCATGATTTTAGGTGCTGATGTTATGACCAGTCCAAAATTTCATCCGATCAAGTAATAGGGTTTAAATGCAACATTTTGTTGGGGCCAGATTTACAGGACGAACTCATTGATATGATTAATTAACCCTGTTTTAATGAAAATGGAAAGTTGTACAAGTTTTCAGTTGGGTAAAACGTTTCAGGTTTTGGAGGAGCAAGTTCAGTGACTTCTATCTGAGTATTTTTTGTCAATTGGATTAGTTCTGATCTTTTTTAAATGACATGAATTAGAAAGGGAGATATGTTTGTCGATTTCACAATCGCCTATATTTACATAGTTAAATAAGTTTGCCGTAGACATGCCATTTTGTATGCTCTTTACTCAGCTACTCCCAAGGCAAACCAGCTCTCACTAACAAAACAACTACTTTAATTTTTATGAGTTCGGGCACTTCGTACGATCTAAAAATTCTTCGTCAGACTGAGACAGAAGGTGTAGTAAATCATCATGGAATAAATGTGATGTACTGACTTCGGAAGCTGCTTGCACTCGTCTTACGTATTGCTATTGCTATTTTACCCGCACTAGAGCATCCACTGGTAACAATTATTGTAATCATCACAAGCCTAATTCTTTCACAGTGCTTATAAATGTCCAGTTTGCCTCATGCTCTGTTGCTGGAGAGAGAGGCAGCCCAGAAAAGGCAATGCAGTTAGAGATAATTGTAAACAGTAGTAGTAATAACACCAGGCCCAACAGTGATAAC
This sequence comes from Enteromius paludinosus, assembly GCA_032361165.1. Classification (NCBI taxonomy): domain Eukaryota; kingdom Metazoa; phylum Chordata; class Actinopteri; order Cypriniformes; family Cyprinidae; genus Enteromius; species Enteromius paludinosus. Next base: position 1,144,361 of record JAUMHQ010000024.1, on the reverse strand, counting down.
AATTAGATTTGATTTCATTTGAGGATGCCTCCACAGCTGCTACCCCTGCCCCCCATAGTCCTCCAACCCCACAAACGGACCACTCTGAACCCCAGCACCTAACAACAACCCAACCCCCAACCCATGGGGCCCGTCTCCCCTCCAGATTAAAGTGGGTGTGTTAATTCGGTGGTGTAGCGATCGAAGAGCTCTGGCAACAATGGGAAATGGGCTATTGATCAGACCTGCTCAGATTAAGACTGGGGACTGGAGCTCTTTCTTGCTCTCCTTTTCTCTTCGTTTTCCCATCCCTCTCTTCAGTTCTCTCACAGCTTGTCTTTTCTTCCCATTTTCTTTCCTTTTATTTCTATCTCTCTTTCTATTTGTTGTACCTTGTTCTATCCATTTGCGTCTAAAGATGTACAGAGGCCTCTCTCTTTTCTCTGTTTGTGGTTCCCATATTTCAGTGAATACAAACTTAAGCTATTTCTTTTCTTCTTTTTTTTGTAGGAGGGAGTGTGATGTCATAATGATCAAAATAGCAAATAAAATAATAATTATTAACTTATGTTTATTTAAATGTGCATACAGAACCAGATTGCTTTTATTCAAGCTTAGATTTAATACAGGAAAATCCTTAGAGACCTAAATTGTGCACGATTGTACGTCTGCAGCACAATATGTCCTTTGCCAACATGATGTGGTTGTGAATCGGATCCACATTGTAAAGTAATAAACCATACAGTAAGGAAGCAGACAGTTAATCCATATGGTGCAAAGTGAGCTTTAAAAATCTCAGCTCTACCTATACGAATAACCTCAATCACTGATAATGGGATAGGTCAGTCTTCCCCCTCCCACCTAATAGATGCACCATCAGTTGTCACCACAGTCACTGACATTAGAGCAAACCACGCACCTTGCATTCATAATGCTATCGGAGAGTCCTGTAATGCACAGAACATTAAAGTCTATTACCTGTGTCTGGGCTTGTATTCACATCCTCTCACTGAATATTTGGAAGATGTGACTTTGAGTCACCAGTTTGTGTGATACAAACATGACCTCAGCATTGAAATATGATCCATGTGTGTGTGTTGTGTGCATGTCAGTGTGCGTTCAAGAGTGAGCAAGAGAAAAGTGAAAAAAAAATTACACCTTTTTTATTTTTCATGATGCATTAAATATATAATACCAAATGTACATTCCTTTTTTTAATTACATTATAATTAAAATATTATCTTATATTTTCTTAACTTGTCCAGGCTGCATGCAATCTACGTACTATGCAATAAGTGTTTAATAAGGAGTATTCATTTCTGAGTTTGTAACGCTGATTCACATGAGAATGGACTTGTGACCCTCTCTAGTCATTGTGTTCACTAGAGGGCGATAAAGAGGTGCACGACAGTATTGAGCAAGTCAGGTTAATATTGTTTGGGACTGTATAGTTGGCAAAAAAACACCTTTGTATCATTTCCCTACTCAATCCATCTTTGTCATTTCATTCTCTTTATGCATCCGCCTCTAGCCTCCTAGATCATATGCCTCCTTCCACACCCCAGTGGGTTCCACAGGTTTACCTAATGGATTATTACGTAGCGAATCAATTAAGTCATTTAAGTTTGTTAGGTGCAGTCAATGGCTTGGAAAAGACCGTGAAGACTTTACTTCTCTTCGAAGTCCAGAATCGGGGTAAACGCCAGTGAGATCAACTCTAGTTTTGCAGGCTGCTAGTTTCCAGTGTTTTAGTTAACAATTCGACAATTAAATGATCTGACCGTGGATTCGTATTAAGTATTAATCTGACTTTATAATGCTTGCATTTCATGCATCGCCAGACAAAGGTGTTAAGGCGGAATAGCTCTATGCTCACCGACTGCAGCTTGCGTTTAGGAGATGATAAAATTATCCAGAGACCTTTGTTGTTGATGCATTTTACGCCCTAAAACTAAACCACTGTAATGGTGCTGATGAAAGTATGATGACTACGTGAAGTATTTTGCTGCATGTGGCTGAGTGTCAAACTGAAAGTAGCGTGGACACTGGGCATTTAAGTCCAAAAACTAAATAGACGGTATCTGGAGAATCGCGTGAGGGACAGTTGTTTATGCGAGGACGTTAGGACGCGAGTAAAGGGGTTTTTCTGACGAAAAGAATGAGAGGGAGAGAAGAAGGGAGGGAGGAGGGAGGACAACACACACACACACACACACATACGCACGCACTTCATATACGAGACAGAGGAGCGGAAACGGGTCGAATCCTACTTCAAATTCTCTTTCCTCTCGGCTTGTCGACCGGGGAAAACAAACCGACCCGAGGCACAGCGAATGGGGATTTACTAATTAACTACTTACCGAGAGATGCACACCTCCTCAGCGCCCTCCCTCCCTCTCATTCAGTTCCCTCGGTCGTGGTTATTAGTGTAGAGGTGCTTCCACGGTTCCCGGCTCCGCGCGCCCCGGATCACACACCAGGAGGGTGAAAGCGCACAAGGGTTAGATAGTTTCTACTGTGGACGGTTGGAGAACAAGAGCAGAAAAGGCTGAGGTATGTCATACGCTTCGTGTTATCAAAACGTTTAGGATGACAAGATTTCACAAAGTGGTATTTTGGAACTTTTTGTCGCCTTTGAAACTACTTGTATTTTACGCGTCGTGCGTTTGAGTTGTGTTTTGTTATATTTCTTCTTATTAGCAGCAGCCTATTACAATTATGTAAACTTAAGCACTAAACTTTTCTTGTTAATTTGTATAGGCTTTATTTAGCCTATTTTTCGTAAATCGCACAAGTTAACATTTACAGTATGAAAATGCTTGAGTTTTGTGTAAAAGCGCTGACGTCCGCGCGCGCACTTTCCAACGGCCTCGCGAGCCGTGCGGTCCGTGCCACGTCGGATTAGCTGCTAAGTGTCTCTATTTGTTAACGCTGTTCGTTGAGCCCTCACCTACACGCCACACTATCAATCAGTCAATTAAACAGTCACTCTAACGGCAACTAGAGACGTTTAATGTGGACTAAGCGCCGGGTGTGTGTGTATCCCTTCGATCTGCCAAATGACCAAGCTCAATTTACTCTCACAAGTGCATAACGTGTGCTGCTCCATTCATTCATCCTTGTCATGTTGTCCACTGGTCAAATGCGAGCGAGAGGACGAAATTCACTTTCTACCCATATTTACTTGGATACATTTTCCGTTGCGTAGTTGTCGGGGTTTTTTTTCTGGAAAACTTAAAAGTTTGGGTAATGTAATATTATACAATGCAATTTTATCGAAGAATGGACCAGCATAAATACATTTCGTATTTTAAACCATACATTTGATATATATATAGGCATGTGGTATTGCGCTTAATTTTAAATATCCCTGTAGTATGTCAAAATTGTGCAAACATTTCAGTAGGTTTAATATAACGCTGTGGCAAGAAAGCTGGAACTTGAAAACTTTTTCTACGCACTTGTGCAAATAATTCAGCACGTGTCATGTTAAAACTGTTATTTCATTTTGGAAGACTTTTCAAGCACCCTGCTCAATGTGTTCCATTTACATCTTCAAGAGTTCGACTGGTTTAAGCCTGTATTAATCCATAACTCTCAGTTAGTTTGTTTTAAAAAGTGGAATAAAATTTTATTCCCAGGCGATATTTGATGCATATCCATGGCAGCATATAGCTTATACATCTCATCAATTATTACTTGCACAATGTTTTTGATAAGTGTTTCTAAATCAATAAACAGATATTTAGATTTAATCATTAACGATGTAGCTACTGATCTATCCATGGATTCTGTTTGGGTTTGTTTAATTATTCACTAAAACGTGCGAGTCTTTGGTTTTGTTTTTGCTCTTTTCGTTTACTCTACAGTCCTGACTCGGCTCATCTCTAAAAGTTCGTTCATGGCGACCTGAAGCTGTAGAGTTTAAGCACTGAACTAAACCTTGAACCTTGAATGTGGCTTGTATGCTAAATATTACACTGCAATTATTTTAATACATTTGATGGTCTAAAAAATCGAATTTTCAAAAAACTTTAATTTGATTATTTTTAATTTAGTAAAAGCGTAAACGATACGCGGTGTTCTCTGCCCTTAATGGTGATTGTAAAAATATTGTCTTATATATTAATATTACATACAATTGATTAAAAATAGCCTGTGCTTTAGTCGGTAATAATATAACATGTTTTTATTGTGAAAACGGTTAGTGGATAATTTTGGTAATTGGTTTTATATGTTGAATTCGAAGTTTGCTTAATATATTTATTTACAGATATTTACATGTATTTACATTTTTATATTTTATATACATTTACAAGTTATTTTTGGGTGAATGTTTTGTCGATAAATATGAGGCAGTTGTTATGTAAGTAATAAGCCAATATTTTTGCAGGCATAAAAACAACAATTAAAGCAATTATATGCCCTTTATGGTTATTGTTAAATATAATAGCCTAATAATAATAATAATAGGCATAATAATAATTATTATTAGTTGTATAATATAACATAATTATAAATCTTATATTAATAATAGTATTATTCCATCAAAATAATTGCGAGGGAAAAAAGAGTGAACCGACTGAGAATCACGGAGGGTTTGTTAAAAGATTTTGTTTGTCACTTGATGTAAATGTTGCTAATTGTAATTTTGAGGCTGTACTCTCAGTCCTTGAACATGCAGGGGCCATTGCATCTTCCTAGATCGCTGCATTCTTTACGTGTTTTAACATTATTTGATTTCAATCAAAGTAATTAACCGCAGGATGTCAGTCCGCGAATTTGGACAATATCCAGAACATCCATTAATTCAATCACATGCCCGCCTGCGCTGTTCCTCTGCGGCTCCCTCCTGCGTCTATCTCTCTGTCAATATTTGTTGGAAATATTTCCGACATTAAATGGCATTTGGGGATATCTCTCCTCTCCACATCACTCAGTTCCTCCCCCTCCCTCTGCCCCAGCACTGCCTCTGCTTAGTCCGCCATACCGAAACTGCTCACCTGGCCAAACTTTGTTCTGGAATCACGATGCTTGGTTAGGTTACTTGGAAGCTAGACTGTAGCTGATAATGATGATATGTAAATGTTATAATGTTATTGACATGGTTGTGTTCATAATAATAATAATAATAATAGTAATAATGATGATGATTATAACAAATAAAATTAAAAAATTAATTGAAATTCGAATAACAATTATAGAAACAAACAATTATCTGAAATAAAAAAAGTTCAATACAAATTAAAAGTTATCGAAAACTTTATTTTACCTTTACATCTTATATCGTGAAATATTTGGCGGATTTGTGACGCTTTGTGGACAAGTCACGGATGACTTTTGTTACAAAGAATATTTAGCTTGCATAAAAACATTTTTCTAATCCAACACATTTTATAGGTTTAGTGTTTCTTCTGATTCTCTATTTCTAAGTCTTCAGAATGTCTTTTTATTTCTAACTATAGCCTAATATGAGCGCTGCTGTTAGAAATCTTCCAATAATTAAAACAAATAAATAAACGTAGTACTAAGTTTAAGCAATGATTATTTTAACGTTAAGCGGAAACGTTTTTTATGTATTCTTTTTTTTTTATTTTAATGGTTTTTTAAAAGCATTTTCGAGCTGTTTTAGCTCAGCGCGGTTTGTGCAACACTCGATGTCGCTTTGAAAAATTATTGCATTAATTAACGATCTAACCATTTTTTTAAGCAGAATTACAGTTTTACTCTATTATCTGACATTTTCGATGAAGGCCTCTGTTTTTTATGGCGTAAAAAGAACTGTGTAGCCTTCAAATTAATAAGTTCCCGAACAAACCTGTCCTATGAAATTGTCGGAGGAAAATAAAGCTTACCAACTTTTTGCTGGCATAGACGTGATTGATGGTATAATGTTAGGCTGTTTAACCTGTATTTCTTACTTTTACAGTTGCAGTTACTCATTGTTGAAGAACAATAATCAACAATAAAAAATAGTTAAATACATATATAATTTAAATACAGTTAAATACATATAATTTATAATTATCAACAACTTCTTTTTTGCGTTTCAGCGCATCAATTGTACTGCTGCACGGAACATCTCAATCTTTGCTCTCCGAATTGGATCAGATAAAGCCCAGCGATTCTCGGTCCATCCGACAGCCAGCAGCCACGGTGCCGGCTCCGGCCCTTGGTTTCAGTCTGAGGCGAGGCCACTTGGGAGTGCCGGTAAGTTCAGCTCCGTAAAACAATCACACACACGGGTCTGCGTTGATAACAATAAACACTCGCATCATATTACATCTCGCATCTATTTTGCTTCGACAATGTTGCTCGAAATCGCGTCGTGAGTTTGTTCACAACAGGTTGTAAAAAGACGCGGCTTAATGCGCGGCATCTGTTAATTCCATTTGTAAGCTTAGACATGTACTTTCACCTACTAAGAAATTATTTATAAATATATTTACATATTTAAAAAATTGCTTCAGATGTGTATCTGGCAAGTTAGAAATTGTTGTGTTGAATTGTTATCTGCATTATGTTTTCATGTATTTGGAGCCATTGGGATATTAATGAATTGTAAAGACGAATGAATTAACAAGTAATTCAGATACACTTACCTATGGGTCTAATTCAGCCCGTTCTAACCTGAAGAACACTTCTAATGTAGTCAGTTTGAAGCGGAGTAAAATCAGTTACCATATAAAGCAAACTTTAAATAATCTAACAATACAATTTACAGTGTGCACAAAAAGATACAGTAACGGCGGCTTAAAAATGTTTCAAATTTGGTGTTTCTCGGCATACAGCTTATTTTCTTCCAACTCTTTGAAAAGCAAAGGCATTTCTCTCCTCCTCTCCCAGATCCTGCTCTGTCCCTTCTCCCCTCCCTACTGTGTTCTTTCCTCCTATCTCGTCCACCTCCCGTGCACCCCTAGTAGCTACAAACTTGTACACAATAATAACACCAATATATATCCATCTATCTCTCTATCTGGCTTGTCGACGGCGTGGAGAGTGCCTGGGAGCCTGAGAGTAAGGAAAGGTCAGTTAATCGATGGCGCCCAATTTGACAAATCCAAGCGAGGCTTATCATCCGCAGTATTTAGGGGCGATAGAGGGCCTCCGAGATAACTGTTTAATCCTGACGGCAACTGCAAGGGGAGAGGAGGGGATAGAAATGTCCGCGGGAGAGAAAGAGACAGTAGGCTTGAGAGAAAGTTGGAGAGACGGGTATAGAACAGAGGGTGTAGGTTAAATAAAAGAGTGCAGAGGTTAGACATATTAGGCTTTTGAGGAGACAGAAGAGTGTGGAGAGAGAAAGAAGTCCCAAACCATTTCCTAAATTCCTAAAGCAATTTAGCAGTATATCGAATTCGAGCCTTCCACGGTTATTTAAGTAGAAATGATGCCATCATTTACTTGCTTCGAATCATTCCAAACCTGCATGGCTTTAATTGTTCTGTGAATATAATATATATATATATATATATATATATATATAATCAAGTCACTTGGGTTTAATGTTGTTTTGGACCCCATTGACTTCCACTACATGTCATAACAGTTGAAACATTACATCTTCTGCAAAAGAAATGAAATGGGTTAGAAAATGAACAAATGAACCTATAACATGTTTAGACAACAAGAAACTTGTTATCCATGGCCATTATCTGCATATTATTATGCTTTTTTTTTTAAGCTATGCTCTTTTATATTAAGGACGGTAGCAAACACAAACCAACACTTGTTAGAGTGAGAGGTGCTTAGTCAAGTACACAGCCTCCTACTCTTGTCCTCTCTCGCCGTCTCAATACCAGCTCAATGTAATTCGATTGAGATTAGTTACACTGGCATGACAGGAGATCCCTAGTATTGCCAAAACACTTAGGAGGCAATGACAAGCTCCCATCGACATGTGCTAATACAAGGCCATGCATCACGACTACTGTGTATATACACACACACACACACACACACACACACACAACAGAGGGGTTTGAGTGTGTGTGCACTTATGAGTAAGCGAGCTCATAACTCGGACAGAGCCAGAGATGAAAGTAAAAGATAAGAATACATCAGCGAAGAGCGTAAGAGAGACCGAGAGACAAATGGCAGAACGGAATTGAGTTATAATGTGCAGAAGAAGCAGGAACGGTGCTTGGGAAAGACGGACAGGGGGACTGATGGTGACTGAGTGAAAGTGCGGGAGAGGGAGACGAAGAGTAAGTGGTTTGAGAGGATGGATGAGGACAGGAAAGGGAGAAGGCACAGCCAAGACATACAGCAGCTTTACAAGAGCGGAGATTAAGGCAACATGTCTCCGGTCAGTCATTAATCCGGTTTAAAAGCAATTAAGCTAAGACCCTCTGAGAGAGAGAAAGAAAAAGAGAGAGTGAGATAAAAAGAGAAAGAGAAAATGTGATTATTTTGGGTTTATTTGGCTCTTTAGCACATACAACCTGTGTAAGGAGTAAGGAATTAGATAGAACAACCTTGATTATTGTCCCTAAGGCTGCAGTCTTTCCGTCCAGCACTTTCTCGCTCCTTGTTCTTAGTGTGCATCATGGTCCTTGATGTTCCAGATGTGTATCACAGGCTACAGGTCGACACCGGGCCTCACCACATGTGTAATGTTTCTGCGTCCATGGGGAGATTGTGATACAGATAGCGCTACCACCTGACAGATACACAACAGAACATAAATCACACCTGGAAGCTCTTGCATGCGCACAGAGAGACAGTTTTATCACGCAGTCTGTTCTACAAAGTAATTAACAGCTATGCAAGCAGGGAAAGGTCAAAGCAAAGAGATGTTGAACTATTTTTGCAATCAGGATCCTCAGGTGTAGTCTGGTCATTAAATTTACCAGTCATTATAGGAAAAAGATCATTAAGAAATCCAGTGTGTTTCAAGCCTCATGTTTGATGGATTTATAGATGGATTGTACACCGTTCTGAAATCAATTGAGTAGGCATTTTTAATTCCAATGCAGTTGCTGAATAGTTAGCAAACAGGATTGAGAATTGACATTCTAGAATTTAAATTAACTGAAATTCAACAAAACTCACATACAGTGGTGGTCAAAATTGTTAAAAACACTCTGCGTATTTAAGAGGTTTCAGTTGTTTTTGTTGAAATGGCCATTACCTGCGACAGACGAAATCTGCTGAAACATTGAAAATGATGGACTGGCCCCCTCGAAGTCGGGATCACAGCCACATTGAGCAAATTTGGGGTGAGTTGGAAAGTAAACCGGACAGATCTATTGTACATTTAAAGGAAAGTCTTTGGCTTGAGTTGCAGAAGGCGTGGAATAACATTAGCGTTGAAGCTCTCAAGAAAGATTCTGACTCTGCCATAGAGATGTGCTGCTGTAACTGCTGCAAAAGGTGGACATAGCAAAATATTTAAGCTAAAAGTGGATAGTCTTTTTTTTTCTGGATAAAAAAAAACACCTCATCTGATATTTGATGTGCTCATATCTGTATGTTTCATGAAATCATATTTTGGAGGCAAAAAAGGTCAAGATTTTCACAATTTCGGCCACTGCTGTAACTGTTTTTTTAAAGCAAGGTTTATTACGGCAAAGTTTAAATGTTGACTTGTGAGCAAGGCCTTAATTGTAAGGATGAGACGTTCAAAAAGCTAGGTTTATAAGCCTTAGAGATACATAGTTAGATAGACAGACAGGCAATGTTTTTTATGTTTTTCATAAAAATGAATAAAGTTACCTTAGTGGAACTGGGATAGAAGAACACTTCAATTCCCAGAATGCATTTCCTGCAATGAATATCTTTCAATTCAGTCAAATTCACATGAATGGTCCCCAACCATAACACATCTATTGGTCGCATCATTGTAACATTAAACAGAAAGAGACAGAGAAAGAGAGAGATCTTTAAAACGTGATGGATGGAGGTCTCGTTTTCCACTTCACCCGTAGTGAAAATACAGAAGTGTTGACATAGATTTTGTGGAGTGTTGCTCATTGTTGACCAGGATGGAGTGCTATTGACTGGCTCTTCCTGCTGAGGGATCGCTGTGCAGCCCTGAGGCCAAACCCTCAGTGGCATTTAATACACTGCACTGGTGACCATACTGCCACACCACTCATACTCTTATAGACTCACTCAGACTGAAATTCATTCAAAGACTCAGTCTATGAATGCAATACCTCAAAAAAGCAAACTTAAACGGAGAGAAAAGAGTCGTTTGGCGACTGTCTCCTAAAAAGCAAGAAACTGGGTTAGATGTCTTCAAAGTGTAAAGACGTAAAACGGGACAAAGAAGGAGAAGGGGGACAACATGAGAGAAAAAAGATGCCACAAAGACAGCCTCTGGGTAGGATCTAATTTGCAAAAAGGGAGGAAGCACAGAAGAAGTTGTTCACTAGGGAGGGAGAAAAAAAGAAAGACAAGGGAAAGACAGAGATACACAGATGGGAAGGAGAAAAGGGGAGGGGGGTAAAATTTCCATCAGGTTTTCAATTGGGGCGGATCAATAGTGTATTAGAGCTCACCTTGACCCCGCGTCTCCCCCCTCTCCTTACAGGCCAAGTCACTTGCACACACAGCAGGGGGCTGCAGAGGGACAGTGACTGCATTACTGCCTCCTTCACAGCAGCCGAAGTGGCAGAAAATGGCACAATAAAAAAGGGAGCGAGCCAACGACCAGCAGACTGAGACTGGTGCTCGAGTGCTCGGGGAGGCAGAGAGGCCTGCTGAGAGGTGGTTGAAAATTATGAAACAAGCTGATTTACTAGATATTTCTGCATTCACCTGCCTTCATAGATTTTTAAGCCTCTGTGTGCCTGTTCACATATGAGCACATACATGCGAGCACACCATAGACCGCGCGTGCAAAGAGACAGTGAACTTCAATCCACTTCGGAGGCGGAGGCAGGGGGCAGCGGGCACAAAGGAATGGGGGGGAGAGGTTGAATGAAAAAAATTGATCTGGGAATTTAGCATTTAGACACAGTTTACAAAGCGATATGGAGGGAAGGCAAAAGAGCACAGGGGACCGGAGGGGCCAGACACTTAACTTTACATTTGGTCAGCGTCAACCAGGCGACTCTGCTCCGAAATATGAAAACCTCAGCTGGAAGAGCTTCTGTATTTTTTGAAGTCTTGTTATTTAATACTCTTCTGTAGCACAAGTGAACGGCTTCCCTCTTCCTTTTTTATGAGCTCGTTTGACGACCAGGAAACTGGGTGATCACTATGAAATTTATGTTCCTTAGACGACGCCGTAAAGACATTATTAAGACTTCACGACTGCTATCGTTTTGTCGTGACGACGAGGTTGTGCCGCTCAGATGAGAAGTTTTCTCCAGGCGTTTCCTCAACTATTGTTGGCTTCACACTGTTTCGCTCAGTCACACTTGCACACACAGCGGCTAACAACAAAACAGAGGCACGCATGCAGTGTCCCTACTGCTGAAGGGAAAAAAGAAAAAGAAAAAAGGGAGAGAGAAAAAGAAATCGATCGCCGGGGATAGCGGTGCGCGTCGGAGGATCGTATCTTGTCAAAATAATATATTACCCTCATCCCCGGCTGATCGATGCGGTGGATTAGGGACGGAGGGCTCGCTCTCCCCTCCCCTCCTCCGTCTTTCTCTTCCTTTCTCTCTCTCTCTCTCTCTGTCCACCGTTCCTTGCAGTTTAATATTTACCTCCGTGAAGGAACTGGCGCGACGGCGCTCACTCTTAATTGATTCCGACACTTGGGGCTCTGTGCTTGGGCTGCGGAAGAAGGCGGGAGGGGTGGCTGGAATGTAGAAAGTGTGAAAGGGAAGTGGTGAGGAACAAGCAAAAGAAATCAGGGTGAATAAGATAAGGCCTAAAGGAACAAGCAGATTCTCGACTTTTATGTACATTTAAAATGTGTTGTATTGGTAGCCTATGTTCCTAGTTTCTAGTAGAAGAATGTTACTGTTAAGAAAGTTTGAGGTCAATAAGACTTTTTTTCAAAAGAAATTAATACTTCTGTTAAGACATGATGCATCAAAGGTGACAGTATTTCAAGTCATGTGACACTTATGAAACTCATAAATATCGAACAATATTACAGTTTTGTTGTATTTTTGATTAAATAAATGCAACCTTGGTGACTTCTTTCAATTAAAATATCTTACTGACTCATTACTATAAACAGTAGTGTTCATTTCCCAAAAAGATAGAGACATTGAGGTAAAAAGAAAGAAGAATGAGCATATAAAAGGGCGACAAATATAAGCAGCAGAAAGAAACGTGCACTGCAAGAGAAGAGGCAACCATAAAAAGAAAGCAAAAAACACAGAGGAGGGGGAGAGAACAAAATTGTGAGGTGACAGAGTAATATAAAGAGGAATAGACAGAGTATGGGAACGATGGAGGGAGACGGAGAAAACAAGAGAGGCACCATATTTTTCCGTTGAAGGAACTCAGCTGTCATCTTGTTCCGCCAGCACAGAGCGTAGCTATAAAATACAAGGGCCGGGCAGACCACACTCAGTGACTTATGTGTATATCTAGGCTTTGTCAATATTTCTTTCTGGCTCCCTTCTCTCTGTTTCTGGCTCACTCTCACAGAAATTCTCATAGAGGTTATGTGGGTGTCATGTTCCCCTAAACCTGTAGATGCCATAGAAAACTTGTGTTTTGCATACACAATATTATATTACGGTGACAGATATGTGGATTTTTTTGTTGTAATTTTTAAAATGTATTGCATGCAGCATCTTCTTCTCTCTATAATTTGTATACGGCATAAAAGTGAGCTTTAAGCCCCAAAATAAAAAGTATGACTTGTATTCTTCAGTGAAACACAAAATAACCTGTTTTGAACAACAAAAGTCAATGAGTCATAGTGTTGTTTTGGACTTTTTTCAAAAAACTTCTTACATACTCTCTACACATTTTTGTACATGGCCAAACAACTACAGGCCAAGGTCTCAGTGCACTCCCTATAGGTTATGCCACACTAGCATCACATCTCAACTCAAGTTGTGTGGACCTAAATTCTAGCCGATACACAGCATCTCCTTTCGTGCGTTTATTGGTTTTGAAAACAGCGCTACGCCATTGTGAACTATTGAGAAACAAAGCAGATTGCAAACAAAAATGCCCTCTTACATCCATCTAGCTGACTTGTTGAGTTTCTTTTTCTCTTTGTCTTCGCTTTCCCTTCCATCTCTCTTTGTATATAGGCCTACGCACCTCTATTCGCTCTCTCCATTCATCTCCCTGCCATTCCCCCTCCCTGTTCATCTCTCTCTGTATTTCCTCATCTCTGGTCTTTATTTACCGGCGCTGCGGCGCTGGCTGTGGCAGCTCAGGGAGCGGTAACAGAAGTGTCAGGTGTCATTATTCGTCTAATTTAGTAATCCGTCATCGCACACTCCCTGTGTGTATGACGTATTATACATGGACACAGCGGGTGTAGTAGGCGCTGAGGTGGAGATTCGATTTGACACGCGCAGAGGTGGGCTGTTTGGTTGAGGGGGAGTAGAGGGGGGATACAAGACTGGAAATATGGTCCCGAGTTTGACTGAAGACAAAGGGTAGTAAGAGTTTGAGAGAGGTTGTGAGTGGCTCTATATAGGTTTTGCAAAGTCTCTTGCTTTATGATAAAATTTTTTCTTAAAATCATTCAAAAATTAAACGCTGTCAATATTTATTCACACTCATGTCATTCCAAACCGGCATGATATTTTTTCTTTTGTGGAACAAATATATTTGTAAAAAAATGGGGCACAGTTTTGTTTTGGGTCCCATTATTGTGTCAAGCATTTGAAATGTTGTTTATGGGTGAACTGTTCCTTTCATGTAACATTGAAATCTTTAGACAAGTAAGAGCTCGAAGTCTCGAAGTCTAATTTCTTAATTTTGTATAAAAAAAGAAAATCAGAACAAGGCACTTTCTGTGCCTGAAAGTTAAATAATTTCCTGCTTTGTGCTTACTGCCATAACAATTTGTTGTATTCTAGTGTAAAATATCAATATTCCCATTCACAGTGTTCAAACGCATACAACTTAAAATCACTATCCATTTCAGTTTGTTCTGTCTTAACAAAATAATGCAGAATATTTGTAATAACTTCAGTTAGGCTTATTTTAAATTATCCTTTCCATGTATGTTGGTGAGTCACTGTTCTTTTTCTTTTTTACGTGCCCCCTCTATGGATAAACAACACCTACCACTTTTATTTATTTCCAGTCTTTGTTTTTTTCTGCAATGATCCACAGATTTAAATTTAACTACAGCGAGGACAATAAATGCTGCAGTAACTTTCTTAGTCTACAGTTCTTCTGAAATTTTTAAGAGCAGTGCGGTCTTCAGTACTCAGTACTGCTATAGTGCTGAACTTGAAGATTAGAAATCTGAGAACTCTCCGATGTTCCAAAGGGTCAATGTGCCTCCTTTTTTTTGTCATCATCAAAATTCGGAACAATCACTGCTCCTATTGGGACCCACAGATTTGTTATTTTGTTTGGTGTATCTTTACACCAATTGGTTTAGAGAGTCTAAAACAGCTAGCTCCAAGAGTGGGATTAAATAAGCACAAATGTTCATCCTTGGTACTAAAACTTGACACAAGGTAGCATTCCAAAAGTTGTCTTCATAGGTCATGTGTGTGGCCTTCGTTGTCAAATAGCTCCACTACCATCTTAGTTTTGAGGATGTTCATTCACTGTCCTCGGCTGTGTTTCCTAAAAGCATCATAAGCATTAGTAGATTGTAATGCATATTATAGTGCATATTTTTCATATGATGGCGAAGATGATGGGAACAAGAATAAACAATAAAACACCAGAAGCTCTTCTGAAACCATATTCATCTTGTTGTGAAGAACAGTTAAGTGCCATTTAAGTTGATATTAACCTTTACTTATATCTTTCTTGACATTCACCTTAGCCAAAGCAGCTTAGCCATTCTGCCATAACTAATCCTGTTTCACAGAATAAAGATCATCACTTTTATGAGGGTGAATATATAATGACCATTTAATTTTTTCTCTGAATATTACTTTAAGACCTTGATTTGCTAAATTTTCTGGAACCATGCTGTTTTTTTTTACACTGAACAAGGATAAAAGTTTATAGCTAACCTACTTTTAATTTTCTAGTATAATTGCTCTGCTATTCTGTGCTTACCTGTCTATGTTTTTAGGTTTGGTCTATACAATACACAGCCACAGATAAATCTAAAACTCCTTACTTCGCCAGTTTATAAGAGGCAAAAGAACAAACCTGGTAAATCATAGCAAAGTCATTAGATACAAAATAATGTCCGAGAATAAAACTGTTGGTAAAATCGCCTTAGAAAAAAAAACACGCAGTCGCTACACAAGACCTGACTTTACGTGGTAGACAGATAATAAATGCATCCTATGTATCCTTTGCTAACATCAGTCTTTTTATGATCCATATAATCTCAATAAAGCTATAACGTAAACCAGAAATGCGTGACGCTACAGGAGTTTTGTGTGCGTTTCTTCCAATAAGAGAGTCCAGATGTATAGTTGACATTTTGGCGATGGTAATTGTCGGACCCTTTTCGCACGTTTATTAATCTTTGTATAAATAATAAACATTTCTGAAACTTTCCAGTATAGCATAATAACTTCTTATTCTCTAAAATCTCGACAGATGACATGCAATCTTTTATTTTAGCACTGTTATCTTCGGCAGACAAACATTCTGAGATGGTGGTGACTGGTGAAGGTCCTAGTGTTTTGTGTGGTGACTTGACAGCACCTGTACCACTGTACCTCTAGTCTGAGAACACCTGAACCCAGGCTTGTATGTATTTCAGATCGCGTCACAGTCAGGCACAGCCACGCGACTGCTGCATCATGGACCTTACTAGAGAATTGCGTTGCAGTTACATCATAATTCAGGCTATATGCTGATTAATTTAAGAAGATTCACGGAAGGAAATATCAGTCCGACCCAATTGCGATAAACATAGTATCGCAATAGAGCCCATAGTCTACAAGTAAAAATTATTGTTGCCTGTTATTTACAAATAACATCTACAACAGCATTATTATTAATAATATTAATATAAATAATACATAAATATATTCTAATAATTATTCTGATATCACATTACCATTATTATTATTGCTATTAGTATTATGATTAATGGTATCGTGGGCGTGACATGCAGAAACAGCACCTGGAAGGAGTAAAACCTGCCTGTAAAACGTGCTTCCTTTATTGAGAGATTCTTGCGTGTCGGTAATGAGACGTGCCGAGAACTTCAAACAAACGGAAAAAAAGAAATCCTAACGGATCTCTGATACAAGCGAGAGAGAGAATAAATCAATGTGTTCACTGCGTGCATCTGCCTTCAAGTTTTTTTTTTGCAAGGCAAAAAAAGTTTCATTCCTTATTAAAAGCGACTTCATAAACAGTTTTGACAAAACTGAAAATCTAAACCCACAAGACTGTTATGCCTAACCTTACACTGCACACAGGAATAAAAAGTTGCGTGAATGCTAGTGGGATAAGGACGATAGATTACAGCGGCAAAAGATACAGGACTCCAGCAACACTCTGGGAGATTGATAGTGTGCGCTGGGTTCAGGGCAGAGCAGTCACTGTTTAGCCCTCGGAGTAATCCTACACTTTATCACCATCATAATGACAGAGAGCGCCAAAGAGGGAGGAGAGCACAAAGGAGAGAAGGGTTAAGTAGGTGTGTGTTCACCCGAGTTATTAGCATATGCTTGAGGAGAGAGTGAGGGGAAAAAGAAAGAGATGAACAGTGATACAGAGGGAGAATCGTTCTATGAAAAGTGAAGGAAAGAGAAAGAGAGAAGTGCGCGCGCCAAAAGCGCACAGTCGTGATGATGAAGGCTTGATTAAAGTAAATGAGCTACCTGAGCCCTGGACTAACCTCTGTGACGCGCACTGTCAAGAAGGGTAGAGACGGATGGAGGGAGAACAGAGTTCAGAGTGAGAAGTTCATCGTGACGTCGTCTGCCTGACTGTTAATGCGTCTAGAAAACGTAAAACTAAAAATCAGCGTAGAATTCTATCCTTCAGTAAACTGTCTACCACTGAGAATTCAGCATAATAGCAGAAATTACGTCAAACAGGAAGTTGTACTTACTAAAAA
The DNA here is from genome assembly GCA_032361165.1 of Enteromius paludinosus. NCBI lineage: Eukaryota > Metazoa > Chordata > Actinopteri > Cypriniformes > Cyprinidae > Enteromius > Enteromius paludinosus. Next base: position 1,127,287 of record JAUMHQ010000024.1, on the reverse strand, counting down.
TCCTTTCATTTAAATTTACAGTGCCACGTCGCATGACTTTTGTTCGCAATGTCTGCATGATTGAATGTAAGGCCATTATTTTGCATTGCTCTCCTGTTTTTGTACTTCTCTTATTAATTCAGTTAATCACGAGACCTTTTTGTTTATTTATTTATTCTCGCCACCCTCTTCCCTTTTTCATCTCTCTCTCTCCAACGATTATCCTGCCGTCTAATTAGAAATCGATACTGTGAAGCCGGCGGGTATTTGCGATGTGTTTGTGAATGTTGAGAACAATTCCCTGGACAGAGGTAGATAGAATAGAAAGAAAAAGAAAGAAAGCACACACGCGCTCGCACACACACACACACACACTCATGCACGCACACCACCACTGCATGAACTGAGACACACTTACGGCTCCGAGCTATTCGTTTTTTAAAAAGCTGGAAAAGCACACACTAAACAAGAAAGAAGAGCTTTCCTTTTCTGCGCAAGGGACTGAGGCATGAGCAGCTGGGGATTTTTTTATGCAAATAAACGATAAGGGGCTTGTGCCTTAATGAATAACTTGATAATGAGACGTTGCGTCATGTTCCAATACACACAAATAAAAGAGTCAGTGGAAATGATGCTATTTAATAATTGCATTACATTTAAAGAACTTGCCATAACTTGGGCTACGTCATCATATTTTTAGTCCCGTTGCGTTTTAAAACTCATAATGGAGATTACTATAGCTGATATACTGCGTTAATATTTATTTAAATTATTATACTTATTTTGATGTTCACAGTAATGCATCGATTTAAGTATTTTAAAGTGTTTATACTATTAAATAGGCCTAGTGTTTTATTTCTTGTATATATTATGGCCATCATCAGTGACATGGGGTCATGGCTTCTTCCCCTCCCTATGAGATGTGATCTGAAGTCTCTGCAATACAGGAGACGGAGGCGACGGGTTAGCGCTATTATTGCGCCAGCAATCGAAGTTAAACGAATTAGCAGCTCGCGACGCCGATGTGCAGAAGAGAAACAGAGAAAGAATAGGGCCGCGCGCATTTATTAGTTTAGCTCGCGCTGAATCCGTTTTTCGCCAGAGTTTTCTCTTTATTTGCTCTCACCGTAATGTGTTTGTGTCTGTCCTTGCTTGTGATTGCTATGTCCCCTTTGCAAAATTGTTCTCTCTCTCTCTTTCTCCGTGGGAAAATGTCGATTTAGATACTATGTAGCACTTTTCACACGAGTTGTTTGTTTAAAAGCAGAGCCAGCCATCCACTATTACATTATATTTCATCAACCTATCCTGTGGGGAAGGCTGATTTTTCTACATTTCTTGTATTTCTGCGCTAGTTTGAATCCGTCCGTGTGCCTTTCCACTTGAGCCTCTCATTAAACGTCGCTCTCTCCCTGCTTCGCCATACTCCCTCTCTCTCCCTCATTTATACGCGCTTTACTCTCCCCTTGCCCATGGCTATATGATCGCAAAAATGTGTTTACAAAACTCGCTCTCGCTCAGATCAAACCGCTCCATCGAATCAAAGAGTCTGAAACAGAGACAGAGGGAAAGAGAGGCTGGAGAACAGGGAATATGAGCAGGGGCCCGTTCGTGTGTAATCTTTAAATTCTGTGTGTGTGTGTTGGTTTCTGTGTTTTAATATTTTTGAATATGTGAAGGAGTCAAAGAGATCAGCAGGGACTAAAGAAAGAGTCTAGCTTGAATATTTACGTGCTTTGGCAAAAACAAATTAATCGGTGAGCTCGAAATAACTTTATAACAATTACACGCTTAAACAGGAGACAGTGCATGAAGTATTGACTTTTCCAATTTAAAGTAGCTTACTAACTGCACTGCAAAAAGTGGAAAGTGCAATTGTTCCCATGTTTGCACTGTATCATCAACATGTCAGTAATGTAGGCATGTTGATTATAGGACTAATAACATCGAATAAAAACAAAAATAATAATTTATGTTAATTCATATTATCACACATTTTGTAAAATTATTGTTTAGAAAACTGCTGCCAACATGCTATCCAACCACTCTTTGTTGCAGTATAAGATATTATTTTTGTAAAACCGATTATTTATTATGTAGCTTACTAATAGCTAGGTGTTTATAGAAATAGTCAAAGCTGTGCAACACACCTCCTAGTGTAGAGACATCAGAATGCAAGAAGCGAGTCTGTCACAGATGACGGTCCACTGTTCAGAGAAAGCAAAAATGGCATTTAAGCTGACCCGAAATGAGGTATCACATACATTTTACTGATGCAGAGCAACACAGTAATTAGTTTAATTACAGTTTTTGCGCAGATCAAATCTATGGATAAAAAAAAAATCAAGATTTATTAGAAGGCAGCAATAAGAAAGTGAACAATAAGTTTAATTAGTAGAACAGGTTGTCAAGCCAACATAAATAGAGGGTGGGTGGACAGAAGAAGTGTGTGTGTGAGAGAGAATGAAGGGGTAACGAGGGATGAGGGGGCAGACAGACAGGCATGTGGAGCGATTATAGCAGGGTTTATGTATGAGCTATTGATTGAGTCGGTGGTGACTTCTTGAGTGGTTAATTCGGGAAGTGAGAGCGATAGAGAGAGTAACTCACTGACCAGAGGGAGGAGGGATAAAGAGAAAGGGGGATAGCAAGTAGGAAGAAATGTGGCGCAATAGCTGTAGTTTGTCCTGTAGAACAGTACGCAATAAATACAAATGAAGGAAGCACAAAAAAGCAGGATTCAATAGCCTACGTCTTTAGTTAGTGTGATGTAACGGAGAATCATCTGGTGCTGCAATGCACACTTAAATTGCTGTGATCTCAAGACCTTGAGCAGTCTGCTCTTCCACTCTGTCTTTCTTTAAATAGGCTACTTATATTAATTAGTTTTCCACACCTATTAAATTAACATCCCGCAGAGCCAAAAAGTTAACACGAGCAGCAATTTGAAGGAGATTAAACGTCTTGGCTTTCCGCGTAAAAATGATTTTGTAGGTGCACAAACTTTTTTTTTTTTCAATTAAGAACTATGGCACATATAGCCTATGTTTAAATAAGTAAACCTGCGGAGAGAAAGAGCTCAACTTATTGAATAAAAACTGAGACATTTTAATTTGACGTTTAAAATAAATGTTAAAATGTTTGACATAGTTACTTTTAGGAGTTACAACAGCAGGTTATAGCTGCGCTGGCCTCCACTTGCAGTCATTTGCTGAAATTACCACAAAATTAGCCTGTTTATGTATGTATGGTGGCAGGGTGTTGCTACCTGCTCATTGAAGGAAAGTAAACAGTCGTGGAAAATAGGTTGTGATGTCACCTCACAAGACGTCTGCAGATGTAACGAAGTGCGAGCGGCGCGCGTGTTTGTGTTAAGTTTAAGGTCCGCTCGCTCTCCCGCGCATTTTCCTCTTTCTCTTCCCCTCTCTCTTCCCTCTCGCGCAGGTTTTGATCTCTCAGCCGCGAGATCAAAGTCGCTCTCTGGCTATTAGTCAGCGAGAGCCATTGATCCCACATCGATCCACGCGAGACACAGCCGCCCCGCGAACACCGTACGAGGCTCCCCAAAGCTCTCCCGCGCGTCGGGAGGGAAAGCGAGCGAGGAGAGAGAAAAAGAGCTTTAAGGGGGGCGATGTGTGTATATTTTTCACTGGCGCGGGCAGAACCAAGCTCGAGCTTTTTCTTTGCCGCGGGACATGAAACAATGAGGCTCGAGCCGGTTTTAATAAAGCGCGCTTTCCCTCCTTTCAACTCTGGCGCGAGGCGGACGAGTCGGCAACGGAGAGCGATCGATAATTAATGACGATGAATAATTTAACCCTATCGATTGATACTTTTTCTCCGTCTTTTTTCCCTTCTTTTCCTTGTATCTTAAGTCCGATGTTCTATAAGAAACTGATAACACATCGCACGCTCGCGCCTATCATCGCTCCTAAAGTTCTGTTCCATCTCGTTTTTTTTTAACTAAGTTTCCTCAGCTTTCTCATCCGCGAATGTTGAGCACCTCCGAAACTTTCACGCTTTCTTTACCTTATCATCTCAATTATTGGGTTTCATATCTAAACTTCGCCAGTGCTGTTGTGAAAGATGATCGCTGGTATAGGACAGAGTGAAGTAACACGGGCTGAGACGCAACCAATTAGACGCGCACTACAGGGGTGAAATCACCACGCATGACCAGTCCTGAGGTGACAGCAGAAACACAAGTCTCTATTTTTGAAAATATAAAACGTTTACAGCACAAAAACAAGTTTTGTGCAGTCTAATCTTATGTCCAGTTTGATTTGTAATAATGTTAAGTGACGTTAAATGACATAACTGGTATCAGCAGATTATTTGAATTAGATACTAATTTATTTAATATACAATAGAACAATTATGCCACAAATAACTACAGTGTAAGGCTGACATTTGCCACAGCTGTGAGACTAATAACACACTCACACTGCCTGTTGTTTTTTAGAGTTGTTAGGTTATGCTTTACATGTGTTCTGTATTGGTTTCCATTTTTAAAAATACAATGTTTCAAGTGAAACAATTAACAGTACATTTGATTACCACAATAAATGTATGCTCAAAGTTAAAAAGTCAACAGTATTGAGGTAGACTGCACTGTTTGTGCTTGACATTGATTTACGCAGTCTCAGCGGAAATTCTAAACTTTAACGTGGAGCTGATATATATGGCCTTTGGAAATACGATATCAATGTTGGAAACGCACAATGCAATAAAATACTGAGTAACCAAAGATGTTTTAGCAAAAATGTATTGCAACATTCTCCAAGTTCACGTTGGGGCTCTCTAAAATAACTTAACATGTAACTGGAATTTATTGCACTGTAGAGTAACCAAATATAAGAAGTAGTTTTTAATAATGTGATTAAATGTCCCTCACTTTGCACGCTCCATGCAGCTAAAAGACAAGGGTGTCTTACCTGTTTATGGATTGTTAGGGGTTATAATGACATTTTGTAAATGTAGATTCTGTAAACACAAGGCCTCACAGAATGATGATTGCGAGCCACCTGAAAATACTTCACCTCCAAGTTTACATAGGAACTGTCATTTTTGTCTGGTAGCGTTCACAATGTGTCAGATGCGTCCCATCTCAAGTTCTCCGTCTTGACCGTCTCTCCCCTTACCCCTCTCTTTCCCTGCTTGCTCTTTTTCCTTCTTCATAACAAACACACAAGCCAGTCCTTCTGTTCTTTGACCCTGAGGCTGTGCAGACTGTCAGAGCAGAGTCAAGAGAAATCGAAAGTAAAAGAGGGGAAAGAGGAAGGAACAGTGGGGGGAGAAAGAGAGAGAGGGGCGAGGGTGTTCAGTAAGTCCCTTTTCAGTGGCAGCCCGAAACAGAAAGATGACACAGATACGGAGAGCTTGTTTCATGTCCTGGGAGCAGAGAGCGCGAGGGACAAGACTCATCACATTCCTTCAGTATTTCTGCTTCAGAACCTTGCTGTCCATCTTTTTCACAACTAGAAACAACGTCGGTCATTTGTTACTCAGTTCTTTCTCTTTTCCTCCACTCTTTAGTCCACTTCTATAGCTCACCTTTTTACCATTATATTTTGTGGTTTAACCGTAACATAACCTTGTTGCAGCGCCCGTGTTTGGTCGAAACATTAATGTGAAATCAACAGAGCTTTTCCCTAAATATAATTAGTCACAGGGGTAAACACTTTGTATCTGTATTTAAATACAATAATGTTTATAACAGTGCACTAATTATTTCATACTTAGTGTTTTTGTGCCATAAGAGTAGCACAAATCATTTTTCCACAGCATACGTGCAAAATATTTAATATTGAAGCATGAAATCTGCATTGCATATTATTTTATATTGTAAGTAAAATATTATAAATTAAGTGATACCTATTTTTGCAATCAGCATTCATAGATAAATTTATATATTGACATAAACAATAAATTAATTATATAAAAAAATTTTTTTAACTCAAACACATTATATTTTGTGTGTGTATGGGTCTACTCAGCTGCTGAGCCGCTGTTAGTTTGTTACCTTGATGTGATCGTATGTACCTGTCACAGAGGATTCTTACTTTTCTCAAGAGTGCATTTGAGCACATTGTCTTGGGGAACGGTGTTACTTTGTGCTGCTCTGTCCATGTGTATGTGCATCTTTTTTTTTCTGAGTTTTTTTGTTTGGTGTGTGTGGTGGTTGTGCACTGCCTAAATCAGTGTCTTCATATCTAGGAGATTGTGAGAAGATGTATTCCCTTGGCTGCTAGTTATAATGTTTCTGGGGGTGATAGGGAGAACTTGAAAGCACTGTGCTGCCCAAATCAAAACTAACAAGGAAATGATGGGGGCTCCTTTATCTCCTCACTGGCCTGGAGGGGAAGAGCCGGGCAAAAGAAGGAGATCGAGGGAAGGGGGGTGGGGGGGCGGGGGGCGTCCTGGCTTCCTCTTTGATTTGTAAAAAATGCATTACCTCCAAAATCAAACGGAAAATTACAGAGCTGGAGCAAAACATACAGAGGAGAGTAAGAGAGCGAAGGTGCAGTTAGGTGCACGGGCAGGTAAGGCCGGGTTTCCTTTGATGGGATAGGCTGGCAATGAATACAGATTTCACAGAAAGCGGATGAACATTTCTGAATGAATTCATTTACAGGTGAGAGATTGACTGCACCAGTTGCTTTGCGCTCAATTATTGCTTTAAACAGCGTTCAAGGGATATCCATTCTTAACTTGATAGTCTGATATCACAAAGTAAAAGACTGTCCAGCAAAGGCAAGCCTCGAAAGTCTGAATCTAGACTTCTGTGCCCTTGCAGCGCTGCCGAAGTAGTAAGTAAGAATACAGCAGAGTAAATTGACATAGCAGCTTTCTTGAATAGGAAAGAAACTCCATTAAAAAAATAACGACAGATGAATGTTACAAATAAAAAGAGCAAGATGAGAAGTAGATATGATGGTGGGGGAGAGCAAGTGGACAGTCCAAAGAGTAAAAGCAACAAAGGTTGTGTGTGTGTGTGTGTGTACTTGTGTGTGAGAGAGAAGTGCCTGGAGTTAGCAATAATAATTTATACAAACACACCTCAATAATTCACGTTCCATTTCAATGCTGGAGGGAAGATCCAAAATTCACAGAGCATAATTAAATAGAGTGTGAGAGAGGAGAGGGGGAGAGGGAGAGGCCAGCATTAAAGATACCCTTGTACCAGCTTCTTTTTCTTCCACCCGAGCTTTGTAAAACAACCTTTATGAAATTGTGATGGCTGAGGAGAGATTGAATTTCTCTAGCCATGTATACTGAATTGCTGCATGGAGAGATGAATCTTTACTGATGCTCCCAGTTGTTCTGATACCAGATGCAATCTTCAATGATTTTTGATATCCTGCTTTGAAGTTATTTGTATGAACACATGCCCACCGTGGCGTGTTTATTTCCTTTCGCTGCAACGTGAATATTTCACTTTAGAAATGAAGTTCAGTTTTAGCACAGTTTTATTATTTCTTACTCTTAAATTCATTTGATTCAAAACATCATGTGTATTTTTACACTTATTCTGCACAAAATGTAGGATTATAAAGTGCAAAGAATTACCTATGAGAAGCTATGTAGACTAATTGCTTGAGGGCCTCACACACTGTCATGTGTTCACCATGAGACGGGGTCTTTTGAACATTTTTTTTTGAGAAAAAATGCTCAGTGATCTTCTGCATGGCTGAAGGGACGGCCTTCGGCAACCATATTTATAGAAACCCTTCAAATGAAAATGCATTGATTGATTTTAGAGGCCACTGGAATGACATGCCCCATGCTTTTCAACAGCATGTTCTGACACACACTTGTGTATAGTGGGTGAAATAAGTCCACAAGCCCATGACACATATTTGTTGAGTCAAAGTATTATGCTTTAACCTTTTAGCCTTGTGTTCTGTGTTCTAACCACAATGGTTTACGCTCCAACTCTGTGTGAATGCAGGTGTAGTGGAGGTATGGACTGTAACTGTGTTAGTGACCTGCTGCTCACGCCACCCGTCCCAACCCTCTGGACACCAGGTGAGACACTGGAAGAGGTTTTGTCATCCATCTTAAATGTTGTCGTCTTCAGCACAGTGGTTCTGTATGACAAGAGAGTAGAAACAAAAGCATAGGTGTTACATTTATTTTTAATGATCACTTTATTTACTAATCATTATTTATTTTAATTATGTTGTATCGACCAACAGCATGGCTGCATGTGTTATATGCTATTATACTGCAGTTTATTTCAACAGAAGGTCATATTGAGCAAATTACATTTTAGCCACAATATAGACTATAGTCAGGGTAGCGTCTTACATCATTTTTGACAGGAATTAAAGCGAGGCTGTGAGGGATAGAAGTACAATCAATGGGTTTGTGTACTGTTGTTTAACAACAAGAACATACCGACTGTTCAGCTGATGAAATGTCTTTCCAAAAACAAACTTTCAGTAGACAAAAGCCCCATAAAACAGTTTTGAAAGTTGTTGGCAAAATGACAATCTAGATCCTTTATGCAATTTGTGCCATCGTAAACATATGTTGTACAGCCTCATATTTTTTAAAAACTTTAAAAGACAATGGTTGCGTCCAAAAGGTTATGGTGCTAACTTGTTGCTTCGCTGCTTTATCAGGCAGTGACGTACAACATATGTGCACAAAGGCCCCTCACAAAACTGATTTTTAGACAGACATCTGAGGCTGCATTACGGTTGAATGATCTACAACAAATATATATTATATAAATAAATAAATAAATAAATATAACAAGAAATAAAATAAGTTCACAAACCTTGTCTTTCACGTCCCATATTTATTTTAGCTCAACCGTCACGAAATGGGATGCGCAGGGTTATGGGATATCAAAGGCGGCGAACGATACACATCCTGCCTTCAAATATCGATCAAATGGAGCATTGCAAAATCAAGGCATCTCAGTAGACAGGGAGTAAAGCTAATATTGAATTAGGAAGTGCCTTGATGCCAATTCCTAGCTTTTCAGATGCAGCCAAATCATTTCGTCAGCTAATGAATCAGTGTTTTGAACAAATGAATGGAGCAAATGACTCAGTAATAAACCACTTGTCGCCACCTACTGGAGCGATGATGTAACCTGCAGAAATAAAGATTAAAAAAAATCCTCAATACTGATGCATAGCCTGCCAAATTTTGTACAAATTCAGTTTCAAACAACAGGTACAACTGATAATCAATATTTGTTCCCAGTTGTCATTAGGCTACATTTTGAACAATAAGATGGTGTGTGTGTGTGTGTGTATAGTTATATATATACAGTATATATAGCTTATGTAGGCCTCTATATCCTATATATATGTAATTTAAAGATTTCAAAAATATATATTTTCAAAAATGTAAAGTTCACTTACATACACTTGTATATAAAACACAGGCTAACTGTAGGATCAAAATCCCCTATTAAACCACCCATCGCTTCATCAGTTATTTAGACAGAAATGCTCATAGCAAGTAACAAAACCAACAGGCCTTATCCAAATCCTTTCACTTACTTGCCTCCTTTTCCTCAGGCATCGCCTTCCCAGACTGGGCCTATAAGCCAGAATCAAGCCCAGGCTCCAGGCAGATCCAGCTGTGGCACTTCATCCTGGAGCTGCTGCAGAAGGAGGAATACCAGGGGGTGATTGCCTGGCAGGGAGACTATGGTGAATTTGTGATCAAAGACCCAGATGAGGTGGCAAGACTGTGGGGGATTCGGAAGTGCAAACCTCACATGAACTACGACAAGCTCAGCCGAGCACTTAGGTATGCACATCATCCATGTTTCATATTCATAGGATTGTTTTCTGTGTTAACGCTTAATTGCTGCCTTTTATTGTTCTCTCATGCAATATGTATATTCTAGATGGTGTGCTTTGTTGAGTATACAGCCTGTTTGGCTGTTTTTCTGTCTTTGTGTGTGTTTTTATCTAGCATCTGATCATTTATTTTTTCCACACATAATATCTTGTATAATAGCGTTGGCCCTCCATGCTTGTGGATATTTTAAGTGCTGCCTTCCCTCTGAAGAACATCAATACAGTCCAATTTGTGGAATCTTTGAACATCTAAATGGATTCTGGATGTTCTCCGGCGAGCGCCTCATATAAAGAATACTTGTCGGTGGGGATTTTGAAATTAACTCTAAAATTGATTCGTACCTCGACCAACTTATATCAGGTCTTCTTTCAAACTCCAAACTCCAACATAAAACTTTGAAGGTTTGACCCTGGTGAACTTTGACCCTGGTGGAAGTACTTCTGCACATATTCACGCAAAAACTATCCATTTCTCATCCCGTCTCTTTTATCGCTCTGCTTTCCTCCCTCCTCCCCCAACCTCCCTTTAATAGATGCTGTCGCTGGCCACTAATTGTTATGAATAGGCACAGGCCATAATTAGCCTCGTTGATTAGCCTTGCTTAATTGCTCAATTAAGGAGCACAATTGCCACATAAAATAAAAGCTTACAAATTATTGCACCGGCAGATTGCATCACGGGAACTTGTGTAGGCTGCCGGACCGGGTAAAGTGAAGTCAAGCATAAAGTGTGCTGAGATTAAAGAGCCTAGCTCTCATGCACAGGTGCGCATCCTCAAAGTGCTCTGACACGCGTGATGAACGCCAACGGCCGATGGTCAATGGAAAAGACTCAACGAATCTGGACAGATCCATCTCTTATTTCCAACTGAGCGATACACGGTTGTGTGATGTTAAGGGAAATCTAAGCAGTCGTCGCTGTGCAGTACAAGAAGCTGACAAGGCTGGCATTCCCGAATGAAGGCCATGACCCTGGAAAATGTTTCGAGTGGAGGAGGAGGCAGCCTTTCCCCTCTTTAAAGGGATAGTTCACCCGAAAATGAAATCTGTGTCATCATTTATTCATCCTCATGTCGTTCCAAACCTTGAAGATCTCGTTGTATGGACAAAAAGCTCTGAGACATTCTTCAAAGCATTGTTTAGTTGCACAAAAGTAAGACATTTGGAAGCAAACAAGTAGATTAAGATAGAACTGAAACACTTGTTGTTCTCCAATCTGCAGGTACTACTACAACAAACGCATTTTGCACAAAACTAAAGGCAAGCGCTTCACCTACAAGTTCAACTTCAGTAAGGTGGTTCTGGTGAATTACCCACTGCTGGACATGGCCAGCTCTCCGTTCCTGCTGGCCCAGAATCACTTTAACGGAGGAGCCACGACGCCGGATTGCAGCCCTGTCACACCCGAGGTACGAAGAAAATAAATACATCGTATGCAGTGCGTTTACAGAAGCAAAACACCAACAGACCAGGACTCAGGGTAATGAGAGACAGGAATAATTCTCTAGGTAGAACGGAAGAATAAAGTCAGACAAAAACTTGAAGAGCTGAAAATGTGCTCTGTGGTAATAACAGCTCTATTGCCAGTGTTTAATGATTGATGGGATTTTTTTTTTTATCCATACCGTATAAGGCTCTGCGTATTAGCTTTGATGTGAGGGATCGGGCTATTGATTGTACAGAGTAAATCAGTATTTAGGTATCCTTTTTTTTTTTGTATTTATTATTATTTTTTTTTCACTGTCTGTAATTGCTCTGGTATTGGTGTTCAGCAATTGTTTGCCTTCGGTCAATGTTAAACCTTAGCTAAAATAGTTATCATCTGAACACCATGGGCAAATGCATAAATTTAGATGTTCTGTTGGAATACAAAAAGACTGAGAATTGGTTTCATCAATACAGGTTTATCCTAATCTAAAACTTGCATTTGCTTAAAATATGCACCTTAAAAGTATAAATGGTTAAAACGACTAAATGGGTGGCAAATTTGCTACACTTGGTAAGGTAAAATAAGTAGGCTAATACAATGCAGTAATAAAATGTATTATTATTTTTAGGTTTTTTTTAGCATAAAACTAAAAAATGTATCTATCTAGGTCATTCTATGAGAAAGTTATCTGCTGTACATCTTGACTAGAGGAGACTGAAGGAGAAAGGAAAGAGAGAGCCAGAGGTGAAGAAGAAAGTAGAGAGAATGTCACAGATGGCGTTAAGAAGCCTTAAAACAAAAGAAGACATTATCCCTTTCCTCTCATCTCTGTCTGGGATGGCGTACTCATCACTGCCATTGATTGAAAATGAAAGACATGTGAGAAATGAAAGGGAAGGTGGGGCTGTCAGATCAGTGCCATGTCATTAATGCGGTTTTGTTAAGCAATCCAGATTACGTAGCTTCGAAGTACAGTCCTGCCTTTTCTCACTGAGAAGAGAAGAGTGACAAATTATTGATCACCTTCATGTCATTTAAAAAAAAAAAAAAAAAGAGAGAGAGAGAGAGAAAATCTTTACGCCGTTCATCCGCTAAGATTCCTGCGATGACTTCCAGGTTTCCTTTATTGAGCTTTATCCTCCACCACCCTTTTCTAATCTGCTCCCAAAAGCCATTTCACATTTTGGGAGGTAAACCCCAGGATCTCTTTGTGGCCAACTCTGACTGACATCTTATGGAGTGTTTAAGACAAGACTTTCTTATTTTTAAGATTTCTAACATAGCATTAAAGATGTCATGATAGTTACACGTTTCTTGTCATCATCTGATTGTGAGTTTACAGCAGGGAATTATTCGTTTATTTATATTTGATGACTTTTAGTAGGCCTACTACTTAAACAGCACAATAAAATTTTTACTAATTTATTAAATTCTAAATACTTAGAAGTCACATTTTTAAAAGCTACTATTTTTATTTCTTTAATTATTATTATGTTTTTTTTAATGTAAGCAAAAACACTAGGGGCAAACTGTGAAAATGTGAAATCAGTCATATATGTGTGAGTATAATAAAAATATTTTACACAAACACACACATGCAATATATATATATATATATATACACTGTATATATTTATAAATTATGATATATTTGTTAATGATGCAAAGATTTCTTCAAACAATGCATATCAATACAGATAAAGGTTAAATATATGTAAAAAAATGAAATGGGTCAAAGTGACAGTAAAGCCATTTTAATGTTACAAAATATTTATATTTCAAATAAATTGGATTTTTCTGAGTTATCGGTTCATTAAAGAAACCTGAAACGAAGATTTAGTGTACCCAAATATTAAGCAGCTGTTTTTAAAATTGTTTATAGTAAGAAATGTTTCTTGGTCTGTTAATCTGTCATTCGGTCTCTGTATATTCACTGTCATTTAAACTAATTCTTTGCACATTTTTTTTTTACTGTGTAACGATCCTGACACACTGTGTTTTCTCTATCGCATCTTTCCCAGGCCCTTCAGTCTTTATTCCCTCGTTTGCCTGAATCAGCTCGAGGGCCCTCTCTGTTTGAGCGCAGTGCAGGGGCCCCAGGGCCTGATGGGGACAAGCTGAGACTGGACACTTTTCCTTTCCTCGGCTCAGGTGAGACATAAATTAAACAGAACAAATTCAATAAATGTAGCAGAGAAAATGATGGATTCATGTTGATTAGGAAAGGTTCTTTCTTCATCAGAGCTATATTAACATAAGTCTAAGACTGTTACCACATTTAGATTCATGAAATCACTACATTTTAAACACTGTTAGTTTCTATTTGCATCCCACTCTTTTGCACTCTAGCACTTCCTCTGAGAGTGATATAGTATCATGTGCACACTCCTTTGTCTTTTCAAATGCTCTGAATGTACACTGAAATACTGGTGTATCAGAATGTATGAGGGCATGAGTATGTCAATGCGACTCCCCAACCCAAAAAACCCCTCCTCAACCCTTCAACTTTGTTTGTCCTGAGGTCCTGTTCCACCCTCCTCCTCTTCTTACCCCTCTCTGCCTCCCATGTGTACCCCCTGTCCTAATCCCTTCCCAAGCAGGAAGGCCCTAATTGAGGGTGCAGGCTTCAGTTTGTGGCCTGTGGGCGCCCATTACTGTGTTTTCATAAGCAAGTGAGGCCTGCCTGACTGATTCAATATTCATGTGTCTGCCAGCTACTCCTGGCCCTACATACACACACACTCTAGCACTCTCAAATTAGCCCTGCATAGCAAATAACACAGCGAGAGAGTGAGGAGATAAAAAGAGAGGGAGAGAAAGCGAAGTAAGCTTAATAGTAAGTAAATATTAAATAAAAATATATGCACTATGTGTATATTTATATATGCATCATAATATAATATTATATATATATATATATATTTTATGCAAACAAAAACTTTTATTTTAGATTAGACTACACTAGTCTAAATACATCTAATGTTTCTGGACCATTTGCCAGAGAACACCAAGATTGGCAAATTCACCACTGGCGCCCTGTGCTCTTCACAGATGAAAGCAGGTTCACACTGAGCACATGTGACAGACGAGACAGAGTCTGGAGACGCCGTGGAGAACGTTCTGCTGCCTGCTTTCATGCCAAATGCCAAATGTCCTGCACAGTGTTGGGCTGTGAGCACAACCCCACCTGTGTCCGTCGGGCCCTCATGCCACCCTCATGGAGTCTGTTTCTGCAGACACATGCACATTTGTGGCCGGCTGGAGGTCATTTTGCAGGGCTCTGGCAGTGCTCCTCCTGTTCCTCCTTGCAAAAAGGTGGAGGTAGTGGTCCGGCTGCTGGGTTGTTGCCCTCCTACAGCCTCCTCCATGTCTCCTGATGTACTGGCCTGTCTCCTGGTAGAGCCTCCATGCTCTGAACACTACTCTGACAGACAGCGTCCTGGATGAGCTGCACTGCCTGAGCCACTTGTGTGTGTTGTGGACTCTCTCTCATGCTACCACTAGAGTGAAAGCACCGCCAGCATTCAAAAGTGACCAAAACACCAGGCAGCAAGCATAGGAACTGAGAAGTGGTCTGTGGACACCACCTGCAGAAGCACTCCTTTATTGGGGGTGTCTTGCTAATTGCCTATAATTTCCACCTGTTCTCTATTTGATTTACACAACAGCATGTGAACATGATTGTCAATCAGTTTTGCTTCTTAAGTGGGCAGTTTGATTTCATAGAAGTGTGATTGACTTGGAGTTACATTGTGTTGTTTCCCTTTATTTTTTGAGCAGTGTATTACATTAGAAAATATATTATAACTGCTATTTAGAATTATTTCACAGTATTACCATTTTTACTGTATTTTTATCAAAATGTAGAGAGATAAAGAGAGAAAATCAATGTAGAAATGAATAACTTATTCTAAAATGTGAATACTGTTATATATATATATATATATATATATATATATATAATATACAATATTTAAAATAATTTGAAATCATAAATATATACAATTTTGGAATATGTTGAATGATTTAAAACAACTTTCTAGTTTTCTCTCTGAGAAGGAGTTGTCTCTGTTCTCAGTCATGTCCCTAACATCTGATCCTAAACATTAACACTGGTTTCCTTTCCATGTTTGTCAATTTCTCCCACAGGGGCTCCTTGTTACTCCAAACCTCCATCCCTGTTGGGTCCTTACCCACGGAACCCCTCTTTTGACTACCCCTGGGGCTTCAACCCTTACCTCCCAGGGGCATTTTCTCTGAACAACTGTCCCAAACTGCCCCCAGGCTCCCTCTACTCCTCACATTTCTATCCCAACCCGCTCCAATCCAGCCTGTCTCAGCTGTCACACCCCTTTTCTTCGCTCTTACCCCCCGGAGATACGACCGGGGCAGAACGTGGTCAAACGGCAGGAACGAACGGCTCTGCGGGTGGTCAGCCTCCCAGACTCTGCATCCCACCGTATCCAGGGAGCTTGTCACTGGGCCGGACTGAGCTGGGTACGGGTGTGGGCGACCGGGAAAGAGGGGAGACCAACACTGGTATAGCAGGTGGAGGTCTCGGTTTGGGGTTAGGCCTTGGATTGGGCTTGGGTGGAGTCGGCGTGGGAAGCGGAGGAGGAGGCCGTCAAAGCCCTTCCGAGCGGAGGAAGGGTGTGAAGCAGGATCCGGAGTCTGACTCTGAGCTGGAGATCACAGACCTGAGCGACTGCAGCTCGGAGAACGAGAACGAGCCGGACTTCTCTCTGGGGAAGCAACCAGGTTTGGGTGGTCGCTCACACCTCCTAGAGGCCAAATCTGGGGGTCTCGGGGGAGTCTTGCCTCCTCTTTCTTCTCTTCCTCCACCTGTGTCTCCGCATCCCCTTAAAAGTCTGGGACCCCTGACTCCTCCACCATCATCCCTGCCTCCATCCCTCTCCCCACCCCTCACTTTGGTCGACAGGCACAGGGAAACAGAGACACTTAAACTTGCTCACAGTTAATATGTTCTGTTGTGTGATTTTTGATGTCTTGCAGGTTCTTGCTTTCTCTTTTTCTGTCTGTGTATTCCTGCATTTGTGAAATGATGCTGTATATTCCCATTTCGTTATTTTCCTTCCTCTTTTCCGGAGTCCTCCGAAGCCACTCTTAGCTCATGCCGTTCCGATATCAAAACGTTCAATTTCTGCTTTCTTCAATTTCTAAGTCGCACAGTGAGGCTCTCAATGCCATTTGAGTTTTTGCTATTCTGAGAGTAAAAGTGCAGCACAAAAAAACAAACAAACGGCTTTTTGGATTAGAATGTTTAAATATCTAAAGAATGTAAATTTTTTCATTTCTGTTTGGAAACAGTAACAGTGATATATTTTATAGCCAAGATAGCACAGTAATGGAATATGCATATCTTCTATCACCTACGTTTTTCAAATTGCACTGCATTCTGGCTCTGCTGAGATAGTTTGTTCTGCTTGGTGTATTTCACAGACTTTTCCATGAGTTAACGCTAAGCTCTGCAATACAGTGCTCAGATGAACAGCGTAACACAAGCAAAATGCAATAATGGCAACACTCATAGTAATTTTAAGGTGATTCAGTTGTGTTGCAATGAAGCACTTTTGTTTTTAGGTTTGTGCTGATTCCAAGGAATTCAGACATATCTATGGTCAAATATTGCCATCTTGTGGTTATATTTATCTAAGCCCTTCGATGTTTCTGAAGAGAAACACTACCTATGTATTATTTAAGTTTTTGTATTATTTATGTTCACTTTCAATTTTCATGTCCAGTCCATGTCTTTTTTAAAACATTCAAAAAATTTTATGAGCCTAAGAATGAGAGACAGAGTCAATACTACCCATGCCAGTGAATATTTAAAATTTGTATCTATTTCATTGTATATATTTTATTATTGTGTACATTATGTTTAATTACTATTACTATATGGGATAGTTGTATCGGTGTCATTTTATTCTGTACCTAACTAAAGAGTGATATATGAGATGGGAAAATGGATATATGTGTAGTTACCCAAAGTTGACAGAGAAAAAGAGCACTTGTTTTTCACATGCTCATGAGAATGGCGTTTTCACAGGGAAGAAAAATATTTCTAATTGTGCCCTGTGGAAATTTTCCCCAGATAACTCTAAGTAGATGACCCTTCTGGACCGAGCCTCATATTTCAATAATTCATTCACCCAGTGGTGATGTACTATAATGAATCAAGTGTGAATAATATTAGTTGCAGCATTTGCTAATTTCTTTAACCAGTGTCCATTCAAATGTTATTAGGTTTGATATATGAACATCCGATTTGAATGTAAAAAACCTTATATAGGAACAGAATGACACAAACTGATTGACAGACTACCTTTAAATACAATTCAGACAAGCTGGTGGGTATAAGAATTCTTATTCAGATTTTTTTTTGGTAAATTACTATCTGATTCTAGATGAGAACTTGTTACATGACAGTTTGTTCCCTTGACTTGCCCGTACTAGAGAAGATTTCAGCTGTACATAGGACTTTGTGTATTTGTGTGTACACACTGAAAAGAAAAAAAATACCATTTACCTTACAGTAAAGCTTTTCTTTGTTTTATTGTGAAATTTAAAACAGAAAGGATGACTAGAACAAAAAATGAGCAAAGAGTAATATCGTCAAGAGCAATAAACAATATTCTTGAGATTCAATTGTGAGAGTATGGATTTTTCTCTGGAGTTCAATATATGATTTGAGATCAAATGCATTCCATTAAAAAAAAAAAAAGCTCCTTCAGGTTTTCTTTTCTGTCTTTGTGAAAAGCTTCATGAGGTGGCCTACATCCTGTCAGGTACCAAATTCACTGTATTTCAGACAATACAAAAAGGCATATTTGAATTCCTGGCCGTACAAAAATTAATATGAGTGAAGTGTATATAAAAATACAAGCTAGGATGGTGGAGTTTCACGTAATATCCATTTCAAACACATACCTTGCACGGGCACAATTATAAATCGTGAATTTGTGCGTAGTAAATGCCACGGGGGGTCATAGTGTCCCTGAACACGCGTGCGAGAGCCATACAAACGAGGGGAACAAATTTAGTGTAACACTACAACGGAACCAAACGGGGATACATGAAACGGTTTTGGGCATCTTTCGGCCTCTGGTGGTCGCAAGTCACAGGAAGAGGCGGTGGAGGTGGACGGCAAAAAGTTACGTCTCAAACTGAAAAAACAACAACACATAGTTTTCAACCGAGTGTACCAGGGGTTCACTGAATATATTTAATCATCATCAGCACAAAAAGAGGAATGATTTAGTCCTGTTTTTAAATCTGCTGTCAAACGTCGCGCGTTTGAATTGGTCTCCACTTCCGCGTACAATGTTTTTTTCCAACGACACACGACAACTTTAGAACAGGAAGCCCTCAGAGGCGCTTGTCACTTCGTCTCACCTTTTAGGAGGTAAGTTTTAAGCGTAAACGTGCGCTTTAAGTTGCCTGTTGCGATTTTGATACATTTCATGATTTTTTTTTTGGTGCGCAATGATGTGATTTGTCATAAGAGGGAGCTTTCGCATGCTTGATTAGCATGATCGGCGAGCGATCCGAGTCTGCCAGTTGGTCTTTGCACAGCGAGAGGAATGTTGTGTTCGGCTAGAATGTAACCTTTGCCAGCATTCCTGTTATTTCCGTCGACCCGCGCCTCTATTTTTCAACAGAGAGCGAAGATAACGTTCGAATCGAGCTTCTTCGCGATGTGTCTTGATATGAAATCGCCCTGTGACAGCTAAACGGTTTCGCTTGAAATGACTCGACACGATATAAGGACTGCGCTGCATGCGAGAACAATGTCAACACAACCGCCGTTTGCGTTTTTACTGAAGTTTCAGGTTTGACAAGCAACGACAGGATGTTAGCTCTGCACTAAATAATTTAACTCCTTTATAATAGGCTAATTATATCAATTGTCATTTTTTATTGAAATGAGGAGCCTGTCAGGTAACATGCTTTTTAAGCATATTAATTCCATGAATATTTAAGCATAAAGAAAGTTCTGTTGTACTGCATATTAGCATGGCTGAAATTCCACCCCATTGTGATTATGAAATGGCTTTAGTACAGTTAGTACACAGGTAGATTATATAGTCAGTTTAGCGGTTATATAGTTTCAAACGGAACCAGGGCAAAATAAAAGCATGGTCTGGATCACTTATGAAGGGTGAGGGTTTTCCCTTCTTGAGACAAGCCTTGTGTAGTCCTCGGCCTTAATTCCACCCCACGTTTTGCATTTTGTACTCACTGAGAGAAACCCAGGTGAAGAGAAAGCACAGGCACAGTGACCTTTAAAAACCGTCTAATTGATGCAAGCAAAATCACATTGCTCCACTTCTCGTCATAAAAGAAAACGCAGGCACTTTAGCTTTCTGAGTTCATACTCTCTTGCATTCTTACATACTCGGGTGTGTGTCCCTGTGCTGTTATTCAAAATAACCTCCCTCTCGAAACACCACTCAACCAATGAAATTTGAGCCTGAAGCTGCCTGCTGTTTAGTGCTTGATACATTTATAATGAGCCCTGGCAGAGCAGAAAAATAGGGTTTAGTATGAATTTTATTGATATGCTTTAATGAACCGAGTACAAATTGTAGTCCCTTGTGTTCATCCATACATAAAGCAGTTTTAACTTCAGGCTTAGTTTGTTTTCGTAGTAGTTATATAAGCGAATGTCAAGGTAAATTGATGTAGGCCATTGTTTACATTTTATGTTTGGCTTCCAGGTAATTTGTTGTGTAGAAAACCCACTGTAGTCCATTACATTTTTGGGCAAGGAGCACTTAAGAAGCATCGTTAGTCTTGATGTAGTTCTTAGCTACGACTGTCTGACAGCTAGAGTGAACTGGGATTAGATTAGTTTAACCTTCATGGAGTGAGCCTTGTTCATATTTATTGGATGCATTTGAAGAGAAATTGCAGTCATCAGTTAACCTGCCTGTATTTCTCTATCAGCTGATACTCTGTTTTCATCGTAGTGTTGTATGTAAACATTCACATTTCTTGTTTTCTTGCATTTTTGACAAACTGTTATATAGTTTATTTGCATTAAAATGCACCACTGTTAAAATGTATAATTCTTTAAGAGGACATTACAGTTCAGGTTACTATGTAGGACTGACACACAGCGGGACCACAAGTATTGTTACGCTTGTAGCTTTTTGAGGTTTTACGTAACTGTAGATCATAATGGAAAAACAGGAAGATGATACAAAGTCACTGAGATGCAAACAGGTTTAGGTCAACAATAAAGAGCTTCAGGCATTTATAGCTTTAGATGGTACAACCCATTACAAAGAGATTCCTGATTACTGTAGTTCAGTGGAAAAGCTGGAATGATTAGCCTGTCACAAAGCCAGTTGGATTGGCCGTGTGCATGATCTGTATGTTTGTAGGAAAAGAATCTCGAAAGCAAGCAGGCTAATCTTGAATCTGTTCAATCATCCTCTTTCCATTTGCGCAAGCATAATTTTTTATTTTTTTTTACAATACACGGCCGTTCAAAAGATGGGGTTGGTAAGGTTTTTAAAGACTTATTTTCAGCCAGGCTGCATTTGTTTTAAGGAAAATAAAGACAGTAGAATTGTGAAATAGCATGGTCATTTTCTGTTTTATGTTATATATTTTAAAAACCAGTGATGGGCAGTAGCGTCACTACTAGTTTAACTACATTTCTTAGTTCTTTAGCTGTAACTAAAACTGACTAACACGACTGACAAAACAGTGTACGCACAAGCAGGTGAGAGAGGATTGAGCGCAGGAGTGATCGTGCACAGTGCTTAACTTGCGCACGGATGACACATCAAGCGCGCGCGAGGGTTTGATTTGAACTCGCGGCCCCGTTTCTTCGCATGTACACCTGTTTTCCTCTCGCGGAAATCCTTTACTGCGCTCGCCAGCATCAGTGGTGCGCTCGCTTATTAATGGCATAGGTTTGCCGCCATAGATGAAGTGTGTTTTTCGCGCGCTGATTGCTGCTGCTGCTACGGCGGGGCGGAGCATCGCGATGCCAGCTCAGCATTGTGATGTCTAATGATGGCATCGTCTATTGACCCAACCCTATGACTGATACAAAGGTCTGTTTTTTGCCATGTTGGTACTGTTTGGAGTAGTTTATAATTCTACTAATGTGGTTTGTCCTGTGGTTTAAGCTGCACTGAGTTACACATTTTTATCACTAAGGTAGCATTGATTTGGTTCAATTAAAAAGAAAATAGCTTGGATGTAGTAAACTACTACCATGTTGTGTAGCTTAGCTTGCTACATTTCTCAGGGTAGTAGCTTTAGTGTAGTTAAGCCACATTCAGTGTAGAGTAACTGATAGCTTAGCTCACTAAATTTTCTAAGTAGCTTGCCCAACACTGTTAAAAACAATCTATTCCTGTGATGGCCAAGCTGAATTTTCAGCCACCATTACTCCAGTTTTTGGTGTCACCCAATTCAAACATTTGAACTGTAATGTAAAAACACTTATATCAAGTAGTATCTTGATACCTCTTATATTATTGCAGAGGCTGTTCTGCTGTAATAATCATCAACCCAGACTCTTTTCCAGAACTCATCCCTGGTGCTCATTTGGTTTGCTTTCACATTGTGTTTTTCTTGAGCTATTTCTTCAATGGTTGGCATATGTACAGATGTCAGGCCACTAGGTTTGTCAAAGTCTCTCATTTATTTTTCTCCCCGTTGTGCTCAATAGTGCATCTTGTGTTAAACACTGGACTGAAATAATACATGCTAATAAATACTTCATGTGATGAAAGGGTAGTATATTCTCATGCAGTACTCCTTTTGAGGCTTGGGGATTGTGATACTACCATAGTACCTGTAAATCACGCAACCTAGTTAATGTGTCTTTGTTCACAGATTTCTCATTGGGTTGGATAACAACTGAAGCAATGGGGGGTGCCTTACCTTTCCTTTGCTTTGCTTTCCTTTTCCTGTTCTGAGATTTCTTGTCTCTTTTTCTCTTTCTTTCTCTCTCACTCTTCCTCTCTCTCCTTCTCTCTCTCTGTCTGTGACATTCATCCAGAGAGGCAAGTACAGTCTTGTCCAGACTGAAGCTACTGACTCTTTCTTTTGAAGGAATGCACACCATTTCATTTTGTATCATTCCTCCACCTGCTTTTTTCTCACCGTGTGCCTCACTTCCTCTCAAACACCGAGTTGTTTTGCCATAGACTGTGAGTGCTTTGTGTTTACTCCTGGAATGGAGAGTAATGTCATTAGACCAAAGCAATTATAGTGTGATGGAAATTATATTTTGTAATAAAAAGTTGCACACAGTAATATGGAACTAGTGAACATGCAACTTAATACACCCAAGGCAAGTTTCGTCTTATTTAAAGTGTTCCTATTATGGGCTATGAAAGGTTCATATTTTGGTTTTGGGAGTCCCAAACAACAAGTTGACATGCATGCAATGTCAAAAAACACTTTTTGTGTTTATTTTGACCTTACTTGTTCAATGACTCCTAAACAATGAAGACTAATTTTTGCAAACCCCTTCGGTTTCTATTTAAACAGTGTTTGGGAGCTTTTAACACTACAAAATTGGCACCTTGTGGCAAAGAATGAATTTTCATTTTCATTCAGACAGATGGCAAAAGGCTAAGTGTGCGGGCATTTTGCTTGTTTCATTTTGACGTCAAAGCGAAACGGCTTGGGACTCATTTTAAAGACAAGTCAGCTAGCTCTCTTGAGAGACAATAACTTTATACACTGTGCACTTTCAGATTTAAAGCTTTGCAGGATGTTTTCATTCACTTAGAGACAAAAATCCATAATAGGGGCACTTTAAGGGATAGCCTACTTCACCTACAACTGAAAATGCTACTCATGATGTTTCCAGTTCTGTATGATGCAAAAGAGGTATTTTGAAGAATGTTTCTTCTGTTTATGCACTGAAAGTCAATGGGGTCCAAATATATTAAGTCCGTGGGTTAAAGTGATAGCAGCCTAATATACCTGCTGCTGTCTTAATGCTATCTTAATGTTAACCAAAAAAAAAATCACTTACTAATCTTAAATGAATAAATTTTGTTTTAATAACAGCTGATCGTTACAGCTATTGGAAATGAATTAATTTGGATTTCTGGTGAGTCAAGTTTGCAAATAGCTACTGAAATGAGACCATATATACGCATTCGGTTCACATCAGAAGGCCGTGCAGCAGCAGCAGCGTTTCCTATTTGTGTTCACAAAGTGACAAAGCTCTCACAGTGTGTGAGGATGTGTGCATGTGTGTAATGTGATGTTTTTGGCGTGCTTTGCTGAGGCAACAGAAACTGTAGGTGTTCCTTGACCCATTAACAAAGGAGCCTATGTCTTGTCATGAGTAATAGTAGTGGCGTATGTCTGGGTGGGAGGTATGTTTGTGGAAGCTGTCAGTGGATGTGTTTGCAGTGGGAATTGTGGTTGTATGTTTGTAGGAAGCAAAGGTGGGTGTGGATATTTTAACGTCATCCAGTTGCAACCAGGTGTGTGAAAAGGTCACTCACTTGTGAAAAGTACAAAGCTTAAAGTGAGCTACATCTATTCTTTGGAGAGCTGAAAGAGTGACAGTGATGCAGAGTCTTAAAAAGAAGGTTTGATATGAACAGGAAATAGAGAAGGATGAGTAGGGCATACCGAAAAATAGACATGAAAGTTAAAGACCGAATGAAAGGGATTGACTAGAGGATTGATTTTTGTAAAGGAGCCTCGGAGTTGCTTGTGAATGTCAGCAGAAAAGAAAGAAAACAGGACTTTTGTGGACATGTTGAAGTTTTTTTGTTTCTTGCCTTGAGCACTTGGTTTTTAAGATGCTGTATGAAGTTTATAGTTGTCAGCTTTAAATGTCATATGCACAATATATGCCCTTTTGTCTATGTTATGTGTATCTGTGTATCTTACAGGATAGCTGCCTGTTGTCCGCTTAAGATATTTTCACACTGACAGTGAATTCAAAGCGATTTGGGGTTATTTATTTTCAACTGGAGGGTCAGATTGTGATCAGTCGGATACAACGGTTGAGAAGGGACAGTACAGGATTGAATCTCTCACAAAAGCTTGATTGTGGTACAGGTCAAAGGATGTGATTAATTGTCTTTTTTTGTAATTAACCACACAATGAACATGTAACGTTTTTTTTATCATTCATTTTCAGGAAATGGGGGAAGTTTTTATTTTTTTTAATTTTTTTCAGGACAACAGGAACTGCACTGTAGACGACAAACAAGCAAACAATAGTATCAGTTAGGGGTGAGCGATATACCATTAGACACGATTGACTGGTAGAAATTTGTGAACCGATAGAGATTTTGGTCTCTCGTCTTAATCGCGATTGAGATCACATGACGTTGTATGTTACATAACCATGCAGTACACATTCACTTCGACAATGGAAGAAGCAGTGTTGCCAACTTATCGACTTAGTCTCTAGATTAAGCGACTTTTCAGACCCCCTTGGCGACTTTTTTCCAAAATATTGACTAGCGACTTCTTGGACAAACCTCAGCAAGTCTCTGTTAGTGCAGCACAGGCGCAAGCTCTTGTTTTCCCAGCATGAGGAGATTGTAAAGAAAAAAGGTGCCTCGTCTGTGGTGTGGAATTGGTTTGGGTATAGGAAAAGTGATACGAATGAGACGAACGTGATTTGCAAGGTATGCTAGAGCACTGTTTTAGCAAGCGGTTTTTCATGTTAAGCGTTGTCCCGTAATGTCCCGTGGAAACTGGTATATTGTCAAGCACTACGTAATACCTGTTGTTCTGAAAAAAACCCATTAAACTTACAATACATTGTAGTATGGTTGTTTTTTTACTTAAAGTATTGCTGCAATTCAGTTTAAATAAAATTACATTATATGAAACAGTTTTTTTGTGTTTGAATTTTTATTTATGCATTTTCAGATACAAATTGCAATATTGTGATATATATCGTAATCGAGGTAGAAAATTGCTTCTAACGTAAGATGTTGGTTGTATCGCCCACACCTAGTATCAGTGTCCGAAAATTGCTGGTACTGGTACTAGAGATTGTTAAAAAATGTGCCATTATTGCTATATTTACAGTGCCCTCCACTAATATTGGCACCCTTGTTAATCTGAGCAAAGGTGGCTGTGAAAATAATTCTGCATTGTTTATCATTTTGGTCTTTCGTTTAAACAATTCACACAATTCTAACCTAACATTGAAGTAAAACAATTTAAAATAGGGGAGACATTTTTGTGATGTAATAAATGTTTTTTTCTAATACATGTTGACCAAAATTATTGGCACCCCTAGACTTTTTTGAGAGTAAAATATCTCTGATGTATATTTCCATTCATATTCACAATTTTTAGCACTTCAGGGTATATATATATGGAGGAAAACAAAGCCCAAATTCCCTTAATCATCCACACAAAGAGAAAAAAACAAATAATATATTTATGATGTGCAGCAAAAGATAACTGAGCTTCACAAATTAGTGAAGTGGCTTTAAGAAAAGTGCTAGAGGAGTGAAAATGTCCATTTCCACCATCAGGGAAATAATTAAGAATTTCCAATCAACAAACAATGTTACGAAGGTGCCTGAAAGAAGATGTTTGTCTCTATCATACTAATACACGGAGAGGAGAAGAGTTTGAGTGGCTAAAGACTCTTCAAGGACCACAACTGGATAACTGCAGAAAATAGTTGAGTCTTAGGGTCGGAAAAAAACATTATCCACACTCATCGAAAAACAATCTCCAGCATGTTCAGTTGTGAGACAGGACTGGAACTACAAATGGGACTGGCTTCTATGATCAGATGAAACTAAACTAAAAAATCATGATTCTTGTTTTATCCAGAATCGTGCTCTAATGTGTATAATGAAGTATACTGCTGTGTTTTTGATGCTATGGGTCTATATTTCAGCTGGAGGTCCTGGACATCTTGTTTAGACACATGGCATCATGGATTCTATCAAATACCAACAGATAACAGATCTACAACTGACTGACTCTGTTAGAAATCTTATAATGGGCCATGGTTGGGTCTTCCATTGGGACAATAATCTAAACACAAACATCAAAATAAACACAAGAATTAGTCACTGAACACAAAATGAAGCTTTTGCCACGTCTGTCCCAGTCCTCTGACCTGAACCCTGAGTGAGGTGAACTAAAGAGAACCAACATGGTGCTGGTATTCTGAAGGTTTCTGGAGTGATTCTGGATGAAGGAATGGCCTCTTTCTCTTATCAGGTGTTCTCCAAACTCTTCAGGCATTACAGGAGAAAACTCAGAGCTGTTATCTTGGGAAAAGGACATGGCAATAATTGGGTGCCAATAATTGTGGCCAACATGCATTGGAGGAAAACATTTATTTCATCATGAGTTTTTCTCCCCAATTTCTTTTGTTTTACTTCAATGATAGATTACAATTTTGTAATTTTTTCAATGAGACCTCAAAAGGATAAACAATGCAGATATAATTTTCACTGCCACCTTTGCTGAGATTTACCAAGGGTGCCAATATTAGTGGAGGCAGTGTAGCAGTAAAGCTTTTGCAAGCGCCCTTCTCTATTTTAGAAATCAAATAATATTTTCACTTGCAGTCTTTGTAAGAGTTTTAGTTTATGATAATAGCCGTAATTGGAACTAGGTATGTTTCAAAGACAAATGAATAGTTAAAATCAGTGGAATTATTTATTGCCATCACTGTTATATGTTTGATGCAAGGGCATATGCCAGAAATTGATGTGGTGTTCCAGGATGCTTCTTCAGATGTCTGGCGGTGAGACGTGATGCAGGCGGGAATCGCTGAAGAGAAACGAGTTGCAGTCAGGTTGAGTCAGAATCCCAGGGTGGAGTGATGAACTGACAGAATGATGGATGTGGTGACAGGACTGCTGAGGGGAAAACGCACAAGGCTGGTGGAGGGCAGGAAAATGATTTGATGTGGTGATGCCAGTGTTCAGATCTGGAGTTGAGCTACAGAGTGATCACCTGTCTCCATTGAGACAACTTGTTTTGACTGAATTTTTTTAGTTGTCTAGCATTTTCCTGTTGGTGCTGGAACATTTTCAAGAGATATAGATATAGTTGTTTCTCAGACCTCAGATGGAGGTTAAAGTTGGATGATCCAACAGCTAAAAGCTTGTTTTTTGGACCGTGTTTTGGGCGTATAGACTTTATGCGGTTGCCTCCGTAAAGAGGGTGGGTTGATTCCTGGCTGCCGATCACAGCGCTGGTGCTTCCTGGCATTCCCTGCCCCTCTAGCGCTCAGCCATTGGATACAAAAACCTACATGATGTAAAGTTCCTGAATAACTGTGCTCCATTCAGAGATGTTCAACGTGAGAACATACGTGGACACGTGTACAAGCTGAAACACAGATGCATACTCAGACGTTAACTCAGTCTTACACACACACACACAAAGTCAATCCCATTCGGCGTGCCAGTGGTGGAGCAAGGAGGTCTGTTGGGCAGCCGGACAGGCCAGGTTTGTGTGCAGTCAAAGGGCTCTGTGTTTGAAGCAGGCTGATTACTCCCTGGACTCACAGCCCACATTTGGAAACAGTTAGTGGGAGATTGCAGGCTGCCATGGGTTCTACCAATCAATGTTGCAATGCATTTGCACCCAGTGGATGGTGGTGCCCCGTTTAGACCCCAAATTCAGATTGTGAGTGACCTCTTAATAGTACCATATGATATTAATAATAACTTTGGTCGATGTTTGCACAAGGGTCAATGATATACAAGAGGTTCCGCAATGTGAACAGAGCCGTTTTTGACAAGGTTAAAATGGTGTTGAACACTACTTTTGAGACATTTTATCCAAAGTATGTTATAGACTTTTCATTAAGACCCTAAAGAATCATATCAACTTGTGAGAAAGGGGCATCCAATGACCCTTTTAATTATTGGATTTAAGTTTTTTAATACAGTTGAGGTCAAATGTTTCAGGTGATGTAGGGTTTTTAAATTCAACTATTATTTTCTCTTGTGGACTATATGTAAACATCTTTTATGTGAATTATCATATTCAGGCCAGTACTAAATAACCAATAACATGCATTTTGTACAATCCCTCTTATTTGAAAAATAATATTGCAGATTCTGAAAACTTTTGACCATAGAGTAACATGGTATTAGTGTTTTAAAATATATGCAATGTTTTCACATGAGTTTGTACGAAATGAGTAGAGGAAAAATGGAAGGATAAAGGAGGGATTCAACTGGAAATTTTACAAGCTTGCCAACCAATGCCCTTTTTCCCCTTTCATCACAAGGGAAGCATATTTTACAGGGAACAGTGTTCATACATTCTTCTACTTTAATGCTATGGATGTCACAGATATTACAGGCGTTTTAATAATGTACTGGTAATAGATATGGTTGGAATATGTCCTGTTATGAAACGGGCTACTTTGCTATATATCCAGGAATCTGCATTTTTAGAAACTAAATGTATAATGGTTCCTGATTACCTTTAAGTATGTTCACAACGCGTCCCTCTGGGATATTCCAGGCAACGTTTATGTCTATTAGCAATGATGGGAAGGTGGAGCTGTAGAATGAAAGCCAGAGAAGATAAAAGTGACAAGATTTTTTTTTTTCCACTAATTTTTTTTTCAGTAGCGTTTGAGTTATTACAATTACTATAAATGTGGCAGAAGGAAGAAGTAGTAAAAGTGTGTGTGTGTACTTGTTTAACCTACACTGTGTGGGTTAAAAAATGCTTGTTGGAGCATTCAAGAAAAACTGTTATTATTAATCATACTAAATGATTTTTTTTGAAAATGTAAAAATGTTTTCTCCAAGTGTAGTGTTTAATAGTAGGGTTAGTGTTAGGGGATAGAAAATAAGATTAGCTCAGTATAGAAAGTATTACATGGAAAGTCATCCTAATAATCTAAGATAATACTTTTATTCAACAAGGAAGAATAAAAATGGCTTAAAATTGACAGGAAATATATAATATTATGAAAAATGCAAATACCTTTCTATTTATCAAAGAATTCTAAAGATTTATCAGTCAACAAAAATTTTAAGCAGCACAACTAAATGTATCTTGAGCACCAAATAAGCGTCTTAAAATAATTTCTTAAGGGTAATGTGAAACTGAAGTAATAACTTACAGAATATGTAACAGAAGTTACCAAAAAAGAAAAAGTGTGATAGTTGTTAGAGGTTAACGCCCCACAGTAACACATCCCTACAGTTCTTTAATCTACTGTATGCATCCTGTGTTTCTGTCTTTCTTGCTTCGCTCTTCATGTTCTCATGGTCAGCGAGGCCACATGCCTGTACGCCACCCTCTGTATGCTCAGAGATTTCTAATCTGCTGCAGTATTAAAATACCACACAGTCCAGAGAGAATCAGAGAGAGGCAGTCATTACATACTTTTGAGGAGATAGTGATAGGCCTTATTAACCCCACCTGTAACACCCCAGTGCCTCCACACTCTCATTCTCTATTCAAATGAGAAGAAACCATTTCTCGGGAAAACATGCAGATCATTCTCTCTTGCTTTAAGAGAGTGTGTGTTTAATGCTTGCTGATTGATCTTGACAGCTGTTGAGATGATTAATTGAAAGCCGTGGGTGTTTTTAAATGTCTTTTAGGTTGTCATTTATCAAAATTGCGTTTAAGTATGTAATCTGAGTGATACTGAAAGTTCATGAATTTTACAGTTATTATTGTAATGTCTAGAAGAGTGGTACGACTTTTTTTTTTTTTTTCTGTTTTCTACCCACTTTTTTTCTGATCTTACATCACTGTTCTCACTTGTTTTCTCTAAAGTAAGATGGGCTTTTCTGTAAGTTATCACATGAATGAATTCATCTGTTCTTGTTCTTCCTCTTTTTAGTATTATTGTTATACAGCTGGTGTTGCAGTGTTTTCTCTTTGTGACAAAGATGAGGGCAATGTGATGAAAATGGAGAGAAAGCATCATCGTTTACAGTTTTCCCTGTTTTATTAAAAAAAGAAAAAAAAAGTTTCCAGGAGTTCAAACAACTTATAAATGAATTTATATTACTTATTAGTCAATTCATTCATTCATTTATTGATTTTATTTTTGGTGGGGTTAATTTTAAATTTTTTTGCCTTTATTAATGTAGGACAGTGTGAAGACATGAATATAAAGGGGAGATAGAGGGGTGGGATTGGTAAAGGTGCGTAAACCGGCACCAGTGCTGACATGTTTTATGTTTTAGTTTAGTGTTTATTCCTTCCTTACCTAATTCCTTCCTTCCTATTTCTATCAGTAAAAAATAATACACTTCTTTTATACATTTTGTCATTTAAAATGTTTTGAATATAAGCTAAATTCGTATGATTTTGATGTCCTTCTGTATTATTTGAACACACCTGTGAGACGAAAATCACAATTTTACGTGGTTTACACACTGCAACTACTCAATAGGCATTTATTTTAAGGATTTTCATAATCGGATCTGAATTTTGGAATCTCGCCGATAGCCGACTGACCTGTTCTGTGATTAATAATAATTCCCCATCACCTGTTTTTAGATGGAGCTGCATTTAATACTAGGGATGGGATGATACACCTACCTCTTGATTCGATATGATTCCGATACTTGGGTGCCGATACGATATGTATTGTGTTTTTTTTTTTTTGTTTTTTTTTAAGAATTCCAATTCTACAAGTATTCCGATTCGATATTGTAATGTGTTGCGATTTAGTTTTTTTCTCTCTAGACCACATGGAAAAATGTGAATAGTACACAATGTATACACAATAAAAAAACATTTTAGCATTTTTCCTGTTTTATTTCAGTTTATAACAAACTAAATATTTCAGCACAAACAAACATGCGCAAAGCACCTGACATGGAGATAGCCAGTTAAATTGGGCAGCGCAAGCCATATTCTTTGCATTGTCTGTCACTAAAACAGGGTCTTTTTCAGCGATGTTCCATTCTGTCACCACATTATGAAGTAGTTCTGCAACATTTTCCCCCGTGTGACTCTCGTACATGGTTCTCGTTTGGAGGACGTGAGACAACAAAGACCAGTCATCCGTAATGTGACGGGCCGTTACAGTGACAAAAGACTCCGTAGTTCGCAAAGTCCAGGCGTCGCAGGTTAAAGCCACTCGTCGAGATCTTCCTAGTGAATTTATTACTTCCGATTTGATGTTGTTGTATAGGGTAGGCACGACAGTTTGCACGACGGTATGATGTAACGAAATGTGAATCATGTTTCTGAATCCATCATTCTCTACAACGGCATACGGTCGAATGTCTTTGCATATAAACATAGCAATTGACTCAGTGATCCGCCTTGCCTTTTCTGAAACGCTGATGGTGCAGACTGTACATCTCTTACTGTCTTTCCTTCCGCCATTTTCAATTTTTCGTGTTTGCTAGAGATGTGACATCATGTAACCGATACAACACGTCGCCCTCTGCTGAAATAAAAGACGCAACTTTCATCCGCCTCGTTTATAAGTAAGTGCTAAAATAAAGCAATGTATTTAATATGAATTAATATCGATTCTGGTGTAAAAAAAATCGCAATAGTTAAGTGAATCTATTTTTTTGTCCCATCCCTATTTTATACACATAGCTGAAATTCACTGGCACAATATCACATCTACGTTTGAATTGCCCTACTACTACTACTACTACTGTTCTTGCTTGATTAATTTGAAATTTGATAATGTTACATGAGAGCATTTTTTTAGTTCTCTGTACAAATGAAAATATCATATCTCTGTCTGTAATGCATTGGGACACAGAGAGTACCAGACTTGTGGAAAGTGGCATAAATCTTTTCACCTAATGCTTTTGTGTGTCATAAACTTGTGTATGTGTTTGTCCCTCCTTGTCTTTTTCCTTTGTTTCGTGCTCTCTGTTGCTCTGAACATGACTTTTGCAGACAGGTTGACAAAAAATGATCGTTTCCTGAGGAAATTACACCCACTTCCTTTCTCTCTCTCTTTTTTAGTCTCTTTATGCTTGCCTGAACTGTAGACGCTGCTCTTTGGAAAGCTTTGAAGATCTCAGAGACTTGGCTGATTAAAGCAGCCGATAAAACCCAAACACAAACACCGCTCCATTAGCGGTTATTTTAGGCCCATGCTATCACACTGCTTCAGTGCTGAGGACAAGGCCATTGTCTCAACAGCTGCATACAGTAGTCTGGTATGCGAAGACTTTCCCCAGCTATCTGCTTTTTTGTTCAAAAGTTGGTGCACTTTCAATCGCCGAACTCAATGTAGTCAGTCAGATAATGCCGTCATTGAGATTAGATCATAAAAAGCCTTTGTTTTGTATTGGAGAACGATTAGGCAAGCACATCAGCATGATACTGAGCAGCAAACAAACCTTTTTAAAGATCTCGTATATATCATTCTGAAGGTGGAAGAGACTGAGGAAAGGAACACAATAAGTAGAGATCAGTTAGAACTTTATTCGCTGTTGTGCATTGAAAGGCATCCTCATTGATAGACCAAATCTGGGTTTAGTTCTTCCATATCGGGTATCTGATATTGATTTATTGGCTCATCTTGATGTTGTTGTATACTTGTATTGGATGGCCCAATCAGTATGAACTTCTCTTTTTGTTGTTTGTTGCTTGTCTTGTTGACAAAGGACGCCATTCCAGCCTTTCATGATGTCGTGTCTTTGCAGGAGCTCGGTTAACTGGTGTTGGTGTGACCTACGACAGCATGGAGTACGAAGACGCCCATAATGGGGTAAAGGCATCTGAAGCTGCTCATATTTGTTCATTTCCTTTCACTGTCGATGTTCTTATAAGGGGCCTGCATCTGATTTGGTAACAGAGATGGCGTAATTCCAGCATTATTACAAAACCAACTAGAGCAAGAGTTTTCAGGGGGACTCAAGGGGGTGCTTGGGAGTTTGTGAAGTGTAAAAATTAATTTTTCCTTCATTAATCATTTTTAAAATAATATTATAAATACAGTTTTAGTGTTGTTATAATTTAGTATTTAATATCATGAAGTTAACTATAATTATATGTATTTCTGATTATTAAAGTAAAAAAAAAAAGAGTAGAAAAAATTATTAATAATTAAAATGGTTTATTAATATAATAATTGCAATTTACTAATATTGATGTGTTATTTAAAATGATACATTTAACTGTAATTTTGTATTTATTATTATCAAAGTTATTTGAATGCATAAAGGTATATTTTCCTGATAATAGATTAATCTGTTATTTTGGCTTTGATACAAATTTAATACAATATGATTGGAAATTACTCTTTTATTTAGTTATACATTCAATTAATATATATATATTTTAATATAATAATTGTGGTTTATTTTTATTATTATTATTATTATTATTACATTCATTAATTTATAAATGCTAATTATTTTATTTTTATTTTTTTTCTGCAGTAGAACTGTTTACTTAAATGTCTTGCTGGGATAGATTCTAAAATATTTGCATGAAATGTAACCGGTGCATTTGTTTTAATAACAACAAGACAAAAATGTATGTTTACTGAATTCATTTGTATATGACATGCATATTATTGAAGGGTAATACAAGGGTATATATTTGTGTTATTAGATCCAAATCCCATCAGACTAAGGGCAGCTAATGCACAATGGCATACACTGTGAAATGTTACAGCTGCCGAGACGCAAATGTTTCTGGATGCTTAATAAAATCAGGAATGTGCTGTAGTAGGTGGGGCGGCACAGCTGAATCATTTCTCAGTGTCTTTTGCCATGGGTTACACTCCTCCATATTCTCACCAGCCTGGGGGGGGTCTTGCAGAGTCTGGGGCATGCAGTGGTAAACGTAGCAGAGATAAAAGACCGGATCATGGACCCTCTTTGTAGTGACTCTTTATGCCAGTAGATGGCAACAAGTGACATTGTGTTCATGAATCATTCACTGAATCATTGATTCAGTTGTTTTGTGAAAAATTCGTTCAGAACAAAACACCACTGCTGTGTGTTGCTCTGACATGATTAAATGTCGATCTATGTTTGATATCTATTTCACCTTAAATGGATAGTTCACCTTAAAATGAACATTCTGTCATCATTTATTCACCCTCATGTTTTTTCAAACCTGTATGGCTTGCTATCTGATACGGGTTTGGAACGGCATGAGGGTTGGTAAATGACAACGGTATTACTACAAATGTTTTGTAAACACATGCACGTTTTATCTGCGATTTAAACCGCTTGTACGCTAGCTCGTTTTGTGCTTGTAGCGTTCGTCACAATCGCTTGTTTGTTTCTACTAAAATAAACACTGTTAGTCTGTTGAATTGCTGGAGTTCGACTCGCACAGGGATTTTCAGCTGCTTTCCACTGAGTTATTATTATTGCACAACAGCGACAGAGGAAATTTGTTCTCAGCAGCTCTCACAGTAGAACACTGTTACATTTACAGCCAACGGCCAAGATTCATTGGACTGGTTTATGGAATATTCCTCTGTTTGAATTGAAGTTTGTCAACAGGTAGAAAGAAATGGAAGTATGATCACAGTTTTGTCTGTGTGAGACAATGGGGCTGGAGGATGAATATTCATTCACTCTCATCTGTGTTTAAATGTTCTTCTTGGCTCTCTGAGCTCCGGTTCAGAGCATGAATGTTTTAGTTTAGCCTCATAATCACATAATGGCAGTATAACGTTATGCGTAGCATGTAACATTTCTTAAGGGCTTTCTTTTAAATCCATGATTATTTTTGTAGTGTGGGAATAACTGTTCTTCGTTGTTCTTGATTGTTTGAAATATTGTGTTATTGGTTGTGTGAAGTCTGGCTCCAGGCCATCAGGTCATCCTGTAATGAAACGGTCCATTTTGTCACTCAGTCTACTGATATAAAAACAAGTCCTATAAAAGTTGTTTTATAATATTTTGTCTGTTAATGCTTTCTTCATCTCATTTTTGTCTCTCGACAGCGCGGGATGTCAGGTGCTCAGGGTACAAATCTAGCCTTGAGCATAATTGGAGCAGAGGATGAAGACTTTGAAAATGATGAGCAACCTGTGAGTAATACATTAGCTCAGGACTAGTATGGACTGGAATAGTGAGGATTCTGGTTCTTCAGTGATTAGCTTATCTTTGAGAAATATATATATTAGGGATGCAACGGTACAGTGAGC
Source organism: Enteromius paludinosus (assembly GCA_032361165.1). Classification (NCBI taxonomy): domain Eukaryota; kingdom Metazoa; phylum Chordata; class Actinopteri; order Cypriniformes; family Cyprinidae; genus Enteromius; species Enteromius paludinosus. The sequence goes on along the minus strand of JAUMHQ010000024.1, from coordinate 1,091,958 downwards.
CCACGGTTCGGTTTGTATCACGTTTTTCTGGCCACTGTAACGGTTCGGTTTCGATACATCAATATTACTGTACAGTACTGTGTGTGAGCTCTAACATAGCGGGAGGTCCTTTGCCCTTTCTATTTCAAGTTATCAAGGTACAGAGACAGTATTAAATGTAAAAAAGGTACAGATTAAGTCAAAACACCACATTTATTTTTAAAAAAGAACACTTATTTTTGCCCTC
>JAUMHQ010000024.1:1068668-1081493 GCA_032361165.1 Enteromius paludinosus | reverse complement strand
TCAGAAAATACATCAAACTGACATCACTGAGCTGTATGCGTTTAAAAGTAACTTATTAAAATCATACGATGGCATTGTTCAGTTCAACGTGTTGAGAAATCAGGAATTTTGTCCCGCGTCAGCTTTTATTCAACAGTTAATGACGCTCAACATTCACAAGATAGCCTACACATGACAAAGCCAGCACTTTGGTCGTCATCTTTCATCATTTTGACAAATGTCTCCCACACTTTGCTCTTTCTATTTGTGTATTTGTGGAGCTTCCACTCCCCAGTCTTCACCTTTTCTCTTGCCGCCTCCATCTCTGCATGCAGACTGAGCTTGTGTGTTGTCTTCGCGCCAGTATTTTTACCAATAAAGTGTAGGCCTTTGTATTTCATAGAAAATTGTGTCTAGTACTATATAAATTACAAAGGTTTAATTGGCATCTTTATTTCAAATGACCCGACCGACCCGAATATCATAAAAAATATTTTTGGATGACTCGTAACTGTGGGTAACCGCTCATTTCGGGTCAACCCGCACATCACTGATACGTTTGCAAAAACCTGAATGTTTTATTGGCAAAGTGTGCTCACACATGAGGAATTTGTGGCGGCTCTGGAAATCCCGGCACCTCACTGAAATACAAGATAAACAGTTTATACGAACATTTTGTTACTTACATGGAGAAAAGTAGAATAGTGGTGGTGCAGAAATATGTTGTTTGTGCAGGTATATAAATAGAAAATTGAACACAAAATAAGTTGGAGGCATATATATAGAACATGCTGCACTCAGTAGAATTGATGTACGTGCTCATATTAGATATGGATTTTGGGAAGAAACAAAACCCAAAACTTGCAGAACAAATGTGTTTGGATTTGCTCACACTAGCTCACACATACCTGAGCCAAACCACATTTGTAAATGTGTTTTAAAATAGGTCTTTTTGCAGATGCATTTCAGAAATTCAAGAGTTTCCTTACTTCTCAGGATTAGAATACATTAATATTAAAGTTCTGTACTAGTTTGTCCAAAATAAATCAAATCTTAAACGATAAAACCAAAATCTGTTGTTGTAGCACATTGGTATGAAAAAAGAATATTCTTTTTGAGATTTGCTAAAAATTCTGCGGATTCACAAAAAAATGTTTTTTAAGCACCAAATCAGAATGAGTTCTTAAGGATCATGTGAGACTGAAGTAATATATATAAGTGACTTTTTTTTTTAATTATTCCACTAAAGACTGCAGATACTCAGAAAATGTGCAAAGGAAATGTGCAGAGTTGTTTTGAATGACTCTGAACACATTACTGTGTCTCTCGTAGCATGCAAGTATTCAAGGTTGTGACTGCACTTTCGTGACACATTTTCACCTTGTTCTGTCGTTTGGGCAGGTGGTCCGGCTCTGGATCCTGGCTCGTCCCCCTCAGAGATCAGCCTGAAGGTGCCGTCACAGACAGAGCTACGGCACACCGTCTCCTCCGTCTCGTCCTCCTGCACTGACACCATCAGCGGCGTGACCGAGGGTCCGGATGAAGAGGATGTCAGCGAGGAAAGCTGCAGCGGAGACTCTCCACTGGTCCAGTCAGATGAGGAGGAGGTACAAGCTGACACAGCCCTCGTGGGCCTCCCAGAAACGGAGCCGCTGAAAAGCTCAGATGACAGCGACACGCAGGCCCCCTAGTGGCCGCGAATGGCAAACGCACTCATTTCAGTTGGTTTCTGGACGAAAACCTGTTTTATCATCAAGGCCCAGACAGAAGGAGTGCTGAAGATGGCTGCCGGATGTTTCTTCATGGCTCAACGCGACACTTTGAGATGAAGATTTCACAGCCTTATAGAACGCTGTTCGTGCTCAGCCTAGAGAGCACTTCTTTCTAACTCTTAGCACTGTGATTTTTTTCCCAATACAAAAAAAATCATGTCAATGTATGACAACAATTCTTCGTATTACCTATTGCATCAGAATTATATAATAATAAACATTTTACAGTGTTCCCGCTAATATCAATGATGTATGTTGCATGAATTTGTAATGCGGCGCTCATTTTTGCATATAACATTGAGCCGACTGAAAGACTCTGAAATACAATAAATATACCTTGAAATAAGATGGGCTTCAAAGACGGTCTTCGTGTAGGACTGATATTTCTTATCATAGTGATCTAAGGCAAATATCTTCCACCGACGACTTCACAGAGTCTCTGAGATAAAAATAGCTGGGAACATTTGGACCATCTGTGGTTACAGAATTTACGTACAGCAAGCTGTTGCTCTCAAACCCTGTTACGTCTGGGGAAAAATACTAGTTATCACGGTAACTGCAGTGAAATGAAGGCTGAAGGTTTAAAAGGAAGAGTAAAATCTGACGGCATGGGCTTTAAGAAATGACTTTGAGAAGTGTGAAAAGTTTCTCATGCTCACTTGTACATTTGTTTTTATCCACATAGAAAAAAAACAGTATAACTGTTATTATTATTATTATTATTATTACAATTAAATTATTTTTTTTTTACATTGCTTAGTATTGAAGACTCTTGTGCTACGTTTTGTGGAAATCGTGAAACAGAGTTAAAAAAAAAGTTTAAAATTGCAGAACACTGTAGAATTAGTAACTTTTCATCAAATGAATGCATGCTTCCTGAATAAAAAATATTAAGTGCTATAAAGAAATAATAAAATCTCCATTTTAAATATGAGAAAAACATATCAAAATAATGTACAACATTGTGATCTTTTAAATAGACATTTTTCATACTGTTGATTATAATGTTGCAATGCCTAAATTCACTTTGTTAATTACAAAATTTCATTTCATTTAGCGTTTAATAAAAAATAATACAGAATTATAATTTTGCCATTTTAAAAAATCATCTCTCCAAAAAAAAAAAAAAAAAAGAGGCCAGTACATTTTTGGAAGGATTGACATGTGATTTTTTTTATTATAACCAAAAAATAAACAAACCTAAAAAGTAAAAAAAAAAAAGTAACCATAACGCTCTCCACTGGACTGGAGGACTGAATAACAGTGCATATAAATAAACAGTACAAGGATCAGGAGTATTACTGTATAAAATAGGGTGAAAGGATAACAAAAGAAAAAAAATAAAACATTTTAAGGCCATAAAAAGTATACAACCACATTTTGGAAACACTTTTCAGTTATTTTTAAACCTTAAATACAAGTCAGTCATTTGGAAAGGGGCGACTACCATGTTTGATTACAGGACTTTGATACAGTCAGTGCAATGTGTAGCTAGGCCTACACAGTAGTTTACTTTTGGGTAAAAGACTTTTCCTTTCGAATAAAAAAAGTAAAGCTAAAAAACTAGGGATCACCACTATGACATACTTCTCAGTGATTTAAGCAGCACTTATTTTTTGTATGTTTTTGTAGCAACCCTGTTAACATCTAATTTATATCGACGAAGAAACCAATGTAGAAGTAAGGCTTTTTCTTCATCTCCACCTTCTCATCCAAACCCCTATAGACCCGAACTCAAAGGCTCAATTTAACATTTACTGGCATACAAACATATTTGGGGCTTTTTTTTTGTTTTTTTTTGGATAAATATTAGTATTTCGCAATAATATTCTATGAAAAAGAAAGAATATTGAAAGATTTAATGAACACGTGGAGCATTTTCAAGAAACACTGTTAACCAATTACAAATATAAAGTCAGTGGGACAAAAGTGTTTGGGATAAAAGGGAAAGTGCATTTACAATTGAAATAATAGTATATCTTAAAAAAACAAAAAAAACAAGTACAAACTGCCCTCAGTATCAAACTTGTTATTTGCACTCCAAAGATTTTTAGCAAAAGGCCTCGAAATGTGCTTTTAAAAGAGGAGAGTTCCTAGGCCTTGAGATCACAGGCTCCTTCATGTGTCAAAATCAATTTTTTACTTACATTTTTTTTGTAGCTGAAGAACCAAAATGCCAGTAACCTAGATACATGTAACATCTGACATGTGGGCTGTAATCTCGCATGTTCGTTCTGGTTCCTGACAGCTTTAAGACATAATAAACATGAGCCCAAGAGACAAACAGGCCGTAAGGGTGATGGAGAAAAGTGTCACTACAGCACCAGTTAAACACAAATGATAGGAATAGTATAGGATATATTTATATCTATGTATACGCATATCTATACTCGATTTAATGCTAAAACAACCCGAAAATACTCATCTAAAAACCAATCTCAATACTAGTGCAAAAGGTTTCGTGCTTGTCGGATGAGACCCAAAATAGCCTTATGTCAGGTGCCCCAAACAATTGTGTATTCGCCCCCTTATATCTGACGTGAAATGCTATGTAACAATTAACCTCCGTACATTCAATATATTGGACTAACCAGCCAGTAACTACACGTATCTGTAATACAAAAGTGCAATATAACAGCTTGTTGTATTGATATATTATACACTAGGTACAAAGAGTATTGAAGAATGTTTGTACACAAGTATTAGGAACACCTGATATAAAAGGAGACCCGGAGGAATGTCGCTGACGCTCTGGTCTGGTCTGGTTAGGAGCGGCCGGTGTTCTTGGAGGCGGTGCTGGAGAGGGGGATCAGGGTGGAGCTCTTGTTTCTGGGGCTTCGTTTTTCTGGTATCTTGCCGGGGCCGGCGGCTTTCTGCTTTACTCCACCCTTCTCCAGCGCTCTGCCACACACTCGATTCACCAGACCGTTGATCTGCTCCTGCGCAACATCGGGTGGCATGCCAGAGGTTACATATTTGCACTGACAACTTTACTTTGTTTACTTAGTCATTTTAGATTGCAAAAAATCTTTCCTTATATTACTGCCTTTATTGCATTTTTTATAAAAATTAATGCTGCCCTTAATAAGCATAAGAGACTTCCTTCAAAAACATTAAAAAAAAAATCTCACTGACATCAAATGTTTTACTGTATTAAGAAACAAAAATGATCTACAATAATTGGCTTTAGTTTATATAAAATGTCAAATTTGATAAAATTTTACATTTTGTTTAATGCGGACAGTTTAACGCAATTTTCGCTACTGCCAGCATTTACAAACACTTGCTGTAGACAGTGAAGTACCTCAGTGTAACGAAACATCATCTTGAGGCCACGAGGCGACCTGCGTTTCTGGATGTATCGTAGAGCACACTCCAGACAGAAAACCACATTGTCACTTTCATGAACGACCTGTTGAAGATGAGACAGGGAGAGTACAGTATGACATAATATAGCATAGCTAGACCAATTAGCCTGGGGAAATTTCTTTATAATTTAAGACAGGCCCCTCAAGCGATGTGACATATTGTAAATTTACCATGGAGAGGTAACACAGATGCTGACACACTTGGCAGCGTCTGTCAGCCGTGTCTTCTGTAAATCTCAAGCGCTGCTGCTTCTTCGTGTCTGCTTGAGACTCGCAGTGTGTGCCGTAGCGTGCAGACAGACGGAGCCCGGCCTCGAACAGATCCCTCCGCTGGCTAATCTCTGCATCCCTGAAAAAGTGAGGAGAGGGAATTTTACCCGTGTGTCTGCTCATCTGTTTTTGGCCATGAAACAAGTCAAAGCAAGCCTCGGGATGCATTTCGGACAGACCTGAGGTCTTTGATGAGACTGGAGACTGCATTCACGAGCTGCTTGTTGTCCCGCTCACATGTAGTGATCTGGTAGAGCAGTTTCTCTGTGGAGAAAGGCTCCTCTATACGACGCCGTTTAAGGTCCTGCAAAGCAAACACGACACACAAGTGTGAAAGCACCATACTCCCACAGAAAATAGGCAAAACCTCAACCCAAAAATCTGAGCTGAACCAAGCCTAGTTCCAGCTGGCTTTGTCCGTCCCCGCCATGAGTCTCTCACCTTAGCTGCCTCGTAGCCCAGTTTCATCCACTGGGGGTTGGCGAAGTGCACTGTCTCTGAGACACTGTAGCCACAACACACCTTGGACACAAAGGTCCCTGGGAAACATACCATGAACTGCCCACTCTGTTGTACAGTCCGGTACACTTTCACCCCCTTTCGACGGAGCACCTCTGGAGAAATCTGTAATAAGGATGAAGAGATAAAAGTAACATCACATTAAACCAAATTGTCCTCTTCACTGCAGAAAGACAGTAGATTTAAAGGGACAGTCACCAAAATTATATATTTACATTTGTTTATTTTTTCCTTCATTTCGATCTCTTTAAATAAAGGCCTACTGAATATGCTCGGCTTGCCAATAATATGTGTCGTTCCCTCAGCAAAAGAAGCCACGGCCACAAGAAATAGATGTCGTACCCACAACATACGATCTCGATGCCACAACTTCACCTCGCGTAGCCACGACATAAGGATGTTGTTACCTCAGAAAAATGATCTTGTGGCCACAACATATAATCATGTCCCCACAAGTTAATATGCTGTGGCCACAACTAATTTAAGTGAACCAAACATATCCCCACCCGGTCACCATAAGGAAAAATAGTGAAAGAACAACATGAAAGGAGTAAATTCCGACCAAATGTTTATTTTAGGGTGAGCTGTCCCTTTAAGAGAAAAGTCAACGTTTCTCTCTCACCATAATGTTCCTCTCTAGCATCTCCAGCCCTGGAGTGCCGTTAGCCTGTAGCAGTGTGTGCACTACTTTGTCAAGTTTTGATTTCTCTTCAGCTGGAATACAGTACCTGGGGATGACAGAGACACATTTATTAGGGAACAAGCCATTTGGGTTCGATTTTCAAACTCTTACTAAACTCAGTTTGGTAAACTTACCAAATGCAGTCAGCACCAGTGTGTAGATAATCTATATACGGAAGGCTGTTCTGGTCCCGACACCAGCATGAGGTAGAAAAGACCATGCCTATGTTCAGCCAGGGGATGGTCACCCCTTCAGGCAAACACAAACAGATGTACTGAACACTTACTGCTGCACAGATTCAACAGCTTCGCAGGCAGATTAAATATACACATCATTTTAATGGTTCTAGTATAGTATGGATATGATTGAGCTCTTAATCATCAAGATGTTTTATTATATGCATTCAAGCTTTGTTTTTCAGAAAACATTACCTGGCACAGCACCAAGATGACGTAAGATGGATCCTGAGTTATTGGGAAGGACAGTAAGATTCCATCCATGCCTTGGGAACAAGACGAACCAATTAGAGTTTGCAGAGGTAATATTTTACAGTAAGGTTGCACTATAATAGGTATTATACCTAATTCATAAATATCAATAATAAGGTTAATTTGCACATATTTTTAGGGGTAGTGCAATACATCAGTTATTACTGGATTTCCTGCTCATTTCCTTTTTTTAAGTTAATCTTTTAAAACGTTCACAATTCTTAAGTCACTTTGGAGAAATTCCAGAGGCAGGTCCATTGTCTGTTGTCAACAGTATAGTGATGTATAAACCAGCTCACATGGGAATCACAGTCAACACAAGCAGCTTCTTTTTGGTCAGCATGGTGTATCTGCATGACCAACTTGAACCTTTGCGAAATCTGTGTGCGGAAATCTTTCACGCACATGTAAAATAAATATTCATTTTTCATAATGTACATCGGAATGACAAAATTAACTTAATATGGCTTAAAATGATAGCATCTTGTTTGTATTGATGACGTTTGTTAATATATGAAGAGTTAAAATGAAAAGTTAAAAAATAATAAGTTAAACTTTTAATAAAAAGATTAAATGAACACAACGAAAACATCATAACATCATTTTTGAACATTGAATAAAAAAATCATCTATTGGCAAATAAACTTCATATTATGATTATCATTAAATTATGTTAACATATACAAACTTTAAGCATAGTTCACCCAAAATGTAAATTCTGCCATCATCTAATCACCATCAAATCCTTCTAAACCTGTATGAGTTTCTTTTAGCTGTTGGACAGATATTTTGGTCACCAAACAGTTTATGGCAGCCTCTGACTTCCATAGTACGGAAAAATACTATGGAAGTCAATCTTACCGTCAGATGTTTGGTTTTCAACATTCTTCAAAATATTTTCTTTTGTGTTTACCAGAATAAATGAATCTATACAGGTTTAGAAAAATGGGAGGTTGAGTAAAATGGCGACAGTATCAAAATGTTAACTTTTGGGCAATCTATCCCTTTAATGTAAAAGGTTTGTTAAAACACTAACTTTGAAAATGGCTCAGACTTTCCCACAGGAAATCCACTCCCATGAGTCTTTGTGTCAACCCTCCCACAGTGCACAGCAACATGGCATTCCCTTTCATCAACAAGTCTCCAGTACTCCCTCTGCAGCAATAGTTAAAAAGACATGACAGTGAACATGACAAAAAACAACATCACTTATTCCTGCACATCAAAGAAAACATGATGAAAACAGCTTGTCAACATGAAGATGTACCTCGACTTCAGCAGTGTCTGGCTCTTTGCTGAAGCACATGTTCATAGTGTTCCTTGCTGCCCTGTAGAACGTCGTCAGTGAGAACGACTTTCCCTGGGAAAAACAGACAGTGAGCATCCACACCAAAGACTGATGATTAAAGGGGTGGTTGACTGCTTTTTCTAGGCTTGTGTTTATAGTGTGCAGTCTAACATGTGTTAATGCCTAGTCTTTTTTAAGAAAAAACTGTATTTTTCAAAAATAATTTTATTCTACACCCTGCTGAAAAAACAGCATATGCTGATTATGTACGTTTTGATGCTGGGATTCTGGTTTAATTTGGTCTTTTCCTGGTTTATGCTGGTTTAAGCTGGTTGCTCAGCACCTGACCAGCTTAAACCAGCAAAAATACCAGCATAAACCAGCAAAGGACCAGCAAAAAGAACAGCATAAACCAGCAAAAAGACCAGCATTGACCAGCAAAAGACCAGCAAAAGACCAGCAAAGGACCAGCATTAACCAGCAAAAAGACCAGCATAAACCAGCAAAAAGACCAGCATTAACCAGCAAAGGACCAGCATTAACCAGCAAAAAGACCAGCATTAACCAGCAAAAAGACCAGCATAAACCAGCAAAGGAACAGCATTAACCAACAAAAAGACCAGCATAAACCAGCAAAAAGACCAGCATTAACCAGCACAGGACCAGCATTAACCAGCAAAAAGACCAGCATTAACCAGCAAAAAGACCAGCATAAACCAGAAAAAGACCAGCATAAACTAGCATCAAAACATACCTAACCAAAATATGCTGTTTTTTTGTGTCCCTGGTTTTATGAAGCCCCTCAGAGATACACGATGGGCTCAGATTGGTTTGCTGGCCCAGTGTGTTGTGATTCGCTAAGTACAGAAACTTTACGCCCCTCACCTCGGAATGTGCTCTGGTTTGATTGTAAACACTGGCCTCGTCAATATTGCTTATCCGTTTGTACATGATTGAGTCCCACTGAGGATCGCACAGAACATGTGCAAGCATGGCTCTTACAGGACACTTTTAGAATGCTGTGTTTTGTTTGTTGTTGTCTTATACTTTGTAGATACACTGTTATTCGTAAATCCTGCTACTTACGTTAACTTGTAATATACATTTTTATCCTGAATAAAGCTTGAATACAGCTGAAAACATGATTGTGTTGTAGTATGTTTGTAATGCTAAGATGTGTTTAACAGTAAGTATTGCTTGTGCATCCATGTTTAATGTGAAAAAAGATTTTCTAAAACTCCAGTTTTAGTCTTATTGTGTTGACAGCAAAACTGGAGATTTTGGCTTACGACTTCAGAGCATGCGCTGTTGTGTCCACCTATTGGAAACTTTACCAGACTTCTGATTGGCCAACATGGGTTTACAGTTAAGATTATATTGCCACCTGTTGGTTCAGCGTGCTCTTGACAGTGCTTCATGGTATGCTTTTGCGTTTTCATGTGGACAGCAACATCCTCTTCTTTAAAGCAGCACATGTCCTCGCCCCCTTTGTCGCATGTTCCCGGGGGAGCGGGGTTTATATATTTATAAATAGAAATTTCAGGGTTTGTGATGTCACCAACATGGGAAGTAGCTCATTGTTAGCCTGGCTTCCGCGACTATAAAGCTCATAGGAGCTTAATCTGGCAAAGCTACCTTACTACCCGCCTTCTGGGAGGCGGGCTTAACCTGCGTCCATCAGATGCCTCTGTATACTACTGGATGAATCTACAACCAATCAGACCACTCATTCCGATGACGAAACCTGAAGCCACCGTAACCAATTGTAGCTAGCTTCATTAAAGCAGTAGGAAAATGTCTTTACTTACTTTAATTACTTCTGCTCCGTTTTCAAAGAAAACCTGTCATGAAAGTTTCTCAAAACAGCTGCAACAGCAGAGTCGAACGATTGTTGCTGCTCGGTACACGCCATGTTTGAACGCCGCAGAACTGCTGGTCATCGCGTTACACCAGCTCGTTTCTCATTGGTTCCCATTTTTTTGGGGACAGAAATGCTCTAAAACTGGACTAAATACAAACCACCACAGGTTAAAATAACTCAATTAATTTTACAATTTACATTTTATTTCTGGGTTGACTTAAGGCTAAATTACCGTCTATAAAGAACAGAAATATATACCGACATGGGCCAAGTACATTTAAGTGGCATTAAAAACTTGAGTTGCATTATATTATCGTATAATGCTTTGACAACTCCTGACTGTTCAAAATACGCAGACTGGACTTGAAGAGCCACAGAAATACTAAAACCAGTCTAGAAAAAAGCTAAAATCAGTGTTAAAGTCAAGTATTTGCCCTAAGCTCCATCCCATCACCTTATTGTTTCCTCTGCAATTTTACACTGAAAAGAGCGACATAAAAGGACCTTTGCTGACCTCTTTGACCTTTCCTGCTCATTAAAGACTGGAGGCGCTTGGAAACGATCAGTGATAAACTCCCCAAAAGGGACCACAAACAAACACAATGTGAAGCCCTTCCAGTCGGTCCTCCTCTCGTCCAACAAAACCTAGCCTCTGCTCTCTTCCTGCCCACCTTCCCCCCAAACCAGAAGTGGGGTTCAAACACAGTTTAAACACATTACGTGCAGCAGCGGTGAGGTCGGCCACGGGTTACTGTGCCGTTCCCTCTGTGGGCCTGACCAGCCGGTCCTCCAGCTCACACTCCGGGCTACACGTGCACAGGCGGTTTTCCCCTCAATGTCTAGCAGAACACACACCAAAAAAAAAACTCTGTCTGATGCAGCTACAAATGGAGATGTGGGACCCAATCCTTCAGTCCAATGAGAGCAACCCACAAGCTTAAGGGAAGTGTGCGTGAGAGTGTGTGCATTTGTGTGTGTGACAGCGAGCTAAAGGCTTCTGCTGTTAGCCATCGCTGCTCTTTATGCATGTGCAGCACCGTGAGGAAGGAGCTAATGAGCCAGCAGGTATTTTCAGCTATCAAGACGACATGGGAGGAGAAACGCTAGCGAGAGACAGAAAAAGAGTAGGTGGGGAGAGAGAGGAAAAGGATAATGGCAGATAAAGATGGGGTTTTGTATGGACGACTTGCCTTTCGCAAGGCTGCAGATCAAACCGAGACAAAAGGAGAATGGGGCATATGAGAGGAACTTGGAGACAGAGAGAGGGAGAAAGAGAGTCTAAGTGTGTGTTTAAGTGCTTCTCAGAGTGTTAATGAATTAGGGGTGTAATCCATCACAGGTTGTAACTCTTCACAAGAAAGAGTCCCTTTAACTAAAGGACAGCACTTGGGAGGACAAAGGCTGGCATAGTGTGGACTTCATACTGCAGCGCTGAAAAGGTGTTGCCGTTAGTAACCCCATCCCGTTGAACCACAACCTGCACTTTAACAGTCACAAGTCTGACCTCAAACAACAGCGCAGAGCTGACTAGAATGACAACTGTAGGTAGTTTTGTACATAAACATGCATGTACATATTTAAAAAACATTTGATCACACTTTGATATGATTGCCATAATTAAAAGAAGATTGTTTTTGGACAATATTTAACAAAAATCACCTGTCAAGCTCCCGAATCTACAAACACAGTCAAATTGGACGAGTACACGGACTACAGGGATCATTTAACAGTTCATCGATTGCTTAAATTTTGAAAAAAAAAAGAGAGATCAGTCACGGATAGAAAATTATTACAAATATTACAATCAGGAACGAATTATAATCAGAATGCATAGTTCATGCATTTAAAAATATCACTAACAAACTAACTTTAACTCACTAACTAGCAAATCTTTTTTTTTTTTGAATGCCATTTATTTTCTTTAAGCATGCTGTGGGAAGTATTTCAATTTGAAGAACAATATTATACTTGCATGTGCACATCAGGTTTAGAATCCATTACAAGGACAGCAGCATGTATGATTTGTTAAAAATAAAGCTGTCATAAATTTGTTGACGTAAGAGATTAAAAGGACTTTTAAAAGGAGGTATTGATGCACAAAAATGTTTTTTATTGTCTTATACTGCAAGCACCCTTCATTTAAACTCATTGAAATGCAGATCTTTTGAAAAATCACTTTTGATAGCTGTTGTTGCATTATTACCCCTTATTAATAAATGTATATATACATTTTAAAACGGAAAAGAGAAGACTGTATACATATATGAACGGTTCAGACGCAAAAAAAAATGAAAAAATGAAATAATACAGTAAAAAAATATTCTTCAAAAAATTAAATTTTTCATCAAGCTCCTACGTTCAGAAATTTTACTTTAATGACAACGAATACTGTTTTTTACCGTTAAAGTAAAATAACTGCATATAAACTAGTGCTGTCAAATGATTAATCGCGATTAATCGCATCCAAAATAAAAGTTTTTCTTTACAATATATATGTAACATTTCTTGTCTGTTTAGTTCAGTTTAAAGTCTGTGTTTTTGAATTCTTTGTTTAGTTTCGTTTTCATTCTGTCAGTTTGTGTCTAGTCTTCCTCGTCC